>CM067350.1:65921711-66021711 GCA_034190875.2 Urechis unicinctus
TTTATTTCCAGTCGTGAACGAATATATCACTAAATACAAGGCTCAACGAAAAAAGGCATTTCATGAATTTTATTTACAGTTATACGAGATATCCTACATGTGAGCATACATTAGCTTCGAAAGTACACTATTTTTCACCATACGTTAGCTATTCCGAGAATATCTTATGAGCTATGCCGGCAGTTAAAATATATTATGTCTATATATCAGGCCACTCAAACTTAATCACATCGAATATCACTGATCCTCTTCTTTGTGGTCATCAATCATGACTAAGCGTCCCTTGAATCCGGTACAATATTGCTTGTCATTTTTTAATTACTGACTCATTAAGCATGATTCGTTGACCATCTGTTGACACGATCGAATCCACTTAAAGGCTTCCTGTCCGTTAAATATTCGCAAGATGCACTTACATTGAGAAGGAAATTTAAAAAATGACACGGACGCCTTCTGACAAGGATATGCTCCTACACTCGTATTGTGACTCATTTCACCAATGGCTGCAGCATTTAAATCTAGGAAGATGTCTAGCAAAGGTTGCATATTTTATTTGAATCCCGTGGGTAAAGGAGCGTTATTGACACAAATGCACCATGTCAAATGATTAATCCCGTTTTTCACTTACAACACACAGTAGTTATTTATAAGTAGTTAACGTTAAAGCAGATTATTAACACAAGTACGTAAGTAGTATTGCAAAGTGCACCTCATTGTGTATTATGTCTTTCATTTTAAAGTTGACAATATTAATCCGTACACATGGCGGATATGGAACTGCCACATACATGGATATTGCACGGTAGTTAGAGTCCACATATTGCTCAGGTCTGCCAGTATTTTTTTATATGATCTCCGTGGTTATGTTTACCACGTCTTTCGCGACATTTATACCGCAGTCCTAGACTAAGGATGGAAACCCTGGAAAATAGTGAATGTATGTGTGATGCAGCAAGTTTTTACCTATACAATTTTTTTATCCGCTTTTCATTTAGAACAGTTTGGTATTGTTAAATAAACCACATTGGACTAAACCTCCGAAACCGCCGTGGGCATATCAACCGGTCATTGAGCTGTATAATGGCCGTAGGAAAATATACTTTCTTGGCAAATTATACCTTTGTCGTGGTTCAATGGAGCCGGGTGCTTTGCAACATACATTTTCTTGTTTCCAGGGTATCAGTTTTCATATTCATAGAGACATTGTTTGGTGTCCAGAGAGGTGACGCTGGCTGTTCGAAAGCATCGTATACTAGGACAGAAGAGTTAATACAGCTCGGAGCATTTGTTCATAGTGTACGAAGCAATCATGGAAAGCTTAGCCAAGAGGGAAAAAGATTTATTCATGGCAGTATTGCTCGAATAATGACTGGTTTGTCATGTGCTAGAAGAATGAAGTGTAAATACACAAAACGACATACATTTCATTAGGGATTATGGGAAAGTGTAGGCGTGACACTCCATAAATAACCAGGGAAATGAGATAACACCCCTAATGGTTCATTGCCGCACCCTTCATTTGTGTATGTTCCCAATACACGTTCTAAAGTGCATATTGTATTGACAGCTATGGTGCAGCAGATGTATTCTATTTGTTGTGCCGCTTGTTAGAATTTTCTATAGCAAAAATAATACGCATAGCAATGAAAGGATCCACACAATAATGCCAACCCAATAGGGAAGTATTTTATATAAATTAATGAAAGCTTTTTGTATGTAAGCGATTAGCAAATGTGTGTCAATTTTCGGTGCTATGGAGCGTCCGGTAATAACCTGTCATCGACTGATTATTCAATTGTCTTTTACAAGTCTGGCTTTGTTATAGTCGCAGTTTCATTGTCTTTGAAAGGTTGGATGTTGCTGTATTGCTTTATATCACGTGTGAGTGGAAGAGGAGGCGACAGGGGTGAGTCATATTAGAATGAGCGTAACAAGGTGTATGCAGTTACCACCACTTTTCATGTTATCCTCATCAATATGTGCACGTGGCGAATCCGTTTGTACAGACGATTGTTCAATTCATGTCTTGTCGTGGGAAACAGTCTTATGTTTAATTCTGTTCATGATCAACGAAACCATGTTTTTCATATTCTTTTATAATTATTGTTCATCTCTCGCATGTAATGGTCAATTGATTCATATCTGTTCCTTTGGGTACGAAGCGGTGCAATGTAGTGGCGTAAATGGGCATCAAATCATGGACAAATTTCCTGGTCGAAAAATGCAATAAGATTATACAGCAAATTCTTTTATTTGTAGGTTCGACGCCAAGCGATTATAGAACAGACCGGGGGCAATCGGGACAGTAAGCATGGTCTTCTGCTGTTATGAACCCATAGACATAAAGCGATGAGCAATGTAACATTACACAATGTTACTATGCTTGGTTACCAGGGAACCTGGCGGATATGCTGGTGCATGCAAGCACTAAGCCGGTTCAGTTAACGTCTTTAGTACACATTCAAACTAGCCCTGTAATGCCGGATTTCTGAAGCAACATTACGTATCGGTTTATCATAGCTGTTATCACTTAACATTTCTAAAAAGTGTTCGTCCATGTTAATTCGTATCGACGATCAAAAAACCCTTCAATTCTACCACCTTTGCAATAAAGCCAACACATCTCTCATTCATCAAGTGGTGAAATGAGAACCCATTATTCTCGAAGCGATGTCTCTAGATAAATTTAATGCCACTCTTTGACAAATATAGGTCACTTTGCATGCAACGAATTTATTTGCAAAAAATCTATGTTAATTGTAGATTTTGATAGCCATCTCTCAATAAACGAATCTATTTGCGAAATGGATCTTGTATAAATCAAACAAAAAGATGCGATTGCAGTAAGCAAACACAAACCTTACATATATTTCCCTTCAAAACCATCACATACACCCATACAATCTCATAAATATAGACAATGGTGACATAACCCATATTCCCGCATACATTATTTATATTGTGCCTTAAATAGCTCAGTTTTATTATTAAAGATGCAGTAAAATCATCGCTGCAATACCCGGTCATCCTTTAACAAGGTTAGCGATGACTACATTCTTGCAAAGCTTGTAATCGAAACATGACTTGTTATCGAAAGAATATAATGCTATAATCAGCATGAATCAATCACGATATCAAGTTACTGATTGCAAATGACAATGGTGGCTTTAACAACTTAAACCTGGATATAACAACGATATACAACCCTGAGACGTGTGTTGAGGTCATGCTCGCCTATCTGAGTTGTGAATGATAACGGCAGTTATGAGCGTTATGGATACAATTATCTGGTTAATGTTATCTGATACTCGCAAGAGTTCAAGTTGTCACGAACCATGCCCTAAGGAACCTTGTCGTGTTCCAAACTACTCCAACTTCTAAGGCTAATATCGAAAGTATTCATGTATACGCAGCTACGCATTTATGGTATTATAACCCCCCCACATAAGTGCTTAACTGAATCGTTACAAAAAGGCTGCAAAGAAGAAACAATATTAGAAAATGTCACAGCTCTGTAATCAAAACAGTTGAGTTGAATTGTGCGAGACTGTGTATTGCGAATAATGTATTCACCGACAGCCAATCCGAATGAAACACCACCTGCAGACGGTGATTGCTGATTTCAAAATATGCATTCATTCAAGGAGTTGTTAAATGGCCGACGAGAAGTAAACCCATTGCGTAGGGAAGCAAAATTAATTAGCCAGACGAGGCCATCTGTCAGTCTGGATGTTTTATAAACGATGACTATTTTACCAACTTCCTGTATTCCCCTATTCAGTGCATGTATAAATGGATCCTAACCAAGTTTTTGTAAAATAATATCTGACAATACTTTACTGTTTGCATAACCATACAAAAGTACGTAGATGTGCAAGGCTAAAGAGACATACTATGTTACATGAGCAGTGGCATTTGATTTCCTTGGTAATGTTGGCAATCTGCACAGAGTAGATGAACCACTTCAATTACATACACGTTTTCCAGACATAGCGCCTTCATCAAAGAAATGACACCAATTTAACCCTGGTGAACGCTAGGTAGCACTAAATAATACATCTAACTGTGTGGTACAGGGGTTCGACGTGATCGTTATGTCTGCTTCAGTTGACTAGGTAAAACATGGATAATGGACCTGGAACGCTGTTGATAAAATAATTGTCTTGTGTATAAATGCTGTAAATTATTTGCCAATAATATCTGTATTAGGTAAAATTAGACACCCTGTTTGCGTAACTATCTCCATTGCAGCGATTGACAACCCATCCTAATGCCAACGTACATAAAGTGTGTTTCATAAGTGTCACAAGTGTGACCTTAAGGGACAAAAATAACTCATCGAAATGTACTTCAAGTGAGCATACGTTTGCATCGAAAGTACCAAATGTTTTAGCAAAAGCAAACTATTGCAAGAACACTTTTAAAGCACCTCTCCTCAGTTAGGTTAATCCTGGCATTTACAAGCCAGACTTTATTAATTAATACCCGACCACGTAACCTTAAACACACCAAATGTCTCTGCGTTGTGGTTTGCAACTTTGAATTTCATCAATCAATGCTGAGCGTCCATTGTATCCGGCAATTTAGTTTTGCCTTTCCTTATAGCTGCCTCATTAAAACACGATTCATTTGCCATCTGCAGACAAGCTGGAACCAATTAATCGGCTTTCTGCTGAATTATTCACAGAATGTAGTAGGTTTTACTAACTGTAAGCACTAAAAACTAGTAGGCGATGCAATGACATTACATGAGCGTCTTCTAACATGGACACAGCCTTTACTTATAAATAGAACTCGACGGTTGACGGTTCTTAATTACATTCACAATGCGAAATGTTTCTTCTAAGAAGGTGTTTTTTAAAGATTGCATAGTTCAGGTTTATCATGCGGATAATTTCTGAAGCAGCGACATTGACATAATATTCGGCATGTTAAATGATTAAGACTATATATCAGTTGCAACTCACAATACCCTGCGCATGGTAAGCAAGTAAATGTTAATGTTTTCGCAATCTTCTTGTTGCAACACATAGCATTCTAGACGCCGCTTGTAGGACGATATCTGCTGCATACATGAAAACGTGATAAGGAAATCTTAGTTTGATAAATGAAACCGTTTCAATATACAGCTCTAATACTGTAAACTGCAATTCTGTACACACGAGGCAATGTTGAACTTTTCGCTCGACGTGTTTACTCTAACCAGCAGCTTCACAATATTCAGGGTGCTAAAATTGTTCAGTTATTAATGAGCACCTAGCATCATAGCAGCCTTACTTCTGCAAGTGTGGTATCGAAAGTTCAGTTCACCCAAAAATGGCAACATTAACGATACTTACATGTGCCACATGGATAGTAAACAAATATGCAATTGATATGAAGTGACAGTATACACCAATTATTTCATTTCATTTAAGATTAACCCAGTTGTAACTATTGTCTCTTCATACGGACAGCATTGTCATCTATCGCTTAGAAAAGCAAATCAGAGGGTATGCGAAATGCGTGTGTTATTCAACATTCGCTTCAGATAGCAAGATAATGTACCAATATACCAGAAACCCTGATGCACTAAGATGGCGCTAGAGCAAGGAACGCAAGTATATATTAGTTCAGATCTGTACAGCCGTATGTCTCTCACATGCCGCAATGGGACAAGCCCTGTATATTACTGAACACATTATGCCTTCATTAAACGTTCATAAGGTTTAGTATTGTTACTGACCATTACTTTATATCAATCCACAATAGACTTGGGCACTTAGCACCAAATCGTGATTAACAGTTATGACATATATTGATGAGCTATCATATTCAGCGGAGTCAATCTTTACATGCCAATCAGAACATGTGGTTAAGCATGGCATTTACATTGATGTCTACAATCTTGGTGTTGCAATCACTTGCTACTGACCATAAGTCATGTAATGCAACATTCCAGGCCTTTAACGATATTGCATGAGATAGCGATGACACAAATATATGGTTCGTGCTTTTATGCAACCTGTGACCCAGAGGGAATTTATTCATGAGTTCATTGGACATGGCAAAAGAAGCACATTAAACGAGTCATAGATGCAACTACGGAAGGGACATTTACCGTCCTCCGTACCCATCAACGCCATAATCTGACTTAGTTGATGCCCACTCTGTGTATCGATTGTAAAACACAGAACACATGCGATTCAGATATCGCAACTTAATATGATGTCGAAATTTTGCGTCTTTCATCAATACTGTACCAGCTTCATAGTACTATTTGGCAGTTAATAAACATAAACACAAACTGATAAACATTTCTGTTTGATCAAGTGTGTGAAATTGTTTTACCAGTTTCATTCGGGTTTGCCGTATGATTGTTAAAACAATCCTCCAGTTGTTCTCAGAGGTATTCTTATGATTGCCAAGACTGGTGATTACACGACCGACTCAAAGGACTTGGTTAGCCTATAAACGAACTTATGCACGAACTTATGACATAACGGTGAACCGCTCTGTGGCATGAACTCGGGAAGCACTTGGAAGCAATTCAATATATTCTTAGGTGTACCTCAGCGACAATGATCCATTAGTCAAACCTCCACCATAAAGTTGTTTGCATGATGATCGATGGGGTTTCCGTTCATCTCGTAATATTTCAGGGTCAGTTTAATCAGTAGAGAACATCTGTAAACATAGGATATTGCTTAAGTCCTGGTTAACTCACAGCCAGGCAATTATCTCACCCATAGACGTTATGCCTGCCATTCGTATGCTTTAGTATGATTAGCAAATAACTTCGTACTAAAATATTATTCGTCTATAATCGATTTGGGTGTTAATCAAACGACTGAGGCTTAGTTTGGCTGAAGAACATTTATGGCAAATGCCATCTTGCAACCTTTATTGCTAACGAGTTTCTAACATATACTATTATGTACTGGAACGTGTGACTTCAAATAGACCAATACTCTGACAAATCGTTCCATCCAACCCTATTATTGCCTGCTATATATAACCAGGCAATCACTGCCGGTTCTTTCCATTCCGCCATTTACGCAGCTATCTCATTTCGCCCTTTGTATTGTGCTTCTTGACGTATCAGTAGCATTTCGCAATACCCTACCTTCCCTTAACCTTTCAATTAGACTCCCAAAAGCCCGATGAATATATTTACCATCTCTAGGAAAATAGAATAGAACACATGGCAATTTAACACATGAAGTAGGTGAGTATGTGACCATTCTCCGAGTTTGGCGATGTGCCGAGCATGGCAGACAATTGTACACGTTTAATGCCTACTTTATGGTCAATGATATTTGTGAATGGTATGTCCATAGAATTGTATTGTACTTTGTTCTCGGACATAGTGAACAAATAGCAACACAACAAAATATCTAATGAGTGACATTTGGTATAGGTTGTTTATGTTGTGTACGCAACGATCCAGGTAAACACTAGAAAATAAAATGAAAGTGTTATTTACAGAGACTTTAGCAGTGGTGACCAAGGTCACCAGGGTTATGTAGATGATTCAACTGATGTGCTGAACTTGCATGATCAAACGTCCTCTAACCCACAGAGTGAATATGTGTTGCTTTACACAGCTAGGTCCATATAGAGATTTGTAGGTGTTCTCAAAGCGGCATACCTAAACCTCTCCTGTACATCAAATTATAATGGTCAACCCTTCATCCTTTTAATCGCACTGTCAGCTGTCTTTATAAACAATTTCTTTATTTGTTGTCTCCATCACTGTCTGCTTCATCCTGTCACAGAGCCCTCAAAACCTCACTGTCTGATTCATTCTATCGATGGTATGTATCAATGCGCCCCCGTAATATTACAATACTAATGCACATTTGGCAACAAAGTTCGTTTGAATGATTCAAAGCGCAGTGCACACGGACAGCATACTGATGTATATTATAATAGATATAATAGATACGTACCGCGGGAAATGACAATGGCAGTCAGTGGAGCAAAAGTTGAAAGAGTTCACCTCTCAACACACATGGTATGACATCAATGGATGACGAAATATTGCTTCTACAAAGGAATACAGTGACATATTTTCACATAGACAAAATTAATCTTGAGCAGCACTCCTGAGGGTGCACCACTGTGCCATCATAACAGGTTAAAAGTTAAGGGCCATGAATCGATCCATGGATGTCCGTTGTGATTGCTGGTAACTGCCGGAGGATTGACCCTGACTGCCCCAGCCATTGAATCATATAATGAAGAGATAAAAATACAAAAAGTGTAATGCTATGTGTAACGCATTGGGAACAGTAAAGCCTAGTCTGGTTTAAAAATACGGAGAATCGTAAAATGAAATGGGCTGGAGCGATATTTAATATTTTAATTCCTGATATCTGTCGTTTTCTACGTGGACCGTTTGGCTTGTCATTGTTGGAATGCGTGTAATTATGTTAGTGAAGATACTTAAACGTGAGACATCGTATAGATTCACTCATTTACCATCACAACCACAATAGCACGCCACTCACTGCATTTTTAATATCGCTTTACCAGTAATTTCAAATTTGTCACTGCGTTCGCTCAAGCACCCCTGGCAGACTCCGCTATGCAGCAGAGGTTCTCATGGCTTACACGAGAATGCCATTGGTGCGTTTGTTACGTGCCTAGGCACAGCGCAACATGTACAGAGCAATACCGCATTGTTACAGTTGATCTTCGACGAGCACCACGCGGACAATATTCCGAACGCGTGGTCGCACTTAGCAATAAGCTTTATCATCCATAATTCTATGTGAACTGCTCTCATGGATGCTTTATCAAACTACCAAATACAGCCTTACAATTATTATTAGGCGTTGTCACCGTAATGGACAAGTTAATAAATGATTCAAGGATGATTCCCCACTATTGCCACCGCAATAAACCATCTCAACAACACGATGCTAAAACTAAGCCCAAAGAGCTCTCTCGAGAGTATTTCTCAGGTAAAAGCCACACGACACTAAAATAAATGATGAGAGAGGCACCTAGGAACATTGATATGGTGTTAAAACATTTGAGTATCTTAGTGCAGCATCAATGTCCCTTTGTCATTGTGGCAACCAAGCATCTTTTCGCAGTGTTTACCAACACAGAAAGTTAAACGCATAATATTGGCCTCTTTCAAGATTGAGAATACTTCACAGCGAGTGTTATAAAAAATGACAATACCCATGCTAGGACCACCGCGTTCGCTTCTTCGATTTGAAAGAGGATACGCAAAAAGCACCCTGTTATAGTGTACGACATTGTCCTGGATTTCTTCGGCCTCGCTTTGTTTGGGATGGTATATAGCGTTTTGTTCACATTCGTTTCATCTTGACGAAAGATATTGGTCCCCTTACACATGCTGCGTATCATGGTTAGACACAACTGCATTGAGAAAACAGATTACAGACAAAACATGCTAAATATCACACTCGAGTTATACAATACTACTCCAATGCCTGTTGGCTGGGATTGAATTCCTGCACAAATTATCGCGTTTCACAAGAACTGAAACTGAGATGCAAGGTGCTTGGTGTGAATAATAACAGAGCTTCCATAAAGTATCTGCTCTCCTCCCATACTCACTCAGTAAACCGTCATAGATGAAGGAGTGCATAACGTTGTCCAATGTGTCTGATTTCAAATGGACAAAACAAAAAGAAGACCCATGAAAGCGTACACTCCATGAACTATTCTTAAATAAAGACAATGATTTATATCTACATGAGGCTAAATGGACTGCTCCCGCGAGTTAAGTGCGATGGTAAGTGCATTTTGGATCAATGAAATTACAATACGTTCTTGGATTATGTACCGAGGCACACGAAGGCGGCAGACAACTCTTACAGTATGTAATGCAATGACGGACGCTCACACACACAAACAAACTAAAAAATAAGTCCATCAAAGAAAGCCATGATTGCCTGATCGGGCTTCTTGATGCACGTCGGCGAATTCCCTCGATAATCTAGATAATAAACATGCATACGATAGATGATGGGATACTAGACAATTATGAAGCCGTGCTTAACAATTGCCTCATATGAATTCGACAGAGATATATTATGCTCATATACTGGAAGAAATTGACTAAGCACATGGGAAAACTGTGAGCCACTTAACATAGCTATAAACTCTTTGGTGCCAGCCGGTTGACTTGATCAGGCCATTCCAGCCTCCGCTAAACCACAAGGATCCCATAACACGAGACGCAACCGATGGTAAACATGTGACCCCTATAAGTCGCCTCAAACGGCATGTAGTAGGACACAATGAGCCTATTCTTTCCCCAAATAGAATAAGGGGGCACAGTCCAGGTCAGATGACACCATCCAAATGTACACGCCCATGTCCCAAAATAAGTAAGTAAGCAAGAATAGGGTGTAACGGCGGGTAAGTGAAACGGCGGGTGAATATGAAGAGATAAGATTGACCTGTTTGAGCAGCCGCTTTATATGATAAATTTATGATGTTGCATAAGTTAAAGCTGTAAACGATTTTCCCAGAACATTTCACCACTTGCCAATTGACCAGACCAGGCAATAACAGCCTCTCATCTATACATCCAGATGACTCTAAAGCTATACCCACAACATAGAGTTTAATTGTTACATAATTCTGATGATCAGTTTCATGAATCCGCAGTTAAATCGGTGTCTACACATAAAAATATGAGGTTTGCACACGACTCATCGACAGATTCTGTAATTCAGGAAAATGTGTATAATATGTTGATAGTTTTACTATAATTACGTTCGCTGAATGCAAGATTGATGTAGACGCTAGCGTGTTGTTACTAGTACTGCTGCATTCCGCATCCTTAAATATGTACAATTAGCCACCGGAATCAAGATTACAGGTGGTCTACAACATGAGCTATAACCAAATATCTTTCCTTAGGCACTATCTTTCAGTGTCAACGCTCATTTCTATATCGTCAAAGGCACAATATTACACATATCTGCCGGGCTGATGGAGTTGAAAAAGTGTTTGTTATTCGTAAGCAATTTCATTGATAACGTTTCTTTATATTGGTTAAACAACTTTCTTTTAACACAGATTAGAGCGAAGTGTCAACCTTGATGCACTCGTTGGTGTGGTACCGAATTTAAGACCGCCAATCAATTATCTAGCGCATCGCCAGGGCTAACTCTACCCATAACGCATTTTGTGCCACGTAATTAATGCCTAGGAATGGAACCTGCCCTGACAATGCACGCCATCTGAAACCTATGCTTCTGATCAAATTCGATACCTTAATAAGACAGATGTGACTGAGGCTATACAGAAGTTTTGTAAATTGTGAATTGTTATGTTGAAACAGGCATCTGTCCTATTAATGTAACAAATACAAAACTATTGATAAATTTGACCACTCAGTAATAAAAAAAAATTAGAAACTCCTTGTTGTTGTGTTAAACGATAACAGTTTTGAATTCCCTGAGATCCCCTAATATCACCTACACATCATTGCATACCCGAGAGTTTTAAGTCGTTAACAGCCCTTTTTTGTCCATCCATAATATATTAAATAACACGGCCTAGGCATCGCCAATTAGGTTCCTGACATGGTGCGGAAAACGCACGACAGGTGGAGCCTCGAAGCTATGACAGTAACTGAGTAGCCATTGTTATCAAATTGTCACGGACGAAGTATCTGTTTTGAATAAATGAAGTATGCCATTAAGGAACTTTGTCATGCTCGTTATTTTGCTGCCTTCATTTGGTTAACTTTCCCAGCGTACGCTAATGACACATGTCCCTCGTGAACCATTCATCAGCATAGAAGCCACACGTGGGCGGAACAAAGCCCCTTCATCTAGAGTAATTTTGATCCACTCAGCAGGAGGATATATTTTACACAAGAGCCCAAATAACAGTGTTTACGCATTATGCACTTTTGCTTTAATGCCACACATCAGTACCTTTATTGAATTAGTATCAAACGGCGCCCGTATTAATGATTCTGGAAAATGTCACAGCTGTGGATATGTCCATACCAAAAGCCATATAAATCCCATGATCGCATTATCAACAAACCTATTGGAAATTATCTCGGACTGCCGGAACTATAAGTCGAATCTTGAGAAAACATCTGTTGGGGTTGTTGTGGCAGTAGAGCAGCATGGCATTCCTCACAACCCAAGATAGAGGAAGCGACAATAACACATCAATTATTTAGTCTTGTGATTTTTGTATATGGTATTCGGTGTAATCAACACAGATATGGCGATGAATAGAAATGTTATAAATACCACAACTGTTTTATCAAGTACCGAAAGTCCTACGAGACTGCTAACTGAAGAGTGCAGTAACTGAATAGGAAAGAAGATTAAATCGGTAATTAATTACAGAAGTCTGAGGCGTAGAATCAGGCCATGTTTAATGGATACATGATCCACATGTGTGGACGATTTGCGTTAGAATCACTCAATCATCTGGGTCATGAATATGCAAAGATGATCGTCTGAAACGCTGCTTGCATTACTTTGCATTATTGTGCATGACAATCGCGCGGCATTATCTATGTGTATGTTCACAATAAACAACTGCAGCCTGCCACCACCCGCCATACAAAACAATAAGAAACACATCGATATCATACGCCATGCAAACACTATCACATAATGCATTTATGGCTGTATTGAATCACTCGATACTTAAATTGAATGTATTATTATCATTTGAACAGCGGATAGAATGCACGTGATCTATAGTTCAGTTTGATTATTAACCATACAGAGAGTCCATCTGATAGATGCTGTGTTATATGCGGCAATATCGATCCGTCGGGTAGATCTGGGCAACAGGAGGAAGTGATCTTTCTGGCAACTCTTATGTTTTGTTTCTTACATTCAAAAAATAAAAAAGTACTGCGTTACCTGCTTTCCCAACCCATCAATAACGTACTTAATACCACAGCTGTTTATACATACAGCTGATGCTTGGCGTGAAGTGAAGTGAAGTGAAAACGATCTAAGGCGGTAATAATAATGTCATACGTGACGAGAAGGTTGATGTTTAATGATAACAGAGCTCACAAGGGTAGACAGTTGGTATTGGATTTATTTTCTGGGGCACAAAAATGCAACGGCAATCATCATTACTTGCATATTGTGGTGTTGTTGTACAAGGTAGCCCTTCGGCTATTATACTTGAGTCTGTATTATATAGGCCCAAATGTGGATCACACTTCAGCATGAAAAAAACCCAACCAAATAATGCAATTCTGCCTTTCTATGTTCGTGATAAGCACGTTGTTTGAAATATTGATATTGAAAGATGAAGAAGTGCACACACTCCTTATCTATGGCGGTGGTTATGCCTGGTTATCCTCAATAGAGCAGGTAAATCTTATGAATTAAATGTCCTGGGCAAGACAACATATTTGTATGCGCTTATGCTATCTCTCATAACCCTTCAGGGTCAATAGAGTGCAGATCTTGCGGTTGTCGACCAAGAGTGCAAAATATTTTCATTAATGATTAAATGTAAAACCATGGCCGGTAACCATTGAGTCCATACTAGGTTTTACTGTTGAGTGATCAATTGACATAACTGTAATACTTTCGTGGCTTTATTGATCACGCTTCAACACTTACCATGCCAAATATTACCAAAAGCAGTAAACCTATGAGAGTAAAGGGAACGCAACCAATATACTCAATGTTGCCTGGTTCGGGCACAATACCGACCGGTGATAATTTAAATAAAAAGTATAATTCAAACGTGAGGTTTACAAGACATTATGGATTCATAAAATGACTTCTACGAACACGGCTGGATTTCACAGGAAACCTGCCGAGCTGTTGCGCATTGATCAATCATAACAAATATATATTTCCTTGTAACTTTGGTTCCACAGCTGGTAAATATATACATCGTCCACTTACCGTAGAAGCCAGTTCAACAAATATCTTAGCTAGACAGCTGAATAACCTTCCTCATGACACTCCATATCCTACAAAAACATTTGTCTAGTTTTCAGACTGAGATGATATGTTGCTGCCTTCTTTCACACTGTATGGCAATAGGTATTGCAAAGCAAATTAAAAAGTTAAATTATTCATGCATGACATGACATGAGGTTAATTCACACAAGAGCATAAATAAAAGGGTAGTATTACACCAGGATGATATAGAAGAATCACTAACCATAATGTGGACTCTCTTCACAATTGATATAATGATAAACATTTGTAGGCAATATAATGCGACTACAGCTGTATGTGTTGGTGTTTAACCCATAGAAGAGTGTGATAGGATACATTTGTAATGTTCACTCGTATATTGTTCACCAACAACAAGCAGATGATTCAACATTTTAGATGGTTTTCTCTATGGCGGTTTCGCGTTTCTGACAGTCATGTGTGGCCAATGTGAACTATCCCCTAAGTAAATCTTGCAATACATTCCGAATATCCTAGCTCTGAATCTCACATTTGGAATGGAATACGCCTTTGCTCTGCTAAAATATGAAAGGCCTCCTATCTTGTGGCACATAACGCCTTCAATGTGCTTTTAGAGCATTTTTTGGTTGTGTGCATTAGCCATTTTCAAGAATTTACAAGCAATAAAACTGTTGCCTGAATAGAGGTACCAGTGGTCCGCTGTTGAGTTCCATTACACAATTGGTGGTATCGTCACCTGATGACATCTGTCGCTGCCTGTCAGTCAGGTTTTTTTCTTCTATTCTTTTTGGAATTTATTTCCGATTCCATGCCATTAAATGACATCAAACTGACAGCCAATATTTCACGGTTTTGTTGAAATTACCATTTGCCAAATACCGCCCTACATAAATACCATGTTAATCGTGCCAAATGCACTCATAAAATAATGATGCACGTAAAGTCTTCTTCCAGACGGATGCACTAAATCCCACAAGATATTACAGTGACGAATGTCAGTCAAAGCTGACGTTAATTCCCGATTAAAGACATTCATATACGGTACTCTAAGATATTGGAAAAATGCGCAGTTTGATCGCAGGTGGAACGACTCTTTGATATTCTTTTTTCCAGAGATACATGATGGAATTCTACCATTTATGCAAAACACGGTAAAAAAACAGTCCATCATGCAGTTTTATGCTCTAACCTCTGTACAAAATTTGATTTATTCCTTCTTGGATTGAAAAGGAGTTACCGCGTGCAGATTTTGACGGTAGCACTTGCCATAGGCTTCCTTTACAGGCGACAGGTGGTATGATGATTAACAGCGTATGAACTCCGACTGCATAACAGACCATACGCAGGAATCAATAAGAGAGGCAGCAAAATCTTTTTCGCAGTTCATTGTTAAGTCCCCATTTGATTGAATCACACATTGCTGGGAAACAGAAAGGTACCATTGTATCATTGGTATATATGAGATAATAGTTTCTGGTCCACCTTATACAAACATGTCAAAATCCCTTATAACTTAGTGTGCGGGTAATTATGGTCTTTCATCAATGTATACCATTGACTTATACCAACCTTTTCAGGCATGACAGGTCAAGTCACTTAATCAAAACAGCCCCCGACTTTACCAAATGCCAAGCTTCATGAGATAATTAACGTAATACCAGCTGATGCTTCTTGACACTTTCATTTTAGTTGCACGAACTCTTATCATACAAACATACAAATCTTACATGCATTCCGATAGATAAACATCTTCTATAGCATACCTGCCAATCATCAATTGTACACTATTTCCCTTGTCAATTGTTTCGAATTCAACATTATTATGAAATGCTTGCCAGTGTCAGCTTAATATTCACCTATTGCTCTGAAACATTCCGCAAAGTAATCATATTCATATTCAATCACACGTACATTTAAGCATCAGTACCTTGTTTCCAAAACTAGGCCCACCAATCCACACTTTAATACCAAATGCACATGGGCACTTAATCAGACAAACAAACAAACATTTAAACATCAGTCTGTGGTAATTTATATGTGTGAATTATGCTTTCCAATATATGGCACTCAAAATTTGAATGATTCAATATCATCAATTTTGTTTTGGACTCGCAGTCTTATTATCCTGAGGTATGGGCGACTGTATGACTTTGCAGAACATGCAGCGTCACCATAGTGAAAGTAAATTTTATCTGACAATGAAATGACAGGACTTAACTTCAAAGTACATCTTCTATGACACCAATGATAAATAACTAGCTTCAACAAAGAGAGGTTTTTACTAAAGACATATTTCTCTACTATGACATCATTAAGGGGAAACCATCAAAAGGGTCCCAGATTAGTTCATTGGTGACCTAGAGTTATGGTACCTGATACTTATTTCCAGATTATTGGCACTTGTCGCCTCTGATATCAATCAATGTCTGTGAAGATGAAAATAATAACACCGAAATATTTATTCTTGAGTGTAAAGAAGCTGGTATAGCAAATATTCGCTTCCTAACTGTATAGAAAATTTTTTATATTCTGGTATCAAGAAATCTTCTACATGGACGGTTTTCCACAGCACCCTCGAGCTATATTTGGTGAGAATCTTTAACATGAGGCATCCTATCGATTAATTCATCCACCAGCACATATACTGCTAATAATAATATGCTACTCCATGGTCAACACGGCTGTCAGGGATGGCTGATTTCACTATATCCACATGGTCATGCTTTAATAAACAATAGCGATATAAGTGAATTATGATAAGTCATGAGTAAGCAAAAGTATCTCTGAAAGCAGATGATTTTCAGTGCCTTAAATGTTACATTGCATTGCGTTTAAGTATAGTTGAGTTGCTACATACATTATTCATGACGCAAGCATCGATACTGGTAAACAAATTATTGACAATTCGACAGCTTAAGCGAAGCAGTCATCATTTCTGATGAATAGAACTTTTTGTCCATGATTATTCGTGCATATGTTTAAATAATTACGCCTAATTTGTCGAACTCTGAACCGTTTTCATTACATTGTGCAAAATATTTCCGCTCAATTACATCACCAAATATTGACAATATCAAAGACGCAATTGTCGACCGAAAAGCCGACTTATGCTACATATAAAGTGTTTTCTTTGTCATATAAAGTGCACACAATGAATAGTTAGTCAGAAAATGTGCACACTTTGTTGGGGTTACTAGACCTTAAGGGTATGACAGTATGGAACGCAAAATGATACATCGTGTGTCCATATATCTATGACCTGGTAGAGCGCAGCATGTACAGCAGTACACCAGGCGGTTCTAATGTATACAACAAAAGCACATGGAAGGCGATATGTGCCGCAAGATAATTGGTCTCAGGAGATTGTGACTTTTGATATATGAGCACAGTTATTCGGGATGTTTTGCAAGCTTTATGTAGGGGATGGTTCACATTGGCTTCACACATCCGTCAGAAAAGCGAAAACGTCATATAGAAAACCATCTAAAATTGTTGAATTATCTACTTGATATTGCTAAACACTATACAAGTAAATAATACAAGTGTCTTGCGGTAACAGACCCAATCAAACTCTTCTAGGGTTTTAATGCCTATTGAACTGCCAACAAATATTTATCATTATTTATATTTTGAAGTACACATTATGGTTAATGATTCTTCTATATCATCCCGGTGTAATACTACCCTTTTATTGATGCTCTTGTGTAAATTAACCTCATGTCATGTCATGCATGAATAATTTAACTTTTTAATTTGCATTACAATACCTATTGCTATAAAGTGTGGGAGAAGGCAACACCATATCACCTCAGTCTGAAAACTAGACAGATGTTTTCGTATTATGTCTTAAAGGATATGGAGTGTCATGAGGGAGGTTATTCAGCTGTCTAGTTAAGATATTTGTTGAACTGCCTTCTACGGTAAGTGGACGATGTATATATTTACTAGCTTTTGAGCCAAATTTACAAGGAAATACAGATTTGTTATTGTGGATTAATAACGAACAGCAAGGCAGGTTTTGTGTGGAATCTGCTTTTCTCATTAATCATGCTGCACTCATGTCTTGTTAACTTCACGTGTGAATGACATCTTCTATTTATATTATAACCGGTCGGTATTGTGTTTGAACAGAGCACTATTGGGTGAATTTGATTGCGTTTTCTTTCCTCTCATAGGCTGGCAGCTGTTGGCGCGATTTGACATGGTAAGTGTTGAAGCGTGTTAATATAGCTTGTGAATGTAGATTTGTTAACCGTAATGCATGTGGCCCATCTTTTAACGTTGGTGTTTTCTTTTATAGTTCATCAAAGCAATTGTCATTAAACTAACACAGCTAATTCAGTTAAAATACCACCATAATATTGTTGTTGACAACTGGCTGGAATGTACATTTCGTTTAATACCGTCAATACACAGATTAAAAAGGTTGTATATATAGACACACACACATAGACTCACACACGTACACACCCTCACATACATACACACACTGCATATATATATATATATATATACATATATCTATATACATATATATTGATACTATTATATAAATACATATATATATATATATATATATATGTGTGTGTGTGTGTGTGTGTGTGTGAGTGTATAAATATATGTGTGTGTGTATATAGTTCTATTGAAACTAATTTTAGCCATTCGAACGCCTCAAATTCTAAACACTAATCGATGTGCAATATCTATGAATTCTCTGTAAGTGAAAGACACACCACAGTGCCACATGCCGCTTGTAGCGCCAGTTGGGCGGAAATTGGGTCATCACTCACACAGAAACTGACGTGTTCAGTAATCAGTTTAGACCCAATCTTCGAGGCGTGATTTATGAAGCAACAATAAGCGTCATAAGGTAGTATGAGGTTGGATGAAATCACAGTAACTAGTCTCGCAATTATCAAACGTGGCAAGCGGACCCATTTCATAAAAACGCAATGTCCCCATGCAAGCCATATAAGCAAGGAATAATCTAATATAATTGCCGGGCGACGAAAACCATCAGACTTCTTTGCAATTGACGACGCCTGTGCAGGGAGATACATAGATCAACATACCTATCAAGTAAGCACCGAACAAATTAAATAACAAATAACCCATTTGTATAATATAGGTGGTATTTATGCACAAATGTAGTTTTTGCAGACCGCTATCGCCAATTAACATGCCCCCACAAAACTTTCTTGCTTCGTCACGTTAGATTTGTTGAAGATGATGCGACTGAATGGCATGAAGTGGTATAACATGCAAGGATGTGATATATGGACGACGGAACCACCATACCATGACGTCCTGTTCTTGAGAATGCATGTCATTTTATTTGTTTATGATATGAGATTTTTCAAGACGTGCTTAACGATGTTTTTGCCCGGTTTAATGCGTGTCTAGAATATTGATAGACCACGTGATCGATGTGTTCGCACTCATCACAATCATTCAGCATTTATCAGTACCTCGCAATGAGGGTTCAAAGGCCCACGTTCTGTTGATAGTGCCACATCCAGGGTGCTATTTATTCGGATTTTTTGTTTTATTTACGACAAGTGTACGTAAATATACGTACCATAAACGTTTGGTTATAGAATATATAGGAATACCGATGTGATCTGCGTGTCAGTTAATTCACCCCCACTTTCCTCTCTATTGCCTGGAACTATTAACATTTGACGGTTGCTGCCCGTTATACGGAACATGCATTGAATAGCAGACGCAGGTGAACAATCAAAGCATTGTGACTAGCAATGGTAATTGGACCAAGAAGGGTTTTGTGTTTCATTGGGATAATTGTCTGCAGGCCTTGTTTTCATTACCTGATATATGCAGAGAATTCCTTTTACGTTATGTATCCTCTTTGTGCGCTTAACGCATGTCTTGTTTTACACAGTAACCGCGACCTGCTGGCTGAATTCTATCGCATGTGGGTTAAAGGTTAGAGCCTAGTCGGTTAAGGGGTGTCGTCGTCCAAGCATAGCAATTTTTGTCGCAACAGTAACTCAATTTGGATGTTTTTAAAAACTATTTGTCAAAACAAGAAAGATGTTTTAGTAATTTTCCTACCACATCGCACACACAATGAAGTAGAGGGGTGACCGAGTCACACCCATGGCCCTGACGTATTTAGAAATACTCTGTTTCACAATGTATATCTCCTGAACAAATGTATACCTAGATAGACTCTAGTGCTAGTTTATTTAATTTTGCACTAATTAATCGTGCCTTATATATCAAGGCAGTACCTTGAACCGCGGCGGCTCTACAAGAACTTTTGCGGTTTATAATGGAATTTATATAAATTTCCAAATAAGTGTCCTCCTTTTCAATTTTAACAAAGCACCTGGATGATAGCGCCAGACGCAGACAGAAAGCAACTACGAAGCTCAGACGTTAATTTCCTTGCATGACAATCATTGCAACAAAATTATTCTTGCACGCTCGTGCATAAGCTGATTAGGCGTATCCTGTAAAGACCTCGGTAGCGGATATAATAAATCGACTTTTGACTGTCTGCAAATTGTTTAACCCAGACCTTTGACTATCTTTAAAGGGTAAAGGTCAATCCGTTAATATGTTTAGTGTGATACTACGCGCACTACTACGGCAAATACCGTATTTGTTGCAAATTGTTTAAACTGGATCAAACCAGAGACAATGTTGCAGATCATAGACGAAGAAATAGAGATCAGTACCACTATTATACCTCAATTTAAACACCATAATTATTTGATGCAAATGAGCCACTCGCCCAAGCCTCCAAACGGCCCATTCACAACAAAGCGCTATGGACATATTATGATTCAAGGGTGCGGATGTTGCCATTCCTGTCTATGCATGCCATCTTCATACGAGCTCGTTTTAAAACCCTTAGAAACAGATTGGGTAGTAACTTATAAAGGTGCGTATCAGAACTTCTATCCACTTATTGGACACAGGAACAAAACCACATTGTCAAACATAGTCACAACTGACATTTACAAACGAATGAAATTTAGAAGAAGACTTAAAATTAGCAACATTTAATGTTGCAAGTGATATTTGCAAACGTGTCTCGGACAAAAGGTACCTTAACGACCAAATCATAATGATTCCAGAAAACGATTGGGAAGTACGATGTCAATGCAATTATTATTGACCATGCAACATAACCAGTTGGCACGCCCTTTATAATACCATAGCCTGCTCTGGCGGAACTACTTGAAACTGCAGATGTTTATGGTTGTATGAAACATTACACTGGACGCAAACTTGTGTCAAAAAATTTCCAGTACAGCCATTGTTCGGTGGTATCTAATTACATTTATGGTGAAAATGCATCATGAAACGTACAATAGCATTGTAACAATGCGTGGGTTGAACAAAGACCTGCTGTGCTCTTGGGGTATTTTTTATAATTATATTGGTCTTAGATATCACGCCTGTCTGAAATATTCTTGATGGGGTTAGCCGTGGGTCACCCTATGAGTTAGCAATCTGAACATAACAGGAGTTATTGAAAATAAAAGGAGTTATTGAAACTGAATGCGGTTATAACGACTGCCTTGTATTTCGCATTAAAAGGTATCAAATTGAAAACGAGTTGCAAGAAAATATCAAGGGACAGGTTTTTTTACCCACCCTCACAAGTCAGAGATTCGAACATCCCACCGATCTGATGGAAACAACTGCAATTGGCAAGTAGGCTTGTGCATATATCTAACCTTAATATTCGCTCATTTGTATTGAATACAAAATTGATTATCACCAGGTACATTTGTGCTTAATGTGCTTTCACGCTGAACAATTGAATCACAAGGGCTTCAAATTCACTTCAAAATATTCTCCGTATATTTGGCTACTCGTAAACTATTTAATGATTTCACTCTTACGGTTAAAACAAAGTGACAATCGATGGTAACCCTACTAGAAAGTTTTGCTTTATATGTTGGTGTCGCTTCAAATAGGAAGTTCTATCCCAAGTCATTGTCATTAAGACATTCCCTATTCAAATCAGATGGCGACTTGCACTTTTGTACGGATACTTTGTCAATGATTAATTTGCCACTGAGACACCTGTCTCGAGTGGTGACAATGGGAAAGAAATTGCAGGAATCTTGTTTTACGCGCTCAATGAACAATTTGAGACATAAATCTAAAGTATGATGAATAAAAAAGCATACAATGCAAAAAGTACGTATTGATTTTGCTCAAGCCATAATAACCCATTTTCTATTTACCAAACGTAGTGAATCAGAACCATTTTAAAATTGACGACAAGGCCATGGGGAACATATCAACGCGGAAACACCACTACCATTGAGACTTACCAAGGCAACGAAAGCGATCAGATCGTATATGTGCTGTTATGCCCTAATCCTTCTCATTGGTTGTCGTACTCAGACAACAGTATTTTTGTCAAGTGCATTATTACGACCGGTTTAGTAAAGTTTAATCGTTGTTGATGCTGTACCACAGTATGGACAGCATACTGAATTCATAACACATCCAACAAGCTCTGTGCCTCGCTGTCTTTGATTTGTCACAACATGGATGATTAGTGTATGAGACGGACTAATGCTACGGAAACAAGCCATATATTTCATCATCGATTATAATGGACGTCGGACGCCGGACGTCGGACAATAACCTAAATGATGTAAAATGTGTGCACTGTAATACTCGCTTATTACACACAGCTTCTTAATTGTGAAAAATAGTACAAAAAAAGAATTGGTTATGATCTAATATGTGTATGTCACTGTATAAAAAGCCTGTGATGTAGAATATGGAAATAAATAGGTATCATCATTACGTTAACAGCTATCGCGTTGTGCTTTTTAATTTGGTGTGCCCCAACAAGTGGCCTCTGTTGTTGCATGCCTCTAGGATCAGTTAAGTGGTAGTACATCTCTCGGCCCATATCATCATTTAAACCTCAGGTCTGAATGATGATTGCAATTAATATCATGCTCGGTTAGTATTGTGTACATACAAGAAGCTCTTCAACGATACACGATGCGTTTACTTTACTATCATAGCCTGTCAGCTATAAGAGGGCTTAGCGAGATAAGGGTGCGTCTGTGATATGCCTGGTGATATTTGGTATAGGTTGGTAAGAGGCAGGCTTCAGCAGACTGATTGACCATTAATATTTGAGGCCCCATCTTCAACGGGAAGCGATGAACACAAATGCGATGATCAGAGTGCACGAGATGGAATAAGGAAGTGAACAGTTTTCATGTTATGGAGTTCAACAAAATTTGATAAGCGTCAAGGGTTTTTTTTTCAAAAGACTATTGTACAGTTTTTCCATGAAGCTGTATGAATCATGATAAACCAGTATGTTATGACCATAGAATAACGTCTATGTATTTGTTCACACATTATTCTTTAGGGGATATGTCAATGCAAATAGATAGCTTATAAATAGTGTTTTGGAGCATATGTAATCATCATCATGATTATTATCATAAACACCATATACATTGTTATCATTATCCTAACATCATTGTCATGATCACGGTCCTAATCATCCTAGCCATCATTATTACCATTATTGTTTCAACCATAACCAAGATCACCACCATAATAAACACCACATTATTGTCTTCTCCATTGTCATCATCAGTGAGGAGGCAATGCCAAACGCAGCACAGTTGAGTAATACTGAACATTATCATGCTGAAGAGCCCCAAGTTATGATGGAAAAAGGTTTGTATGCACCTAAAGTACTTCTCGCACAATAATACAAAAGGTATACGGCATTCGTACACCACAATGTGTAGGCTGCTATTAACTAACTAGTGACACCCGCTGTACCTCAAGTTTACTTTGTGAGAAAGCTATTAATAATCTACAGAAGATTATATTCAGTGATAAGTTTAGAATTAAATCGGCAATCGTCGAGCGTAAATATTTTACGTCACGACCATTAACGACAGAGAAACGACGCGTAAACTTCTGATTTCAATCCCGTTTTAAATTTGATTCGTTCGTAACCGAAAGTGACGTCATCGATATCAATCAAATTATAGGATTAGACAACAACTGTCAAAATTCTTATGACCATTGATCCAATATTTACTGTTTCATTAGCAATCGCATTTATTACAAAAAATACCCATGCTTTGAAAACGACGAATATTTTGACAGTATATGTCAATTATCAAAGTTTGGCAATTGAATTTGTTTACTATCGAACTATAATTAGGTAATTAATTGCGAAATTAAAAAGGTAAAATATTTTGGCTACCAGAAATTTTCGACCTGCTGGAATTTTTTTCACAATGCATTATTTACAACTACATATACGGAGAAAAAGTTAATAATTACTTAACACTGTTTTAAAATCGAAGTCTAATGCATGGAGATATTAAGCATTGAACTTGTGTCATTTTTTTAAAACATTTCTTCTATCGTTACCGGAAGTGACGTCTTCGACATCCATGAAATCTAAAGATCTGACCCAATTTGTTTACCATCGGATATGTATTGACGGTTTTAAAGGCACTCGACATATTCATGACACGTTTGTTGACATGTAGACTGATACCACGATTGTCCGAGCTGGGGCGCTTGGGAAAACTGTTTATTGTTTACAACAGTTCATATTTAGTGAAAGTTTGCAATTGAATTACAAAATGGAGTAAATTGTGAAAAAATCGAAGCGTCATACACTGAGATAATCGGGATTCAAGATTTTCACATTTCCAATGACCTTGACCTTGCCTTGATTTCAAGATCAAAACAAAACCTCTGGGTTCTGCACATTTTAAGTCCCAACCTAATACAAAAAAATTTTAGATAATTGTGACCTGTATCACGTGCCGAAAAAAAATGTCAACAAACAAAACCAATAACAGTACTGAACCAATTACACCAATTTAAAATACAGTGTGGATATAACCAGGATCGAAAGCGACAATGAATTGAGAGGGATGCAATGCTGTCTGCTGTTTGGGCCCTCTGTGTCATATTAACGGGCAGAGAAATACAGTTCAGGAGGTATTCCAGGCGTGCGGGTTCTGTCAATATCCCATATGTCGGTGCATTCATGTACATCCTGGCAACGACTCCGCGTGATTATCCCCTATCTGACACGTACCACCACTATGGTTCGTCATATAAAACCATACGCCATTATCCCACAACCTTTATATGATACCTTCATGTTGCGAAAGTAGTGTCTATAGATATTAGTAACCATAAAATGCACTCCGATAAAATATCTGCTTATGAAGTGAACGAAAATCCATCTACCAACATGCAAAGCCAGCGTAGTATCTTGCATGCCAATTGTATCTCCTTAAAAAGCTTTTAGGCATCCGCAGCATTTTTTTTAGGGAGGCCTTATTGTTGTGTGTCTGTGAATTTATTTTTATGCGCCGGTTGTGCGAATGATGCCCCAGGCGGCGTTATCTCCAGCAAACAGCTGCCTCATCACTGCTATCCTGCCTCACCCAAGGGACAAATAATTGAATGATACAAACCCATGGGCTTAACAGCACAACAAGTTGTGCAGATATTGAAATACAATTCGACAAATATCTCTTGAAACATATCCTTTTTTTCGTATTTAATATCATGGTCTCCTGTCTTGCTGTGGTACTAGCGCATTGTGCAAAATAATGACAAGAGTAATGACACAGAATATGTCGCTCTGAGTATATGTCAGCGTGTCAATTGGACTAATATTAGAGATGGGTTGGGCATTAGGGTTTTCAACTTACAATTATAAACGACAGTGTGCCTCGCTGAATAAGCATAAACAAGAGTCCTGATCGTCACCAATTTAATGATTCAAATAATTCTTGCGAATAAAACGGCAAATTCAGACTGTTTGTGTCAATTATGACAATAAAAGCGGCGTAATTCGTTAAACTTTTGACGACAGCATAAACACATGATAACTCACACGATCAAGCTTCCTTTTCCACCTGATCCACCATATAGCCAGCTGTCTATATATACGTTTAAGACAAACGCCGCTATTGTCATGAGGGTATTGTTCCAGTCATGAAACCATTTGGAAAAAATCAAAACCGACTTTATGAGTGTGATTGTCTTCGCCGCTTTAAATCTTGCCATGTTCGCTGATGCGTTGTATCTAATATATTACCCCAAGCCTTGTTTGCGTGGATGAGTTATTATATGGAAAACGCTATGATATAGCAACGAAGCGTTACTCCGATGCAATTAGCAACCTGATCATGACAGATTATTCATGACAGTTCTTAACGAGTCTGCCAGTTATTTTGGGAAGCTTGTGAACCCATATTGTCAGATTGTCACTGCCTATTCATCGTCGGGATCGCGTTTAATGTTGATTAAAACAAGCTGATTCAATGTCTTTATTTAGATACACAGCACATATGAACGCATTGAGACGGTCGAATGCCAACCAAAGATAACTAAACAGCATTTAATTATACAATAAAATCACTAGTATATGCCCCATAATTGGGGGAAACAAATACTGTTACAGAATCTTGAATTATTACAGAACATTTAATAAATGGCACACATAGAAAATATTGCTTCATAAGACACGTATGACTGTATTAACCAAATGTTAATGTGGACATCGCACATATAATTCATTTATTAAAAGGCCTTTGTTAACAGACATCAAAGCTTCATCATATTTCATTACACAACAACAATCCACAGGAGTCTACCTCCCACGCATTTGCTAAACACGTTCAAATCGTTCACAGCCCAATAGGATCGTGAGTATCCTTTTGGTTTTGGTTTAAAGCGACACGCCCGGATGTGCTAACGTTGGAGACTGTTGATAGCTGTTGGTTACTTATCGACCTTACACCTTTCACTTATGTTTTATAAAGTAAATGATGACGCGTTGCTTGCTTCATGCTACTCCCACAGGCAATTTGGTAATTATGAGGTTCAATACGGTTGTCAGCAAGAA
Organism: Urechis unicinctus; assembly: GCA_034190875.2. Classification (NCBI taxonomy): domain Eukaryota; kingdom Metazoa; phylum Annelida; class Polychaeta; order Xenopneusta; family Urechidae; genus Urechis; species Urechis unicinctus. The sequence goes on from CM067350.1 coordinate 65,948,529, forward strand.
CAACCGAGGAACAAGTTTATGGTTGAAGTATGGGACATATCTAGCTAACGTGACATCTATTGCTGTGAAACCAACTCGAAATAGCTGATGGTGTGCTTAAATCTTTTTCCCTATTCTTTGTTGATTTATTGAACTACAAATATGCGGGCAGAAACAAGTATGTCCAATGACTTGACTAACATTAACATCACGAGGTGAACAACATTAGTCAAATTCAAGTTGTTTGCATAGATTGACAGAATCCTAGACAACACGAGTATAAATGCGACTGGTTAGGTCCCAAAAACCTCAAAGTGGAATTTCTTATAACGTAGTTATTATAACAGTCCGCTTAGTTAAAACATTGACCGTTACAATGATAATCTCACGGACTCCCCAAATACGACGGTTGTCAAATCTATAGCTCAGCCGGCTGACATCGTGGGTGGATAGCTTATTCAACAGGTCTTGTTGCTTACCCATAGAGTCGTAATTAGAATTCGCCTTGCCAATTCATAGCGTCGAGCGAGAAACAGCGCCAGTTGAGACGATGTCACAGGTCAATGCGTGCTATGAATAAGTGTCACACATAATCTACAGTCATCCAACATTCAGTAGCATAGGAGCCAAGGGTGGATAAGATATAACAAAGCCACACTAACGGCTAATGGGGTATACTTTTATTTAGCACAAGCAGGGATATGTTTGATACCAGAGCCTCATTAAGATGTATATGCTGTTGCAGCTAAGAGTTGTAACATGGTTGTTACACTTGGAACTCATTGAACCGGGAAGTATCTCCACCCAGCTGCCAGAACCAAGTTAGTATTATTCAATCTTATCTATTTGACATTATCTCGTGTAAGAATCATATTTGCTCCCATAAGCTTTTATGCTGTCATGTTATTTCCCCAAGGTTATTGAGTGTGGGGCTAAGGACTTAACTGTACAAGAGGGCTCGGGTCTCTACATTCAACATAGGAAAACTTGGCATTTTCTCTTCTGCGACTGAGGCGCAGTTAGAAATGATTGTAAGCATGGATCATTTCGATGATAGTAATTGGGGCTAAATTAATATGGATATATCTGTACAATATTGACTGATTATAATAGCTGAGATGTTTGGTCATCATAGTGAACTCCCAATGATCTAGTCCATATCACGTGCTGTTGATATATGCATAAAGTGATTAGTTAACGACAAATAAGTCGCTTCCTTAATTTTCTGTGATGGTGTGCAATTCCTATTTTGTTTCCGCTATTGCCCATTTGGTAACTTGACACGATTACACTCAAATCATCGACAATTATCGCCTTGCAAATATCCTTTTAAGTTTGCTTGCATAAATATGCAACCGAGGACAGACCCGCGAGCAGTACCACCATTCTCTGGTAATATTGCTCAATTTCCGGCCGCTTTCAGCTTCGAAAGACATCCAAAAAAAAGCCAGGGTTTTTTGGAAACATCTTAAAAATATCCTGGTTGCTGATCCTACTGTAGTAGGGATTTAGTTGGGTTGTCACCATCAGAGTTCCCATGATTTACTCACAATAAGCACATTTAAGATGTATTTGTGCATCATATCCTTCTAAGCAAACAAATTGCTGATGAAGGATTTGGTTTTGGCAGCTGTTTGGAATTCCAGGTTTCTTGCCTGGTGTCTTTGACTGTTTAGAATACATAAAATGTCAGTAAACGGAGTGTATTAACATAAGCATGGACTTTCATTGCTTTGCACCTCTCTACAAAACTAAAAAAAGCTGTGCTATACTAGTGAGAGAACAGACCTTGCACTTGACCATACCCAAAGAGTTAAGCAACCGCTCTCAGAATAGGTGACAGTAGCAAACGGATCCTATAACTACACCACTCTATGGGAGTATCACACAAATTCTGTCCATTTTTAGCGTGTATGCCTAATAGTGTCCGCCATGAGCCATACTATTTTCGTCAAAGGTGTGTCAAAATCATTTCAAATTTACGCTAAATGCGAGGTTATTATCGATCACGCGGCGTTCGCAGAAATCGACTGTTTGTTAAGCGATACCCTATCTGCTCAGCATGTAAAGCATACGTAAAGGTAAACCACATGGAGACTCACGCACAAAATGGCTGTCTAATTACACAGGCACCGGAAGAACTATAAACCCTGCACGCTCAGGAAAAGGCAGAACTCATTAAGAACGTGATAATGACAGGAGAGACTGCCGAGCTTAGGGCGGAATTGAGATTCGAATAGACGCATTGTGATCTCTGATGGATGACCGGCAAGCCAATGGCTTTATCAAAACAATTAAAGTGCAAGTAACGTCTATTTTCGAATCCCTAATCAAAGTTGAATAAGGTGTATTTCAGCCTGTGAAAGACGTTTCCGACAATATTTTCGTCCATAGATGTCGTTTTGTGTTTTTTTTTTCAATATTTCCATCGATTTTTCGGACCGTTTTGGCATATGCGCAAATAACGACGGCCATTGGCTCCTGAGTTTGTGACGTCATATGTCACCGTCCAGCCGGATAGCGCAGTCATTTCCTCGTTTGTTTACATGGGAACTGTGGTAGGTGTGAGCATAATCGTATTTTATACCGTCATCATGTACATCATATACCGCAACGAATCACATCATTTAATGTGGCATGGAGTACTTGTTCGCCTAGAATACATTAAATTGTGATAAACTTCTATTATGTTGGGTGAAAACGTCAACCAAAGGGGACCGAGCGATAATACAGGCAGTACTGGAACAGAGGTCTGCACTTCGATTTCAGGCCCGTTTAATGGTTATCAATGATTGATTCACCATTTGCCTGTCCTGTTACGGAGAATATCTTTTCTTGTGCTTTTATTTGATTTAATCGTAAATGAAAACTGATACTACATTAAATGGGGATTTCACTCGATATTTCGTTTTTGCTATAAATTGAATAAAATTTCAATAATTTATATTCTCCTTGACAACAGAAAATATCAATTTTATTTTAAATATTGGCACTGGTTTTGGGAACCGAGACCTATCAGGGATAAGCTGTTACAATTGAATATACCTCTCCAGTGAATTGTACAGGATCCAAGTTCAGTGACATGTTTATGACTACATATATCATAGGCCTTTAAAGAGTTCAAGGCCTTACATAGTTCTTTGAATTACCTGGGGACCAACCTCAATAATACATACTTTATCTTGTCCTTATTAGTTCTATATTTATTACTTACACCTAGTACAGTGCATAACTGCCATTATACTTTGCTTTTATTATATGTCAAGGGAGCAAAATGTCCTCATCTTCCTCATATACAGACAACTCCGGAAGCGATGAGCTGGATTACAGCAGTGAGTGTTTGTCTCACCAAGAAGAGGAACTAGGAACCTAAGGGGGGCATACAGACATGCAGGTTTGAACCTCCAGCTAAGACAAGGCCTGCAAATTCTCCTCAAAAAGAAGAGGACTTGAGCCCGACTGGGTAACAGCACTTGGTATTGGCACATTTCAGTCCAAACAATCTTTGCAGATATTTTTCTCTTTACTTTACAGTTGTCCTTAAGTCTTGCTTCAAGTCATCTTCTTATTCATGTTTTATGTCAATTTTTTGTTTGCTAAAAAGCTAGTTATTCATTGTAATTATGTTCTGTACTAGGTGCTCATGTGGGCCAATGATTACAGTAGCAGAGAGTAAATGCTGCCAGGAAATTCCACAAGTTCTCGAGAAAGTAAAATCTATGGGTGCGTCCTGTATTACAGCACACCAAGGATTTGTCTCAGGGTTCCTGCGTCCCTCGACACTAGAAATAGCATATAGTGCTTATATCCAGAGGTACAAGAAGAAAGTTACTACTCAGCATGAGTGAATATACTTAAAAATGGTCTGGTTCAGATGATAACTGATGAAAAATATTCATGTACTCTTTTTATTGCAGGTTATTCCAATTCACTGCATATCGGCAGTTGGTACAGTGGTGATGGGGTAATCTAGGCAGACATCATAGAGTGCCACTGCCAGCTTGTGCTGTACTTAAAATTAGAGATGATTTCCCAAGGGTGAATCAGTTTATGTTGGTTTCAAACTGCCAGCATTACAATAATAAAGGGACAAAAAAGCATTATGTGTCTTATTCTGTTATTTACATTAAGCTATGATGATACTACACGCTGATGACAACCAGCAACAAAATTCAGTTAAGGCCAGTCCACCTAATTTATTATACCATATGCATAAAATGATAGGAAGCATCAATTCCAAAATCATGACATACCTGCAGGGCATCTTGTTCCTGTATCCTGTATCTCGTACAAAAGATATTTTATCACTCAAATAACAGTATGTTAACAGTCGTTTAATAATTTTTGCAGGCTATTTTATATATCCTGTGCCATTGCACATCAATCATCATGATTAAATTTCGCGGGCACATTATACAAATAATGCTTATGCAATTCTGCTCACAAATACCAACAATGTCTGGTTCTTATTCACTTGTCTGTGATAATAGAAATGGCAAAATATATACACCAGTCCAACATATATATTTACAAAATTAATTCTCAGCAAGTCACAAAGAGGAATCATATAACAGTGTTTGAGTTTCACCACAGCTTAGCTTACCTTAGACCCATTTAACATTCAAATTAAGTCATAAAGCCATACACATGCTGGATGATTTGAAAATAAAAATGGTTAATATTGTTGTTTAACATCACTTTCAACATCAGAGGTCATATTGTGGCGGTTACCTCACCAATGATGTTTAAGATGATAGGTCCACAACTGTGTGGTCTAGCAGGGTGGGTGTTTGTCTAGTTTCCCAAATGTGGCAAGTCCAAATCCCACTGTGTGCTATGCACGGTGGTGCCATTTGGGCGATAGGATCTTAAACTCCAATGTTTGTTCGTCATCTTACACCACCAGTTTGAAATGACCTTTGATGTTCAAAGTGAATTTTAAACCCCAATATTACCATTTTTTTGTAAGTATGATGATAAGAAATAGTTATGTCCTTGTGCACTTGTTACAGATAGGTAAAATTAAATGTTACAAGCTTGACTTAGCTGAAGCCAAAGCTGAAAAATAAACAGAACTTAGATATTACTTGTAAACAAGCAAATATCAATCGGCCAACCACCAATATAATGCTTAGGCCACCACCATCAACTCCATCACCACCCCTCCCCTACCCATCAACCACCCACCATCATTCATCATCACCTTTAGACACTTACTACATGACTCATCTAAAGAAAGAAACCTCTCCATATGCTGCCTCTCAGCCTCCTCCTTGTCAGGGTAGTCATACATTTCAGCAAGTGCACCTGGTTCATTGGTCATCACGGATGTACTTATTGATACTCGTGTGCCTATCGGTGATGATGCAGTCCAACTGGCGTCCTTGGTCATCCAAACGAAATGACATGCTTCGTTTGAGGCCCTAGATGCGAATTATTGCAGTACTGGTACTCACATATTCGCACAATGATGATACAGACTGGAAGACATAAGGGTAAAGTTATATGAAGCAAATTTGACAGTAGGCCAGAACTGACTCACTGAGCACTGGGCATCGTCCGAGGATTGTTTAGGACAAGTGTAAGCTACTGTCAGGCTAGCTCCGGTCATAACGGTAACATGAATTTATACTGACGTCTTGTAGGGCTACTGTCAGGCTAGCATACATCTACATAATGCAGCCTGACGAGACAAATCTATATGTTATCTGTGAAACAGCCTTATAAAACTTGAGCCGCCCCACACTGATCACTACCGGCCATGTCAATTTTGTCAACGGGCAAGTGCAAATTCTGTTTTCAAAATCAGTACGGAAACATAACTAATGAATTCTAATTCGACTTTCATATGGGAAATGTAAGGATGAGTATACTTACAGATTCTCAAGAAACCATGGATACAAAAACGCTGATGAGTTTCTGTAAATAGCGATAAATTAGTACGACTGCTAGTTCGCGAATAGCACGGCGTCCGTGGTAACATAGATCTTCTGGTGACATATGACGTCACAGCGCCTTCGTTCATCTTCGGTGTGTGGTCGGGAAGTTCCGGAATCTGTTGTTTGTTTTTGCTTATTTCTTGTTTACTACGCGTCGGATCGAAAAAAGAACAGCAAATTATTGATCAGAAAATCGCGTTCTATAAGATCCCGAAAATTCATATTTTACCCATTACTTGCACTTTAACAACTTCAGCATCATCTCACGAACGCCATGCCAGGACGTGTAGGTGTAACAGGACCTTCATGTGTAATCAAAGGATAAATAAGGTTTCCAAGATCCAAAACCCATTTCCATTGAAGTTCTGCAAACACGTTATATGCTATAATACTTACTATTTCCTAGGTCTGATAAGTAAGCAAAAGTGCCACAGCAGATCGAATTATATTATGACACTTGTGGCGCAAGGTGCAGCTGTGTAATTTATATGAATAGTTTATGATTTAAAGCTATATAACCCGTTTACTTCAGCTCCATTGCTTCCTCGTTCGCATTCAAGAATCCCGATACTCCTCTGATTCCCATAAGGTATGCCATGTAATGATCAGATAGCCAGCATTTGCACTGTCAGTTGCCGTTGAAAGTGCATGATATGTCCATTTTCTGAGATTGTAACCTATTGCATGGCGTATAGATGACAGTGCTGTGTGTCCTGATATCAACGACATCAAATACACTTTATACAGATATATGGGTGAATTTTAAATATGTATTTATTCTTTATAAACAAACACAGGTTATATGATAGGAGGTGGGGATCAGAAACGGTTACAGCGTCAGTGACACTGGCTGTTGGAGTACTTTACATTAACACAGCTCTATTGTATACCCTTAGGCTACAAATAAGAGCTGTATTTAACGAGCGGTATCATACGCATACCAAATCAAACCAAGCACGTACAAACACGAAATAAATCACTGCCAATTTATCAACTGCGGTGACTGTAGTGAGAGTTTTCTTGGAAGCAATCGAATTCAACATCACTCTAAGCGAAGTTGTAAGTATGTGCGTTCGTTCTACGGTATGCTATTTATCGAACAATTAGCAGTTTTCTCCTCTGGTGATAAAATCAGCCGGCGTTTCCATCTCATGCTGAAGCAACGCATCATTCTAGACACGTGTAGAACACGCAACTGGAATGGAGATGTATTTTTCGGAAATACATAGTAATTCCAGCATTACGCGACAGAAACGCCCATATTATACATTCATATAAAGAAAAACTACACAACCAAGCAATGCAAAAAAGAACAAGGCAAATGGCATCATTAAACTCTAGCGTGGTCGTGCACAGCATTCAGACTGATTACTGGGTCTCCTTCTCCATTCGCCATCCCTACAATCTGGATTTGACCGCGACATTAATTATGTTACTATCGAGGCTTGCCTCAGCTGATAATTACGCAGTGGACGTTCCTGGGCATAGAACCAAGGGAACTTGTAAATAATATTTCGCGTAGACCAGGTAAAATAGAGAAGCGAGAGAGATGCTAAATATAGATAGAGCTAGAATAGAGTATGAGAGAGAGAGATATATATATATATATATATATAGATAGGATGAGATATATATATATATATATATATATATATATATATATATATATATATATATATTATATATATATATAATATATATATATATATATATATATCTATAATCATAAATATAAAATCATAAATATAAACTCTACTGAAATGTTTCTAATTGCTCTGGTATGAGATGGCGACACTGCTAGATCTCATAGTTACAGGCATTGATTATGTTAAAAAACATTTTTTTGCTGTCGTCAATTATGAGTTCTGCTGTCGCCATTTACTTTGATTGGCATGAGTGAAAACTCCTCAATTTTAGGGAGGAATATCTTTTTACACTCATAACATTACTGAATTTCGTAGTTAATCACTAGATAGACTTTAATGTACCGTATCGATATTGCTCACACGACGTTGTGAAAGTCTGACTTGATCTCGGATCTCTTACACAGTTTTCCGTACAACGTGTCCCCTAAGCTCACACAATCAATAACCATAACTGAATAGATCAATAGCTTTGATAACAGTCGAGTAAACAAACCTCGCGAGAAAGCATATTCCATTGTCTTGTTGGGAACAACTAGCGATTTCCGATAGCATGACCATGTATTGTCCCTGTATGATATCCTATATTCTGACAACAACAAAAGCATGCTTTTGAAGGGAAATAAATTGTCCCATTCATCTCCTCTACGCGGTAATATATTTGTTGCTTGTATTAGATATCTCGTGTACTTTTTGAATATATTTGTACATCATAATCTCACAGATACGACCGACTCCATAATAACCTGGAACACTTATTTATTGTAAACGATAATACAACTGTCCCATGCATGTTTGCGAAATTTTGGGCCGATCATTCTCAAAAATGAATATATCAACTGATAATCGTAATGTTTTCCTACTGGTTTGCCATTGTTCCCAGAACTGCTTATGCGATCGATGTTCCAATACAAAGGTATGCAGCGGTGCAAAATGCACATGGTTAACGAAAAGTCGTCCAATATGTGCATTATTGGGTGTGGGCGCACCAAGGATAAACATATAAAGTATATATATGCATATTGCAAATACGTTGCCTTACGGTACAATTCCTGTCACGCACGTTGGGAGTGTCATTTAGAGCTACGATCCATAATTATGTATGGTGAGCCCCATATTATCGGATATGACTGTCGAGGCAAAAGTATTCACCTGCCTCACGTAGAAGACCATCAATACACCAAATAGCAAAGAATTCTCCAGCAATGACGTATGCGTTGTTGTACCTGGATGCCTTGCTTAGGCAGCTACATTCAGCACTGAGAGAGAAGGCATCGACTTTTGAGACCATAGTATATTAGTGGTGAACGCAGGTGATGTGTTTTTATCCGAACAAAAATATATCATCGCTTGCTCATAGTTTTAGACATGTACAGCGAAATGCATTGCCGGATGTCTGTTGGCTAGATTTGGCTGCACATTGATCACGCTAGAGAGAAAGTGGATCTCCAATAGGTATTTGGTCTGGTCGATATATGTATAAATGCCTTCATGCCATAATATATTTCTGAAGTAATAGCATTCCAAGATTTATGATATGGAACGTACCACCATGACTATCAGCAAGGATCCTTTTTTCCACATATGGCGTAAAATGCAATAGTTTTCTGGAAATGGAGAGCAACCTGAACCGACTAGAGCTTCTAGAATTATAACTTTAATATATCATCTCGTCGTTATTTCCTGTTGATCGTCACGCACTTATTGTTACTTTATAATGAACAACGCAGATCTACTCATGCGACAACGAGACGTAGGACTACCACATTTGCTTCCTGTACACACTGGTACAATTACATTTCCCCTGGCATTACTAAGTGTTTCCACTAAAAAGTACTGAGACGATATATCACGAAACTTGACCCACCGTACATGAACATTTGATACACTCTAACGACTGAACACACATTCACGACTATCAAATCACTCATTCACACAGCAAAGGGCTATAAAGTAATTGCTGAAAAGGTGTGCAAACCGTCATCGTCCGCAATTACAAGGAAGTCTTGGGGATATGCGGTGACTGAAGCGAACCCTTTGGGACACATAATGTGACGGACTGCTTTACTGAGCCCATGTTGGGTTTAGTGTTAAGGGATCGATGTCGACTCAACCCGTATTATTTATGGTGCGTTTATGTACCCGCCGGATACTGTGTATTATTCCTATATCCTAAATATGCAACATGTTTCTGTATGTTGGATTTATATGTGATTGCCTATTCAAACAGCGTAACTAAAATAAGGGTAAGGATGTCATTACTTGCACTAAGGAGATATATCAGATATTCATCTCTTATCGCTGAACATTATTCCTCAGAACACCGTATGGATGGCGTATGGTGTGGGTCAAGTGAGTAACATGAAGTAAAAGGTAATGCATTTGGCGTTATTCGTTTCAGGTTACGGGCATTACTTATACCATACAATATGTGGCTACTCGGGTGTCAGGAAATACCTAGTAAGTGCTGTGTACAACTTGTACGTGGTGATCTTTTTGTGTGTATAGAATTGAAGGATTGAAGGAACCCAACGTACATTAACTTGTGTTCGAATAAACGACGAATAAAGACTACTCCTATAGACCGCCATAATGTAACCGCTATTGTCGGATTCGGGATATCATGCTGAGTTTATCGCCACAGGAAAAGTACAGGAAATATTGAAAAACAAGGCATTCATGAGTAAGCCAATTTACAGATTTAGGATGAGCGCTTTGGCAAAAAGCAGCAATGCACAGATAAAACAAAAAGAGTTGGCGTCATTTGGAAAAGATCTGAAGCCGCCGGTAAGAAAATAACAGACCTTATACACCATGATCACATACTTGGTTAGCTAAAGGGTACGTGTCATAATTGTCAACTCATAACAACATGCCTCAGACAAAAACAATCATACACGGTCCGCGCTAAAGCTGTGTATCTTGTGTGATGGTACTTTTTTTATATATGGCGCTCGGTGTTGTGCAAAATGAACAATTAATGCTTCCAAAATATAGCCCGGCATAGGATGGTCGTCTCATGTTCCGCCACGAACTGTTAAATTACAACCTTCCTCATCCCCGATCTCAGTAAAGTGGTGTTATAGCCCTGTTCTCTAATCTTTTCATATAATTCTTCTACAGCCGATGGGATTACCCGTGAGCTGCATGCAATATACAGAATGATTAACGCATTAAAGGTCGGTCGTTATTTCGCTAATACATCACTTAATATGAAGAAGGCGTGCATTTGTTTGGTTCGCCAATAAACAATAATGGAAAAACAAAGAAAACTAACCTTATCCCAATTTAATGACAATAACAAAAAACAGGTTTTGCGGAAATATCTCTCATGTTAACTATGGAATATGCTTCAGAAATCTATCATCGCAGCATATCTCTTCATTTCATGAAACTGGGAGACGGTATTGTTATCATTAGGACGTTACAAGTTTTGAATCAGCATCAGTTTCAAATTGATAATTCCCAGATAATGTGAAGCAAACCAGGTGTTCTATTGTCTGGCTACAGAATGGCACTACTAACGTGCTTTATACGGAGTCAGTACCCAGCATATTACCCAATGCATACAATATACGCAATGAACAGATACGTATGAATGGAGTGTCTCGTGTAAAAAATGAAGCAATATATATACTCTATCTACCAAGGCATTCTATTCTACCTGATAAGAGTAGAAGTATGCAATGTTGACATCGCGCCAAAATTGCCTGGTTCACCACACCATTTGAGCACATTTTAAAGCTAAGCAATCTCTGAAGCAAGCTAATCAATGAGTCAATAGTACGCACTATGTCGATGCTAATTATTTATATTTGCCCCTGGCAAAGATTTGATCGTCTCCATTTGGCACTCAACAATCATTGCAGCCCATGATGATTGGTTATGCTATAAACTAACATTGCGTTAATTTCATGAAGTATGCATCATGCACAGTAGTGATAAATGCATCACCTTTTGTCGAGCATTTGACTATTATAAATCTTGTTTTGAACTCAACCCAAAAACAGGCTTATATGCTTGTATGATGACGATGATACATATTGCAGGCATTGCATAAGTTAACGGCAAATCTATGGAAGACCAAAAGACACTGTCCAGTTTAACCGGAAATAAGAATGATAAGGAAAATACGCAGGCATTGGCCACAGCAGTATGTAGTCAGTAAAAATTCGCAGTGCTTATCATATTCAATATAATACTCTGACCGTTAAATAAACCAGCTGTCGGCTGAAGTATGCCATGCAAGCACCACTTTTAATGGGGTATTTCCTTGAACATGCCAGTTCATCATTGTGAGTATTTGGTACGGCCAGTGACCCATAATATTTAGGTATCAGCTGTAACAAAATATCTCCCCATCTCAGTGACATCAATGCCAAATTTGATGGTAGGCAGGGTAAAAGGTGATGGATGCACTCCATAACAGTCTTACACATAGATACGTTAAAGGGAACTAAGCTTCCCAAATGATGCATGTAGCGTCCTGCATGAAGCGATATCAAGTAGGTTTTGCTTTAACATAGCGACTATAAGCTGACGCCCCAGCAAGTTATATGAGTCGAAAAACTGCAGCTTCTATTGGAGCAATCATTGCACAATACACCATTGTAAAACTGATACCTTGTGAATGAAAACTGCGCATGGCGAGATCCAGAACAAAGCTCAGCTAATGGCATTTATGGACGTAATGATTTCGTACTGAACGTATGCAAGCCATTACACTTTCCTTTTTCACACAACTACGTAAAAAATAGCATATATCAACAGTAGATGAAGTCAAGTTGATTTAAGTAGCTGACTCGTAGCATAACGAAACAAAAGATTGCAAGCAATTCGGACGGGAAAAAAAGGTCAGACCCTTACCAAATTGTCTCACCAAGTTAAGCGCATACAGCAAATCATTTGCCATATAATGATGCCACAATAGATACAACGCTCGTAAACAACATCAAATAATTCCTCTCCGTGCATTCGCTTGATGATTACACTCGTTTGAGATTTGTACAATTCACTTCTTGTGATAAAGTTGGTCTATGCAGCTTTGTCTCCTCACTTTCAAGAGATTTGTTCTGATAATTCATAACCACGCCTAGCGCGCACAAAACAGCGATGTATTGCTGCGAATAAGTGGCTTTTGAGTGGTGCAGGTGAATGCAATTTGAGCAGGTAACAGAAGCTCATATATGGTAGCTTTCCATTTCCCTCTCCCTCTATCCACATCCGTTATATCTCAACTATCAACACGACTAGTTAATAAGGTCGCACACAATACGCGAGCCCCTCGGGGTAAAAGGCGTGCTGCAGTCTGTAGTCAATACTTACAACCCAAGCTCTATCGACCAAAACCAACAACTAGTGGTCCAACCTGGGCCCAGTCGACGACATTGTCCGGCTAGCCTTTACAGTCACTCTGACCTCGACCGACCCCAGCCTTGTGGAGAGCCTGAGGCGCGCCGTGGTTAAGAAAACACCAGGGGTTATTATTGGCCCGGCTGCAGCTATCTTCTATGCATACAGAGACCTAAGGGGGGGGGGGGCAACGATTTAGCCACCAGCTCACCAAATATCTCGCCTCAACTACCTGAAGTCCCGTTTACGAGCTTGTCGCACCCCATGTCCATTGTCCATTAATGTTCGCGTAAACGAATATATTAATTTATAGTCACAAAGATTATGAGTGAATATAATTTTTAGGGATTAATTTTTATTGATCCTTTTGTCGAAAAACGTAAACGGGTTGTATGCCAGTGTGCTCCATGTACTTGCCGAGACCAAACACGCAAAACTGCTACTGAAGACAAATAAACATACCGCATATGCCGTTGTTCGGACAACTGCGGGACAATGACAGTTTGCACCGAAACTATCTTGTTCATGACTACGCTAATGATGGCTGCTGCATCGGATGCCTGGGGGCATACGATTATATATAAGGACTTAAACGACGTGTATTAGAAACAATAACAAGATGGATCCTGATAGCATCATTGGCAGAGCAAAACAAGGCTGCTGTCCAAGCTGACGAACCTGGTGCTCCTGTGCAAGCTGCTTCTGTTTACGTGACTCGCAAGAGAGATCAGCTGGCTACGGTCATAGACAGTGGTCAGGTCCGTCAGTACCTGGGTACGCAATGCAAGACAATTGACCAGGTTGAATTAATGACTGACGAAGAGATCACCAAGCTGTACGTCCGATACGAGGCTCGGCTAGGTGCTAGCAGGATGCGCACTCTTAGACAGGCAGTTTTACAGCTGTTCTCAGGGATTGCAGGTATAGACGGCAACGGATGCAACATCGGATGCAGTGGAAAGAGTGACTAGTGAGTCAGAACCCACAACAAACCGAGAAAGGTTGTTGCAGGATGGAAGGGCGCTGCAGCCTGAAAAGGCAAACAGGATGCGTTTCTGAGTGAGCTCCGCTAGGCCATGGCCACAATTGCCTTCAGCTAGAGACGAGTAAACAGAAATAATCTTGTCATGAGCACGCTCTTGACGGATGTGGCATCGGTTGTTTGGGCGCGATACAAATATATTAGACTTCGACGATATGCGTTAGCTCGGCAAGATGGCTCTGGAAGGGGGACTCCCAAAGTTTGACTTCATGCCACGTAGCCCTCACCATTGCCGCAGAGGACCCGATTATTAAACAAAGGATCATTAAGCTGATATATTGAATTAGTGTAACAACTATGGCCTCGACTGCAATGCTTGTATGCTACGAAACTCATAGGTGGACGCGGAATGTAAATACCATTAAACTGCAATCGAGCAGCTTCTGTCTACGCAGGCGGCATGGGCCAAGATGTGTACCAAGCGGCTAGACCTCATCAACAAGAAGCTCATGCTCAGCATACTTTCCAGGATGTCAACGATGCCTAGCGTGAGTACTTCCTGGTCACAGGCAAATCCGTCGACCCACTGGAGCCTATGCCCCAGCTTTCAGACTTCCATCTGCCGTCCGATGACCAAAAGGGAATTGAGTTGACGTTCATTATCCTAGGCATGGTTGCAACCGGCCTGGTCGCCTGCAGGCTCACCAAGTAATGCCAAATAATATGTTCCATCGCTTTCTAAGGACAGCGGCTTTGGGGGTATGCCAGCACGACCCGAGTAGTGAGGTTTGGGGAGGACTCATGGGGTGTCCGCCGTGGCTGAGTGGATGTCAATGCTATTGTGGAACGCTTTAGCCGCACTCTTGCAGTACGACAATTTGAACACCAGTATACCGTTGAGTTAAAACTGCCGTATGTGGAGCGACCAACTGAGTGGGTTTCTTGGCAGCAAGCTGTTGCCTTTGCACAAAGCAGTGAGTTGACTTGCTTGACTGGTAAAAAAAACCAAATCCACTATAAGGGCAAAACGGCCTCTTCAGTGGTTCCAGGACGCTTAGTCGGACTAAAATAGCGTCAGCTTCCCTCTTACGATCTGGAGCGGGACCATCATGGTCTTTGAACATGGAAGCTCTGTCACTAAGCCGTGTTCTACTTTTTGCCGGATGGGCTACTTCGTTGCATTGTCTGTGAAGAGCTGCTTGTGGTACCACCCAACACCCATCAATTTTTTGTCTGCGGCTGTCCTTAGAGTGTAACAGCAGCAGGTCGTTTGGGTAGCGTGTCGTGTGTCTCTGAAACGACAGCAACGGTACCCTGTAGCCGACTTTCTGTCGACAGGTGAGCATGAGGTCTTTTTGGGACCATTGCTTCACGAAGCGGTCTCAGCCCAGGCAGACGGACTGTGGGCCGTTGATGACTACCTGCGCCATGCTGTGGGTGGGGTTGCCGAATCGTACAAAATAGAGAGCTGCCTTGCAGCGGCCTTGCGTGCTGGCTGAGTGGCAGGCTGTCATGTCTAGGTTTTACAACGTCCTTGGTGGCGTAGCCAAAGTCATTCAGTAGGCTGATCAAGGTGGGTCTCCAGCCATTCTTTTCCTTGGCCACAATGCTTATCGCATTGTAAGTTCCAAGGACTAAGGCCATATCGCTCAGCTAAGGGCAGACCTCTTGCAGGTTCTCATGGTACTCCGGTGTTCTGTAAGTTCGGCCGTCCAAGAGGACAAACTGGTGGTGGTGTTGTTGTTGTTGTTGTTGATTCAAAATTTAACGCTGTTCGGCTTCTTTTGGCCATGTACAGCGAAATGCGGTGGTATTGTTCTGGTTAACACGGGACAATTAAGACAGTTGGAAATATTGAAGGATTCTTTTTGAATGATGTTGATGGAAAGCGAAGAGAAATAACATGGTTTAAGATTTAGGTTGTTTTTATGGATTTAGCTTTATAGAATTTGAGAGGGGGGTTTCCCAATGCTATTGAAGTTAGGATTCGGTCTGAAAGAGTATTTGGATGAATTATTTGGGGTTTTAGATTATATGAAGAGTTTGATGAGTTCCAATATTGTTGCCAGGTTGGGGCGATAAGATCCTTAATGAGTAGATAGTGAGCGTTTAGATCGAGAGCAATGGGTTGAATAAAGGCATCAGCATGTGATTGTGTAGCTGCTGAATAATAACAAGGATCCCACAATGTAATGGGATCCATATTATTGAAGCAGCTGAGTTTTGGTACCAAAGTAAGGAGGAAAGATATTGGAATTCGTTGATAGAGGTATTAAGGCTTTTACCTTTAAAAGCTGCAATGACTGATAGAGAATCTGTGAGAATTATGGGGCTGATGATATTTAATTGAAGAGCTAATATTAAGGCGTTGATAATAGTAAGTGCTTCTGCTGTTAGGATAGAAAAGAAGATCTGGATTCGGTGTATTGAATGGACGGAATAGTTAGAGTGAAAGAAGTACGGACATTATTTTTGGAACCATCTGTGGGTGGAACTAGCTGGTAGGTTGTCAATGGAATCAAGCGCCAGAGATTTGTTAAGTGATGGATTGTCATGAGTTATTTTTCCCGATAATTCGGTACTGAGAATAGTGTTTTAAAGATGCCAAGGAAGAATGGGACAGGGAGAGTCAGAGGATATTATAGGAAGATGCTGTGAGAAAGGGATGGTGAGATGAGTGAGAGTTTTACGTTGTCTACAAGTGTAAGAATACCAGGTTTGTTTAAAACTAAATTGAGTTGGGAGATTGTATATGACAGCTCTGTCTTGATACCTAAGGGTGGCTTTGAGTATTTGAGGGGAATGGGTGGAAAACCAGTGGATACCTGAAGGGAATTAATAAATGTAGAACGATGTGTTCTTATAATGGCTCGGAGCGTGGCTGATTTTGCTTTCTCTAATTTGAGGAGGGTTGCCTTAGATACAGTGATTATGGCTGGGGCCTCATAAAGGATATGTTGCAAGGAATGGGTTGCGTTTATTTTGCACAATGTTTGCTTGTTTGCGCCCCAGGAGGTGCCGCTTATGTATCTGAGGAGGTTGGTGACCTTTTGACATTTTGTTACTGTATGCTGCGAGTGTTCCCTCCAGGTAAGACTTTTATCAAGAATGATACCTAAAAATTTAACGGAATCGTGTTTTGGGATAGGTTTATTATCAATAAAGAAAGTAAGAGTTCGGTGAGCTTTATTTGAACAACTTTGAATTATGAGGGAGAAAGTTTGACTTCTCATTTAGAGGCCCATTTGTCAATGCTATTTAGATGTGTTTGTACAGATTTGGTTGATTTAGGGGATAATTTGCCAGTAGCCCAGATGGTAATATCATCAGCAGTAGCCCAGATGGTTATATCATATACAGTAGCAGAAGAAGGAATTGGAATATCATTGATAAAGATGTTTTGAACAAAGTAAGAGACAACACACTCCTTTGAGGTACTCCATTTTCTGTACTGTGAGGATTGGATAAGGTATTATTAGCTTTAACTTGAAAATTTCTGTTTGATAAAAAGTTGTGGATCCAATTAAGTGCTAAACCTGATAAACCTAACTGTTGGGCTTTGATTTCTATAGAGGCTCTGTTTGCCATATCAAATGCTTTGGAGATGTCAAGAAATATAGCATGTGCTTTTTTGTTAGATATCAAACCTTTGTTAATGGAGATGAGTATAAACGAGTTCACGTTGAGCTTTCTTTAACAGACGCCAACCCCGAGACGCCGGATCAACAATCCCATGTGCTTTTGTTGATTTCATAGTATCGTCGCCTGATGACGACGTTGTATTTCATGTAATTTCATAATCCCCAAACAGCTGAGCGAAGGTATAAACTCAATGAGATCTTCATATGTCCCAAAAAATGTTAAAGTCTACCACATGCCAGTTTCCCCGCTCTGGAAGGTTACTGACAATCTTATATCACCATCTACAGCGCGAACATGAAAGATAGAGGACAGTAAATGGTACGGACGCTGTGAGAGGCGACCTGTTTCCGATAGATCAACCCGGGCAATTGATCAAGGTGACATTTATTTCATGCTGTAGTTGCCCTTTTTGCTTTTTTTGAGCCTGTTTCCCACGTGTTTTGGCAGCGGAAATGACATTTTTCCCGCTCTCATCGATCGCAGTGACGTCAGCCCAGTACACCAATGTGCTTTTGTTTATCTCACGGTAGCGCCACCTAACGATTGAAGCGTTTTATAATTAGGAAAGTGATCACCACAGAGCCTCTTGAAGTGAACCCTCTTAGCGTAGCTATAAACTCTTTGGTGCTAGTCCCGATAGCTCTTGCTGTTGTGGATGTTCTCGCCTGCTATGTCTTTCAAGATAATGACACGTTTGATGATCCTCTGGAGGTCTTGGTCCATGGACGCGCGCTCCCCATACTGCTCTGTTTTGTACCTCCTCGTCCGCGGCCTCTGAGAGCATCTTCAAGTAGTCCATTATCCACTTGGCGACACTGTTAACAGCTAAGTTCACCGTTCCGGAGCGGTTCCAGATAGGCGGGATCTGGCTCGCGAATGGGATACAGGCCATACAACACTGCGGTGACCGGGTGGGCCTTCTGGTATAATAACTTATCAATATCTATCAGTAGTTCCGATTCGATGGAGCGGGTGATTTCAACAATGTGCTGTCCCTTCTCTATCTCATCCGGACCGAGTCGACCTTGCCCTCCACAACCCATTCACTATCAACCCAAGAGGTAGTCGCCATCTGGCAGGGCCTGTAGGATCTTTGTCGCCCTCACGTCGTACAGAGGGCTATCCATATTTGGAGTCTTTCATGGAGAATAAACCATAACCGACCCATCAACCTCAAACTCAACATTTTGACCTATGTCAAGCGGGTAGACTTGAGAGTTTGGCTCTAAGAGTGGTCACGTTTTTGAGGAATATTCATGCTTAGTTTGCAGTGCGAATTACAGTGTGTTTTGAAATGTCATTTGTCAAGTACGCTTGGTTGTTGTAAATCGTTATTTGTTGTTGTCAAAATCATATTTGCAATGATATGCTGCACCATGGTTTCTTTATATGAAACGGCCGCTTACTTCGTACTTGATCATAATCTCCGGTGGCGTCAGCCAATCAACTCCGTGGACATTCAAAGATGCAAGAGACTTAAAAAATATTAATTGACCACATTTTGCAATATGCTTTAATAGATAAGAAAGCTGGTGTTTTTGATGCAGCTTGTCATTGACATGTTTGACATCAGTTCTTGTTGTCGGTCTGCAACGTAACTTATTAATTTCTTTTATCTATCTATTCAACTGATCTGGATTGCATCCATCCACTTTTCCGCTTCAATTTTGTATCACATAATGGGCGTTAAATGCCTAAATCACGACTCAAATGTCCTCCAAACATACACATAATTTTAAACATATAATTGAGCTATTTCCGAGCTTCAACAGAGTAACACACTGGACATGTTACGTCGCTATTTGTCGCACATTACCGCGGCCTGAACGTTTGTCGTCATAGAACTATGCCCAGGTTGTAATAAGAGTAATGTGCTACTCATTCCATTCTTCCGGTTAACCAATTATTCACTATGACACAGCTAGAGCAACTGAATTATAGCGAGAAGTAATATGCATTCTCATGGTCATTCAGTCCAGATTTTAAATTGTTAATGACTGTTCCACTGATAAGGCACTCAATTAGTTATGTTAGTAACATGCAATAGTTCGTCATGGCATTAAATAACGGAATAAATTTGCAATATATAGGCCCATGGCCACCGTCGACAATTTCTATATATTTTGAAGAAGCATCTTAATGTTCCTAGTCTTTATTTTTACGCTGTGTTGCAAAAGGATGTGTGAACGAACTATTCGAGAGCCAAGCCATTCTGTCCTAACAATAAGTGAGTGAAATTAGACTCTGAAGCCAAGTCGGTTGTAACATCTTCACTATCTTAAGAGAAATGATGCTGCTGTCTATGACAATTCTTAAAAATCGAGGTTCACCCAATTAGTTGACAGATATTAGCTCTTGCGTGCAATTAAGAAGCGAAGTGGCATCAGAGTTTGCTGTCAAGTTTGATTAACATCAGTCTCTTCACATCCCCATCCTTAAGGCATGACAATAGAATATGGGGCAATTTGCAAGATAGTTTGGTTGTGTGAGTGTAGGTGCTTTTACTCAACTGCTATAACACTGATTGCATTTGCCGTTCAGCAACTCCAAACCACTGTATCTCATGATATCCATAAGCCTTCACAAAATACAAAAAAAATGTATTATGTGGTAAACACAAGTGTTGGGTAAAAGAAAATTTATATCGAGTTAGATATTTATTATGGTGACGATACTAGCAAATTACCGGCTTTTGTAGTGGTCAAACCACAGACGACCTAATCGGGCAGACATTAAAGCGGGAGGTTTAATTCTTAGCACCATTATCACCAATGAAACGAATCGACTGGTTTCAACCATGCTCCACGGCAGTTATTCCCCATAGTCTCTATGGGAATATCTATTTCCGCTTGCATATTGACACAATACACAAAAACCACCTGGTTTTCCTTCCCAGTATCCAGGGTTAATTAATGTGGAATTAATGCTGATGCAAAACGGTTGACAAACCAAATATAGCAACACACACTCTCGTATTCATGATATTTACAGATATGCCGCGGATCCAATTCCACGAAATATTCCACCGTGAACATGAGAACTAGTTCTGTATGAACTGGTTGTTGGTATTATCATTAAATAGATTAATCATAGTTATTGTTATACTTGCAGTTACAGATGTACGTGTATAAAAACATTTGAGCCGTACTAATACAAAAAAACAACACCCTCCTCGTGGTAAGCGAGATATAAGCTATGTTACGACAGAACTCCAATGCGCTCATCATCCTACAACACATTACACGCAGCTCACTGTTAATCCCACCGGATGTAGATGAAATTTATAACACAAATAGATGTCCAGCATTGATACCACTTTGCAGAGATTGGGGATAGACAAGGTTTCATTTTAACAATACGAGGCCCAACAACCATGTGCCTGGCGTTACTTGGGAAGCATATTGCACATCAACTAGCGCCATGATTTGATGGATGTGATGGAGGATAAAAAACCGCATTGTTCAATAACACAAGACATATAGCTCTGAGCTTGAAATGTTTCATGACACTGATCACCGGTTTTGAGTAGAATATTATTGCTTGCACAAATTATTTCTTTTCTTATCGATGTCACATCCTTTTGGCTTAGTCACTGAAATTATGCAAAACGACTTCGACCCAATTGCCACAGCTGCGTTGCACATTTCCTGTAAGCCAGTCGGGAATATTACACACACCGCTTTGATTACCCTCTAGCAAACCGTGGCAGGTGCGCTTGACAGCCCTTTAGATGTAATCGTTGATCTACTTCCGCAAACTCAATCTTGAAGGAAATTGCCACATCCTGATGTATATGGGTCCAATCTCCTGCCGTGTTTCTGTTATTATGCCATTTACGCTTAACCCCTTTCCTATGTTATATATAGACACACTAATCGGCAACCATACGGTCAGAAACATGCGTATGCCCCCTGCCAGCATTTATAGCTGAACCAATCCAACGGTACTTGAGCAGTGTCATGAAAAAACTAATTGCGCTCAGTGACGCCTGACCGATATTCGTATCTGTAATGAACGTTCGGCCATATAACGGCAACTCTTCCACACGGAATGAAGCTTATGGCCAAAGAGGAGGCTGACATTAATGAGCTTTTGAAATAGCCCTTCACAAGAAATCGAAGTAGAGAATGAAGTCTTCCTGCTTCACATATCTTTTTGAATCTATTACTATGGCAAAGTGAGAAAGTTTGATTATCTGACTTTCAGATTAGTATATATCATTTGTAGTGGGTATGAAGGGGGTTTATTAGCTGTGGCTAGATTATTGCATAATTAATCATTAAACCTGAACGGTAGTCTCAAAATTAACCCTAGCAATTCCATAAGCTGTAATGCTTACTTTAAATGTATGCTTTAACTTGTGATAAGGTTTACCAACAATATACGATCACTGGTTGGATGAGAACTATCATGTATAGCGCCTGACTTTGAAACACACCGAACTTGTTAAGTAGAACGCAGATGACATAACAAGTCAATTTGATTTTCGTCAATTCTGTGAATGCAATAAATCAAGACCGGAAAAGGGGTCAGATCCTCATCAAATTGTCTCATTGAGTATAGAGCTAAACGCGAGTCATTCGCTATGTAAAGATGCCAACGCATGTACAACGTTCATGTCACAGGATCAAACCATTCATGTTTGTTAAATTAAAGATTTACACAATAATCCACAACTCGTCTGTCATCCATCTCGCCGTATTTGTGTTCCGAACACTGATAGCCTCAAAATAGCCCAAGTAGCGTTCGTTCTTAGTTTCCATTGATATCATTGAGGTAATAAGTTCATTGTGGTTCGAATTTTGTACTGCGATGTACTCAGGAATATTGACTTGTGTATTTCCTCAAACAACAAGTGAACCTGCCAGCGAGAGCAGCTAATGTATAATGCAAGTAAATTGGTTTGGTCGGGCGCCAAGGGGATCTGTGGCGGCTTTCCTTGCGTTATTCATGGAACTTTGATGCACCAGGATGCAGTCGGATATACCTACACCCGGAATAAGCTGATAAAAGATAAACGAGCGTATCGCGGCATATTATACTACCATATACACGTCATTACCCTTGTTCCCCTGTCGGTTATGTTCTCTTCTGATCACAACAGCCGTTCAATAACCTTGACGATTGATGTCTTATAATTTTCTCCACTGACCGTTGACACGCAACTATCACCATGTACTTGAGGAATGACTCGGGTGCATGACTTCGATGGGTTTTCGGTAAAGCAATATCAAACAACTCGATTATAGCAGCTCCCATTATACGTTGGATCTATTTGGTTACTTGAATGGTCAGAAGAGAACACATATGTGGTATGTACAACTGGTACATGGTAATTCTTACTGTGTTAGCTCCGGTCGAACGTTGTATAAATATATACCGTTCTGCTTCGATATTCGGGGCGCACATTAAAAAACATGTGTTTGGCTACATCGCTGGGAAAGCCTGTGAAAAAATATGTCGCATCGCAACAAAAACTTACCACCGATCGAGGCGATTCTTGAATAAATGCCATATACAAATCATTTGTTGTTATCCTAATTGCACGACTCAGGAAGTAAGGTACATGGGTGGTTAGCCATTGGTCAATTTTCGACCTTTCCCATCATCATAAAAATTAGTTCCATGCATTTTTATTATTGTATGTAAATCTATAATTCCTCCCCAGCGTTCCCTAATGTGTGACTCCTTTGAACCATATCATGAATGTTGTGGCAGAAATCCTTTTAAAGTCAGAGGCTGTTTTTGCCTTGCAGGACGTATATCGAGCGTCAAATATTGGCAACGAGGCATCAACGGGAAAGCTGTATAACAGATGATAAACGAGGATTTGCACGAAATGCACCATTGTACAGATTAAGAGGAATTGACTAGATCTGAAACATCCGATATAGAATATTTATATTCATACGCTATGATATAATTATGATATATTGTGTGCTAAAGGGCACTTGTCATAATATCAAACTCAAAACATGATATTGCAGTGCAAACATAATATTAGCTTAGATATGGTCTTTGTTGCCAAATACGTCTATAAACAGACATACGACAGCAATATGAACAAAGTGTTATATAACCCCTCCAGCGCTCTTTGTCTCGCTAAATGGGACTTAATGGGTATGTTCAGTATGTGGTGTAGTTCTACGGTATCTCAATCACAGTAATGGCGCTAGTTGTTTTGAAGTATGACATATTTTAATAATAAAAATAATGTCAGGAACATTGGCACTACCTCACATGTCTTGTAGCGTATAATCAAATCACAACACACATTTTCTATCCCCATTCCCAGTAAAGTGGTATGATATTTTTGGTCAATCCAATCCAATATATTTCTTCCACAACAGGTGGGTTAACCTGTTTGCCACATGCGAGGCAATGCGCATTACAGGATACCAGGTTAATACACTGACTTTCCATGGAGAGTATATAGTTTTGTAAGCATGTGCACCGCAAGACGTTCGCGTGTGTCTCACGTTGACAAAGAAACGTATGCCTGTTAAATGCAACTTACAATGATAACTATTACTATCGCCGTTTGATGGCATTAGCCACGACCAACTCTTTCGGAAATAGCAAGCATGTTTACAGTGGAATAAATAATGAAATCCGATTCACCTCTCTGCTACATCCTTTGATATCTTGAAAGTATGAAACCCTCAAACGCTTTGCATCAGCATCAGTTCCACATTAATAAACCCTGGATGATAAGAAGTAAACCAGGTGTATTTTTAATATCGTTTCAAATATCCGGACGGTTAATCCCACAAAGGCCATGAGAACAGCCATATTTAGCCAAGTGCTTCAATCAAGCTTTGTAATCTATACAGAGCATATTACCCACAGCATATAATTTAAGCGATTAGCTATAAAATCATCTCGACCAATTATTATTCCTAAGAATGTCTAGATATACTGTGATATACGTTTAGTGGAGGATATAACGATTATCCCACACTTTACACCAGGCTAATTCTCGGTCTAATATTGACCAAGATACAACTGAATGAGCTTGCCGGCATGGACCTCGATTATATTCGCGTCAGTTTACTCAATTAGGGATGATCAAGTTCAGCTTCTTACTTTTTTATCAGATAAGGTCGTTTGTGTATCGACGGTTACAATAGCTGATAGTGCGGTAGCTGCAATCACATTTATTCTCTAACATGATGTTATTTCCAGTAAGTTCAGGTATATGAACAAATTGAATGACGTCAATTTGAAATTATCACTGTTTTATATGACGTTTACTGTCCTTTGAATGCGGCAGCAATAATCCTGAATTTAACAGTGTATAAAACTCAAAACAAAAAGCCTTTATACCATATCAACTTAGAAAGTAAAGAACGATGAAGTTGCTCTATTATCCACCGCAATTGTGGGCGCTGTATAAAACTAACGCCGATGATGATATTCAATATAGCGTGTAGGCAAGCGGCATTATAGAACCATTGGTTATCAAGCGCTGCTGGGTGCAATCGGAAATTTGTTGACTACCTTGCGTTCGGAGAGATATTCAACTTTGCCCCTTTTCCGGACTGTATCATTGCCATTCAAATTGGATGTCAAAGATTATAGTCACATTGGGAATCTACAAAACAAAAGCAATCACACCATTTTACAAGTTACTATTGTCTTCAGCTGGCTAGTAGGGGGTTAATCGATCTTGATAGCCATGGCGCATGCCCTATTCCATCCCATAGCCACAAGAGCTAATAGAAACAATTTCGTCAACCATTGTTACAATATGTAATACATATGGCGCTCTTCTACTTATGTCAATGTCGTTTTATTATATTGTCATGGATAGTAATATGGTTTTGTTCTTCATTAAGGGTTGCACAACAGGCCTTGAATCTTAGTCAACAAGGGGGGAAACTTTACAAACAAATTATTACAACCAGAGCTAAGTTTATAGACTTGAAACAATTAGGCAATATAATATAATACCACGGTAGAAGATATATCAAACTCAAGTCATTGCAAACAGAGCGAAGACTTCAAACATTTGGGTTGCATGATATAATGCCACGGTAACTAAACATTGAATCGCACCTGCTTAGGATTCTGTTATTGCATCAGTGATCAAACAAGCTGGGTGTATGTATACATGTCATATTTATTGAATGTATATTAACTTACTGAATGTATATAAAATATGCAGCGGTAATATTTAAGCCATCAAAGAGTTAATGCTTGCTGGCTCGTCGCTACAACAGTAATCCACATTTGCCGATATGTTTATCAAAAACCCCCATGGACATAATGGACCAACTAGCATAAATCACGGATGTAAAGACGGATACACTAGTGCTGCAAATCAACAGGCAACACTAATGCAATGAGTCTTTGTTCAATTATCACCAGGAAATGCAAATTAACAAAATCATGCAATAGGTGAAGCAACAATTGTAATATCTTGAAGTTGATTGTGTGTATCACCATTCAGCATAAAACAATTCATTAAAACGATTTGTAATATATTTCAAAATTGCATTGTTTGCTTATTATATGCGAATGCAATGATCATCAATCACCACGTCAAATAATGCATGTGTTTCTGCGAAAAGGATTGTTTATATTTAAGACCTCACTTAAATAACTGATCTCGGTATAAACAGGTTAACAGCAAACCAAGCGGTCAATCAGGGATTGATCAATTTGGCGAACTTTGATGATATGTTTTTGAAAATCATCATCATAATAATCATCATAGAGACTTATATGATGATGATGATGATGATGCTGATTATGATGATGATGCAGTACATGTAACAACGATCATGTCAATGTTGGATGTGCGTGACAACACTGTATTTGAGCTCATTTTAAGAGAACAATATTAATTATCAGATATTTACAATTAGTTGTTCTTAGTAAAACATAACTAGATACAACGATTAACGACAAAGACACGGCGCGTCAACTTCCGAACAGGAAGTGACGGCTTCGACAAATATCACAATAAGGTTGACACTGCCCATTACCCGATTATGGACGCATCGCAACGCTTATAGTGATAAAACATGTCTGTTTTAAAAGTACGATATCATTTCAAGCTACTAAAAATGAGCTAAATTATAACGGATTAAAAACATTACTGACTTTAGCTATCCCCTTTGTATATGCGCCATTGTTCATCAACACATCCTGGCATTTTCTTCTTAAATCTTGCTGCTGCGCTTGTTCTCAAAATGAATGAAACTTTGAATTGGAAGCAGATTAATGTTCAATCGAACTAATTTTGTCACTTGAAATGTCGATTGTATTGACGTGATACAGGTTTCGTTACGTGTATTGAATGATATTTCCCTCAATTGCATATGCTTTTTGACATCAGGACAAAGACTGCGGTGGTTTCCTTGGTAGTGTTTGTAATTATAACTGCAATACCCCATATTCTTAAATGTCATTTAATGCAGAGCTTGTGATCATCCCCACTAAATTGGAACACAGATTCTCCGCAGGAATCTAATTGCATTCCTCCGACAGCGTAGGTGGGTCTTTAATGTAACTGCTAACATCAATACAAATTGACTTAGTTTCCCATTTCGTAGGTGTGATATGTGATGCATGGAGCCGACGTCTTCTGAATGCCCCGCTGGACAACTTCAAACAGATGTATCACTCCATCGCCTTAAAATGCTATTCCGTGCAAGGTCTTATGACATCAAGACAAACTTCTAATAGAGCTTTGATCGTATACCCACGGCGATTTAAAGGAAAATACATTATGCAGATTGCTCATTAACGCTCACCAGGTACGCTAGGTAACAAACACAATAACAGCAGCAACATAAGTAAGAACAAACGCCAACATCAATTTATTATGACCGAATGATCCTTATCGGCAGTGATCTCCACCTTTCGTTCTTTCAACCCACAACAAACGCATGCATACACACATACATTTACGAACGCATACACCGACCACCTCCCCATCCCTCCCAAAAGTTTAAGTTAGATTTACAACCTTTCGGTCACTCGGGACATGAACACTAAACCAATTTAAGCAAATGAAATTCATCCCTTTTCACTCGTACCAGATTAATTGTTGTCCAATTTACATAAACCTTTAGAATCCCTTTAAGTTTCGAACGGGTCATTTTCCAAATTATATAGTCCTTTACCAAATCCAATCCTTTGATGTAAACATTCGAATCCTGTCTATTCCCATAACAATTAACTTAGACCCGTTTGATCTCCAATTAAAAGCTCCGAATTACCCCAAGCCCCCGATTAACCAATCACAGCTCACCACTTCAAGTCACCCCCATCTTTCTCTATAAATACGAGAGCATCAGACACACAATATATACATTCCACAGATATACATTTCCAGAATCAGAACCCGAACGTGCCAGTCAGCAGAGACGAATAAAGAAAATAGAAATTCATATAAAGTCTCTAGCAGGACATCAACCCTCAGCTACCTACAATAACGTCGGCGACCTACGAATAATCGTCTCTCATCACCATCCCGACATGAACACGCTGACCCAAATGGTAATAGTTCTCACATAAACGCTGCGGCAATTTACAAAGGCAAATGCATTAAAATGACAAATTGGTGTTTTCGCATTGAGATGATCCTGCCAAGAGTGCATTTGTATATGATCAGGTGGGAAGGAATAACCCGACATGCTTATAACTTCATGCAACTCTGGAATTAATATGAAATTTTGTCCATCCAAACACTCCCTAAAGCTCTCAATATCCTATTGGTTTAGCATATATTTAGTTTAAGGTTTAATTTTATAGCTACATTAATATAATACATACCTCTAATGATATCCCAATGCCAGACAGTATTTGTTTTCAGGCAAATGTATCACAAGCGTTTAATTTCCACGATATCCCTTTTGAAGTTAGCAATTTATATAGTATAACAGCAATGAATAGATGCATTAGCCTGTTGAAGTAGATGATGTTTTGGCAGCGTAAGATCTATATATTGCTATTTATGATGTAGGCTTAACAGTGATCACACATGCTACACCGAAAGCGAATAATCTTCCTCGCGTGAAATAAAGGGAAAGCACAGTCAGAAAATTTGAGAACTTGTCATAGAAACTTGCTCAAAGGAGTTAGTGCAAAATCTTGCAAATGGCATAATGCTTTAAACATTTCATAAAAAACCCACTGAGAGGCATTAGACAGTGGCGCCGGTAACCTGATAGTGCCTTCGAATTCGGCGCCCTCAATCTAATATTACTCCATGATGGGAATAGTTTTGACCGCTGGTACTGATGGAACTTCAGCCTATTTGCCCCTGTGTTTGTGCCAACCACAACAACATAGAATATGCCTGCTTCAATACCAATAACCAACAGCGTATTTCGGCCGCTTAAAAAATCGTAAATACCCACTATTCTAGCCTTGCAAGTGTGTGGTGGCATTATATCCCGATTGTTATGCCAGTTGTTGGTAACAACTGTTACCTACCTGTGATCCATGAAACTACAAGATTGTTTGTATTGTATTTAGTGCAGCAATTTAACAGGATGAGGGAGCGCATATTGTACAACGGACCGGCAAAATAAAACTTACCTCCAAACTCCATAGTCACACCTAGCGTAATGAATAACTGTGGGTTTCTGAATAAGATAGATGTGGAGCTATGTTAGCGTATATTCCACAAGCCACGATACTTATTAAAATTGATCGGATGGCAACTTGAAAAAGATGTGCTTGAATCATTGGTCCAATCAATACAACTAACTACATATTCAGTATTGCTATAGTTCCATAAAGCGGCAGGTTACTGATGGATACATTAGTAACTGATTGTAAGAGGTCGTACACATATGACCGCGCTGCACATACTGTGTTTTATTATATACAAGGTAAGTTCAAACACAAAGCAAAACGAACATCTTATGCTTATTTATTGACGCTATTATTCTGTGTTGTGACTGATGCAAATATTGATGCTGGAAACAATGCGGACAGAAAGTTGTCATTGTTGCATGCATAATCGATAGGGCTCTAACGCACGACTATCAATGAATGTTTGGAGCGACAAATGATAAAGTAAAGAGTCAACGTTAACCAAATAAACACTCGTCTTTTATATACACTATCGTGCATATATATATATATATATATATATATATATATATATATATATATATATATATATATAGATATATATATATAGATATAGATATATAGATAGATAGATAGATATATATATAGATATAGATAGATAGATAGATAGATAGATATAGATAGATATATATATAGATAGATATATATATCGATATAGATAGATAGATAGATAGATAGATAGATAGATAGATAGATAGATAGATAGATAGATAGATAGATAGATAGATAGATAGATAGATAGCTAGATAGATAGATAGCTAGATAGATAGATAGATAGATAGATAGATAGATAGATAGATAGATAGATAGATAGCTAGATAGATAGCTAGATAGATAGATAGCTAGATCGATAGATAGATCGCTAGATCGATAGATAGCTCGCTCTCGCTCGCTAGATAGATAGCTCGCTCGCTCGCTAGATCGCTAGATAGATAGATAGATCGCTAGATAGATAGATAGATAGCTAGATAGATCGCTCGCTAGATAGATAGCTCGATCGCTAGATAGCTAGATAGCTAGATCGCTAGATCGCTCGCTCGCTAGATAGATAGATCGATAGCTAGATAGATAGATAGCTCGCTAGATAGCTAGATAGATAGATAGATAGATAGATAGATAGCTCGCTCGCTAGCTAGCTAGCTCGCTAGATAGATAGCTCGCTCGCTCGCTCGCTCGATAGATAGATAGATAGATAGATAGATAGATAGATAGATAGATAGTTGTTTGTTAAAACACACCAACAAAAGTTAATTGTGGTTCACATGTTGTGCTCTAACATAATATTCCAGAATGTGAATTCGTTTCTAACACATACCAGCAGCGGGGAAATAATGCTGTATACAATTGGACGGGATAGGTTGAGCGTTAAGGATCAATGTCGATTTAACCAGTGTAATCTATAATGCATTTATGTACCAGACGGATGATGTGTATTGTATCTTAACCCAACAAGAGCCGATATGCGATCATTCGTACAAAGAAGACATAAAAGGCACTTATCACTGCAGGTTATTGCTGAGCATTTATATTGTAACAATTACTTGTAAACAGGTAGCTTTAATCATCGAAACTTATGAGTTGAGGACGCGAGAATCAGATCTGTAGGTAAATGTAGCTTTTACAAGTATGCTTCAAATCTGATGGCGAACGAGCACTTGAGCGAAATGCATTATTGCACACACCAAGTCAAGATGAAAATTGCGTAATCTATTAAAGATCTTCAACTTCCAATAATGAAATGATACAGTTGATACACTTTGTTATCATTATCATGTATAGTTTCTGAAGCATAGTTGACATTATGTTTAAAACGTTACACGATGGCTGAGTGTTTTCGAAATATTTTATTTCCTGCACCAGAGCTCTATCGCATGATGGTATTTATGCGGGTATAATATATATGTTATTGTCATCCACCATATGTATCAAAATAATGGCGCTTGCTACAGTGTAATGTGTCATATTAAAATATCCAAAATAAAGCCAGACGCGATGGTCGCTCAAGGTATAGTGATGAAACATGCACTATCCTCACTTCCACTAAAGTGGTGCTCTAGTCCAGGCACCTAATCGCTGCATTATTTGTAAAATAGGTTAGAGTACATCTGATCTGCATCCAATGCACAGTTTGAAGGGCGTATTATGACTACACCATTGTCGCCATGGACACTAGTTGTATCAAGATCCCGCCCCCAGTGTGATAGCCACGCCTCTACAGTAACAGATGCTAGACACTGAAACTCTCAGCCTCCTGCCGATATTTCCACACGCTGTGATCATGTTCAAAAAGAAGCTGAAGACATTTTTATTCAAGCAAGCGTATAATTAATCATGTTGCCTCAAATAATGTTAACTGCTATACACATATAATTCAATAATGTTTTAAAGTAACTATCTACTATTTGTTGCTCTGTTATATATATAAATATAAGCAAATACCTATAAATGCTATGATCAGCACAGCGAAACAGTGTTTTTGTTATTATGCGCTGTGAAAATCAATAAAGTATTTTTATCATGATCTAAGTGCAGTCGTTTCATGGCTTAATACCTCGCTTAGGCTGGCGAGGGTGTACCTTATTTGTACACACATGACATGGCACTTTAGAGTGCTTCACATTGACATATATACGTTCACCTGTTAAATTCAAAGACAAGTAGTATTATCTATTTTAAGTTAAAATGAAAACAATTCTTACGGAAAAAGCTCGGATGGTTGCAACGTAGTATTTATATTGGGAATGGTGGGCATTACGAACATGGAAGATTACTTTGTTATCTGTCGTATGGAAAATGCTGTGATTAACCCTGAAGACTGGCAATCAAAGATTGTGCATCGTGTCAAATACCCGGACGGATATTGATAATTTCATGACCATGGGCAGTACCTGTATTCAGTTTTTATGGTGCTTTTAACGTGATTTTTTATCAAAGATATTGCCCACAGCATATCTATTCAGCAAGTAACAATCGAATAAGAAATCACGATCAGGTATTCGTTATCGTTATGTCTTAGTATATATAGCATAACAGCAGTGCTGAGAACATATCAAATATCATAACATTATTGATGCCAATTCCGGCTTTAGATTGACACTGCCTCCGTTAGGGGCGTTTCAAGTCGTTTGTTGCATTTATATTAACGGTAAAATATACTGGGGCAATACATCCTGCGTTCATCTTTATCCGATTAGGTCGTCTGGGTTTCGACGATACAAAAGCCGATGGTTTCTTTAGTTGCATCAACACCATCAATGTTTCAATCTCTATTGTGATGCATGTTAAGTGCGCTGATCAGCCAAGGAAGGTCAGGATTGTTCATTAACACAAGAACCAGAAATGCTTTGTAGCATGGAGGATAATGCCAACGAATGACGTCTTAAGGATATCACCGAATATTTGGCACGTGTCGATAAGTGAAGTTTATAGTCCCTCGTATGCGGTAACTATTCTCTTGATCTTGGATATAAAAAGTGTGTGTAACATCCGATAAGACGCACATAAGCCGATGTAACACATTTACTAATAAATCAAGTTACAATTAGTTCTTGCAGCTGTCGCCGTATTAGTCAACGTGAATGGTAGCATTTGATATGGGTTGTGGTCAAGGATACTGATGTGATCATTGTCAAATAAGTATCTATAGTTTTTGGGGAGGTGTTAGGTGGAATGGGGTTATAATTATACCTATATAAACACGCTGATGGCATATATTGTCAATTTATATAACACATTAATATATTATGATAATATGCCTCTAAATACGTCCAATCATGTCTTTACACGTCGTTGACTATTAAGAGCGGAATTGCGTCGATGTTGAACAGAATATCAATCAGGGTTTTGGCTTTGGCGATGGAAAATATCTTATCGTGTCATGATTCGAGTCCTGAGCAACTTAACGAAGGATGAGACGTTTTCTATTGATCTTATTCAGTACATCAATACGAACCGTCAAATGCAGCTTCGCGTATATGATTTCTAATAGGAATGCAACAGGTGTTATTCATCAGCAACAATCTCACAAGTATACTAAAATCAGGTATTAAATGGAGTGGTGTGATATTTTGAGATGATGAACTGGCCTGTAAAGGGAAGATTTCCCACACGGTCGTGACAGATTCACCACTAGTGACTAACAGATTACAACATAATTGTTTTGGGATATTGAACGGGGATAGTCCTTTGGTACAACTATGGTCAGTTCAGTCACTCAAATATATGATTGCGCAAATTTGCTTCGTCATCACCTTGAGGGAATTGGGGGAGTGAGGGCAAAGGGGTTAATCACCAACAAGAGACTGATGCCACATTCTTTTCTCTCCCGTAGCAAGAGCTAATATCTTCAGCGCCGAGGTTTTGTTCGACATAGTTACTACAGTGAATATGTTTGTGTATATGACTGTTAAACTATACAGTCATGGACAGTAACATTGTTTCATCTGCCTTAAGATTGTTTCATACTGAGGGCTGCATACACAGGCTTCGATTCAGAGTCTAACTGCTACAGATTCTCAAAAGCATATAAGAAATGGGCATTCGCGGTCGAAAGTCAATCGTTTTCGCTAATTCAGCTTATTTAATGCTGCGACTAAATTTGTGCACGGTTCAAGCTGTAATCATATTATTGAAAGTAATAGTGAACAACTTGTACGTAACAATTTATTTACTTGTACGTAACAATTTACGATCGATACTCTTGCAGTTCCATGACAAACAAAGGGTGCGAATTAAATGATTGCATAGTAAACACCAGCTATTGCAACCAGGGGACCACCATCATTTAATGCCACGGTTATGATCATTAAGTAGTGAATAGCAGCGGTTACAGCTCTGGCCATTAAATCAGTGGTCTTACTACCTGCGTGTTGGGGCAACCAAATTGATTTGTCTCCGCGTGATAACAGTAGCAGGGTCGTTATCCTGGCCATCAGACAACGATGCACTGAGTTTTATCAGATATTTGAATATATTTTTAAGGTATACCGCCTCTATAAAGCACCGAGTTGATTATGTTATGGTTTAAAGTAATATAATTCGATGCCGAAATACAATTATAGCTACTTAAGCGCTGTAAATGAGCTGACAGTATGTGTAATATTAAAGTGTGTCCTCCTCCAATTCTTACCAACATATGATATATTAACACGATCGGAATTTGCCTGGACATTCTATTACACTTTGTCATGTTTCGTGTAAAAATAACTAGGTTCACCACAGCACACATTGATTTGGATGCACTGACGCGTGATTATTATATAGCCCATTAAACGCTTGTTATGTGTAATTACTCCTGAGTCTGATTTAATCAGCATCATTTAGAAAACGATGCATTACAACCCCTGATTGCTCTGGTGATATATCTTTTTATTAATCAACAATGTGTTGCTTTCATCAAATACGCAATTAGCAATAGAGATAATAGTACCCGCCTTCGTTTCTAAAAGATAGATAATTGATTATAAACCGCAACCAATATTTAATGTTGCAGTCCTTTTATGGTGCTAATAACAAAGCTCTGTATTGACAAGTTAACTGAAAATCGTTGTGCGACCAACAGACAATAGGTAAACCATGATGGTAAGGCTAGAGATAAGGAAAGAACTGCGTTACTGATGTATACAGGTAATGAGCTGTAGGCAATGCCAATTCTCAGTGCATTTTATTTCCAAAGTGTTACACTGACAATTACCTAATCCAGTTTTCTGCTACTGGATGCCATAGTTGTACTGCTTTGAATGAATTCATTTCACTTGATCACGCTTTTATGTCATTATTATAGCTATTTGGTAATGCTTGTAATCCCTCATGGTTAGCGCAGATATCAATAGGAGCAACTTCCCTCCCCTTCTCAGACCAATCCTGGTTATCAACGTAAAACATGATGTGATAAATCCAATGCAGTTTAGTGACATACATAGATAAGGTGTAAGGAATGGAATTTATCGTGCAATAAGCAGACAACGAGGCATCATTGGACGAGTGGTCAGACATATCTATGGCATGCTGCATTATAGAAATGTCACCTGGATACTATTCATTTTATATATTTAGCAGCACAAGATCGGTCGATGTGTGTGCGTAGCAGGCTGCATCTGGCGCCACACACTATGCTTTGAATAAACATGATTGCCATTGGCCGAGGCTCCTTGGAGTTATGTGGGTCGAATGAGGCAACCAATGCACGATACATCGTGAAAATTTCAGCTCCTCATATGAAAACGGCGCGTAACGAGCTTCCAGAATACATCATGGTAGTTTAAGAACATTTATCGACACAGCACTTTCGTACAGAAAACATCGTGTTTCTCAGTAACACGACCAGTAATAGACTTCCTGCTTCGCACAGCCATTTAGAAATTATATTGCCAATGCCTATTGCCCAAGCAGTACATTTTGTTGATTTCATTGTAACGCCACCTGACTACTTGCACTGATCTGCACATAGCCAGTGACCCAACTTATTGTGCTATAAGCCCATTGGTGCTATTTCAACGGGTCACAAGAAACCAAGAATCAAGCGGTAAATAATCTTCAGTCGTGTATCAAACGTACTAAGACATCATGCGTGAGCTCGTGGGCATTAGGTGTACAATGCGTATAAATGTTCCCTATTTAGCTAAACATCTGATCCACATTGACGAATATAACCCTGGAGTAGCTGAAACCAATTACATCTTACGCTGTGGGGAATAGCTCTGAAATGTAGGCGCCTGAAAGGTATTGCGGATTAAATTTGGAAAAAAATGGAAACTTCTTATTGGTCGAGCCGACCGCACCACAAATTAAAGAGAAATTACCATACGGCTTTGAAATAGACGTCATGACAAGCTACATTCTGTATTGTATTATAAAGCTATTCCTTACTTTTGGTCACACTTTTCTCCGAAAATATACGTATGCATTCAGCATAGACTAGGTTTGAAGAAATAAAGAAAATCCTTATAAGAGGAGGTCGCACAAACCATTCTCCTCGACAAGCAATTCACTAAATGGTATATTTGATTAACGTGGTTGTCAAACTCAGCCGGCCAGTAATGGCAATCGTCGCGGGTAACGCGTGCATGCCGGCACTGGGATGCATTAACCAGAAGGAACAGAATGCAAACCTCTTATCTTACTTCAGTTATCCTGTCTTTGATCGAAGAGGTGCGGTGACAGGGGAAGTCAAAGACGTTGTTGCTATTTCAGTACTTTCCTCCAGGGCTTCATATAAACAGCCATGCTAGAAAACCGGCCACCAACTCTAATTTATTGTTCAAACCTAGTATGGCAGTCGTTGTAGACGTGTTTCTGACGAGGAAGATTGTTTGGGGAATATCTTGTTGGATGGACGATGTACAGCAGTCCTGTTTCGCCCGGTACCTTAAGATTGGAGCAGCATCGAATGAGAGCTATTGTGAAGAAAACAAATATTTGTTGTAGATTGCCTCATAACTCTACCCGGGTCGTTGACGAGATATGTGACTTCAAGGGAAAACGCCCACGTTAAACGTATTGAATCCCTTTATCATCTGACTCTTACAGAATGATTTATCATTTGGCAGGGTATAAGTCAGTTTGCGGTGTATCATGTGGATAGCATCGCCTCATGCATACGGATCGTTATCGTGACAGTAATGCGATATAAATTGGATTGGAGCTATTCGGAAAACAATGATTGGGGGCATGTTTGATACAAAAATCGGGTCTAGCACTCAACCGCGTCAACAATGAGCCTTGTGAAAGAGTGATATATGTGAATTTATGTACTTTTATAGGTATAATGTCCATGTTGCGATAGCAGAGATAACAATATTTGAAAGAAATAACATTCTAAATCAGCTATTAACGATGCTGGAATGAAGAGGTTTTCCGTCTCCTGCATCGACACATTAGACTGACCTAAAGTAAGTAAAATAAACTGTATTCGGCAGACCTATGTGATATTGCTGATGGTGTTACTGCGAATAGACCTTGACGGAGATGCTGTGAAACAGATGTAATGTATATTATGCAATCGTAGACCTGGAAATAGACCCATCAAAAAAATCAAAAGATTCACAGAAGTAACGCTGACGATAGGATGAATTCCAAATAATCATACATGCAGATAGTTACAGATGTTTATCATACGAATTGGATGCAATTTCTATGATAGAAGACACCCAATGATAGATAAAATCAAATGGGTCTTTCTGCTATAATATTCTGATACAATGTTTGTATATATGTATGTATGCATCGATGTATGTATCGATGTACGTATCGATGCATCTATGCATGTAAGTGCATTCCTCTTTCGCCCATCCTTCGAGGCTTTGGGACTGTTTCTTAGCAACTTAGGGCGCGGCTGAATATTCCCCGGTTTAAGGCATTTTGTGCTCTAATTTATAATTCAATTCCATTTAAGGTGTAGTGTAATGGGCCGCAAGGCACATATGGCCTTTGAATGCAATCAATGGCTTTGAAATTAGCGTGTTAGATCATATAACTGCTTTGATTATATGTCCTTGGGCGATGTGTGAGAAGAAATATATTCTTCAGATTTCTCGGTAACGCTAATCAGGTACATAGGACAATATCTGCCCTTGTCTCGACACGTGGCTTTTGCGTGGAAACACGTAATGAGTTCACATTATGCGGTCATATGTTTTGTTGGGCGACCTAACAAGAAATGTCTTCCTATAAATTACAAGATGATTAGAAAATCGACAATCGAAAATGTGTGAATCCTGTGTAGATGAGTGTCATGGAAGAACTATTACTCGCAGAGCGCAAAAGGCTGTGTGATGTCACAATAGCTGGATGGCATTTGACATTTTTCAATGGGATCAAAGGCCAATTACCACGCCAAAGTCAGCAACCACACTCATTGTATGCATTACAGGATGGACATTTAGAAATCCTTTTGGTTTTGAATCGTAGTATTACGTAAAATATTCAATAAAATGTACACTGGTTCAGACACTAGGTGCGCTCATATAAACCATCCACATTATGTCGTTGAATCGATTCGCTACTACCACGAGTCTTGGAATAAATATATTTCACATTCTGTTTGTTAATCACCTAATATTGAAAGGATGCAACTAGTAGTTACATTTAATGAAATGCTGTACGCAGCAACATATTGAGAAGAAGATGACATTTTGACAACAT
This sequence comes from Urechis unicinctus, assembly GCA_034190875.2. Lineage (NCBI taxonomy): Eukaryota > Metazoa > Annelida > Polychaeta > Xenopneusta > Urechidae > Urechis > Urechis unicinctus. Next base: position 65,986,820 of record CM067350.1, read on the forward strand.
TTTTGTTGCATTTCTTTCAAGATTGGTGTTTGTTTTGTGCTTTTGTGACACATAATTGAGATGTTGATATTCCCTTGGGATAAAAATTCCTGAGGGGGTCTACGTTAAACCATAATTTGCCGGATATGCATTTTCCGTTTGGCATGCAGGTGATGAAGAGCAATGTCGCTCAAAGAACGAGAGCTCGTGCTAACCTCAAATAAAGTATCATGGGTCTTCATTTTTCAAAAGACATACCAGTCGAATCATGCAACCATATCATTGTGTAAACAACACACAACCAAAATTGTTTGCTCTGTTTTTGATAGGTTATAACCAGTCATGAATCTATCGGCACACAATTGTCTTAAAGAGGATAACAAACAAACCAAGCCCGCTTAATGTTTCCCTGTGCTTAAAGGGTGATCAAAGCTATTGTTCGACGCATTTAAGTCGTGTTGGGCGAGTAATGACCCCCTCAACACGTACTAACGGGCGTAAGCTCGGTAAGGTATATTAAAAGTTGGTGCTGATTTAATTGACATGGAATGCTGTGCTGATTTACTCCACCCGTCTCATATGCACGTTACATATTGATAACGACGGTTGTTTTGACAAGTAGCAATGTAGTCAATGCGCAAATCATGAACTAATGACGTCGCATTCCGCATTTATTGACCATTCATCAAATTCTCTATGTACAATTTTTCGTCACACGATGGCCACTGTTTCATAACGGAATGATGAAGTATGTGAAGCAATGCTCTTGTTTATACATGATACAGGGATTAATTTGTATGCCATTTAGCCAATAAAGTTGATTGGCGAGCTAGATATCAAAACGGTATATTTGGTCTGGCAAACGCAAGATGTACTCGCATGGTAACGCACGCTAGCGGACGGCAATGCCTTCGTGATTTTCCATTAGTCAACATATCTCATGAACGAGTCTCCGGTCAATCAGGCATGCCCTGATACATGGACCGAAGGCTTGTGTTTGCTGCGATGGGTTGTTTAATAAGATTTGGTGTATTGCTTGTCCGAGCAATTGTTGTATCAAAGAAACACGATTCGGTATTGTCAATGCTTTCAACTAGTACAATAGTTTCTTATTTTGTGAGGCCTATATTTACCCCCCCCCCCCCCACCCCCCACATCGATTTGTACTGTAATGTCTAATTTTGGATACATCTGCCATAGTAGACGATCATCCACTCATGTCATCACTCACAAGTGACGAAATGTGGACAGATGAAAGGGTGTATGTTTGGTATGCATGAGGCTTTTTACTTTACAATCGTCCCCTAAAATGCTGACCAGAGTTTACTGCTAGTGTTAACAGAAGATAGGTTGCTAATACTGCGCCTTGATAGTACGTTCATTGCACAATTATTTGTACACAGAAATTAATGTACACGATGAAATATTAGAACAACATGAATAATCGCTGAACTACGAAGCCTATTAATCGCCGGACACTAATCGCTCGTCCCAGTGAGATACTATATCCATATCATCGCCCGCACACACACGCATCCAATCCACTACCACATTCGTTCACTTGGTTAGCTCAGATTGAACACTGATATTGAAATAATGTGCTTCTGGTGACATTCAATATCCCATTAAATCGCGCATCATTTGCCCTTGTGCTTGCCCGTCTGACTTTCTTGTGATGGTTCATACAGTGAGACACAAATTGTGACCTCAATACCCTTCAATAACTGTTGTTATCTATAACGCAAGCCTAGGTCATGAGTAGTTATCTGGCATCTTCACAATGCTCAAGTCGACCACCTTGTTCATGTAGAGATGTAGACCAATAGCCCAATATCCGTTTGAAATCAAAACATAGATAACGAGCCGCGTAGGCACTGGCTTTAAGATATCAGGTTTAAAACAGGCCTCATTAAGCATCAATCGATATATGTGTTCTACTAGCCAGGCCCCATATGCTAATTAGAATCAGAATGGGATCAGTATTTAATTTGGGAGTAGTTGTTTCATTCTATCTATATATAAAATATTTCACATGGGTGCATCTCTTTATTGTAAATGCAATGTTCTGTTGAATCGAGATCTGACTTATTTGTTTGTACTATCGTGAGTTTATTGTTGTTACAAATATAAACAAGAAAGAGGTTACTGACGTTTTGCTGAAAAAGTTTGTTTATCAAAACAGCTTTACAGCGAATATTTGTGAAAGGTGCAAAAGTTGTCGCTTATCTTAGCGTGTGGCAACAATTTGGGACGTATGCAAGATCCTCTAACGGTAGATTTCAAATAATATAATGCAGAAGTAATCAAGTTGCTTAATACAGCCACTCTAAATATATATTCCACAATTGCTTGAAATATTTAAGAAGCCTTGAATGTTTCTACAAAATGCCAAATCGTTTATGTCATCATTGTACGTGATATGCAATGCCTTATCAACCAAATGACAGCGGGACCACACTAATTCTCTCAACATAATATCACAATGATATGATTTGAACCCTGTTCAGGTCACATTGTTTGCCCTTTATACATACAAGGTCATCTACGTTTGGGCAGTAGTTCCAATTGAAGTGTTGGTTCGCAGCCCTTTAGCTTCATCCGGTTCATTAGGTGGCTCAGCATAAAATACTCAAAGAGTCTACCTGAGACTAAAGATAATTCTAAGTGTGTTAACCCCGCTTTCGAAAATTGAATTTGCATTATTTCGGTATAAAATATGCAGGCGCTACAAGACGTTATGTGTGCTGTGCTGATCAGAATCTGCACACTTGCCATTGGCTCCCATTGTTTCAGCATCTTGCATTGAATGGGTCTTACATTCATCATACGTTACAAATATGAACTTCATGTAACGATGACGCATTTAATTAAATGCGAGAACTAATCCGGATTATTTATCAGCACCGATAACCGTTATAACAGTCATCTTGGTTGTTAGGTAAATTTAATGTGAAAAAGCAAATTCGTTCTATGCATTGGTATTTGTCCAATAATAACTAGTTCAGTCTTCCTTCACCTTGATACAATGAGTAATTCAAAACCTTATCTTTTTATATAATCTGGGTAAGAAGCGTTACCTATTCTTACGATGGGACAATGTGGAGCTATAGAAGCACTTCAGCCAGGATTACGCAATAGAAGCTCCCATATCAGTCATTCAAAGAGAGATAAATGACAAAACCATGCTTTGATGAATTAACAAAGACGACCAGCATCATTGTAGCGCGTATTGTTGAGCGTTTTCATGCGTAGTACATAGACGCTTCTACTGACCCGCTTGTGTCGTTCTCTATTTGTCATGCCCACCATGAGAGCTAATGGAGTATATTGTGCTCTCTTATAATTGATGTTATCGCGGGGAATTACTAGCGGCCGAAACAAAAACGTGCATGTAACATTGCTTAGATAAAAATGTGTTTCAACCACTTGTTATAGGCAATTACTTAATATTCACCACTCCTTTGCATGTATTGTGTGACGCGACACCCTTGTCTGTATCCATTAGGAAGTCGGCGGTACTCTTGGGGAGTGATACTAATAACGTATGCCATGACCGTACTGTATAATGGCACATTGAAATATGCATTTATATGCAGGGTGAGTGGGTAACATTCGTCAACAAAACACGAAGCAAGTGTAAATTAAAAATCAATCCCCAATTAACCATGGCAGACGGAAAACCGAGTGTTTCTGAAAAAGATACGCGTAGAGCTGTGTTAGTAGATATCTTTTAACTAGCGCGATGCGTCGTGAAACAAAATAAACTTTATCGACATATTAATGGACGAGACGGATACTGCGTGATATAGTTTTATCTGACATGGGCGTATCGCTGTATGTTGATTGCATTTATGAGTCCTAATACGGTGTGACAAAAATAAGCATAAGGACATGATAACTTATACCAAAGATATATTTATCTCCGCAGTTTATTTCTGATAATCAATATTGTATATATATGAATAAACGCGGATGTGAGAAAGACAGCCAGCCATCTTACCTAGTTTCATGAAAAAACAAGGTAACGACTTAGGCTTTGCTCATGTTAAAGTATGAGCGAATACAACCACAAACGGCTAAGACGACGATAATGCCACCATGGACACCTAATAGCCTATTGTACTCACCTATCAACAATGCAATCATTGTGTGTTTGATAATATAATTTATGCCTTCCTCTCCTCCAAAATATTGGCAAACCTTGATTTTAATAGTTGTATAAGTTCACGGGAAAGCAATATCAAACAACTACGAGTTACCCCGATTTGACTTGATAACAAGGAAATACCCAATATATGATGTGCACCGCCTTTCCACGGCGATTTCTTTGGCAAATAACAAGTATCCACATGGAGATTGTTGATGTTAATCAACATGCATAAAAGCATTACATATTGAAACACAAGGCATATCTAGCAAGCTTGATTGATAACTGACACTAGACGAAAGTTTGGGCAGTATGCAACATTGCATTGACCAATCAAAGAGGAATTTACATTAGCTGGATAACAATTGCAACTTCAGATAATGAAAAGTAGTAGGTAAATTGAAAAATGTTTCATATAATGTACATGAAAACATATGATAATATTCAACTAACAAACATGATGCGTCAGACTGAGAAAATAAACACAATTCCGCCATCAGAGACATTTGCATAGCCTAATACAGGTATACTATATATCCATCACAATATAGCAAGATCCCAGTGATGAGTTACAATAATTTCATTATCATGTACATGAAAACATATGATAACATTCAACTAACAAACATGATGCTTAAGACTGAGAAAATAAACACAATTCCGTCATCAGAGACATTTGCATAGCCTAATATAGGTATACTTTATATCCATCACAATAAGGTGCAATATTATGTGCACTATGAGCTTTTATTGTACCGCTGGGATTGATTACCTGTGAGCTGCATACAAAGAGCAAGATTATTATAGCAGGTAAGGCTTGGCGTTTCTGAGCTAATACCTTGCTCACCTTGAAGAGGGCGCTGTTCGTCTTGTATACTGTGAATCACATCAAATTGGTATGTGCAAATACAATGATTACAACAATATCTCGCAAAAATGTCTCTCATATATATATATATAATTGAATATATTTACAGAATTGGATATGCTATTCCAGCGTATACGCTGGTATTGTGATGATAGGAGATATTACATTGCTATCATTCCACACTAATAAACGCTAGAAACTGGCATTCAAAGTATGTATTATGTTGTGTATCGTTTACTGGTTCAATATCAAATATGCTTCCCATGACATTTAATCTAAGCAATTACAATCTCTACCGGATATTTATCCTCAGGATATTTTAATAAACTGAGACATATCAATACTTTTGAACGATTATCCCACTATCTCCGCACGACCCATCACCGGCTTATATTGACCATAACACCATAAAATTTGCATCTAATTGTAAGCAGGCCTGTTGCACGACCATGTCTAACTTTTATGGCAAAAGATTCGGGTACAATTAGTTAAGCTTCCCTTTTTCAAATGTATTGTAATAGTTCGGTGTTGCAACAAATATTAATAACGACAATGCTTGCTAGTTGCATCATTTTTAAGAGGTCTTGATTTTCATGTACGATGCATTGTATGTTTGCATATCTAATAAGGCCATGATTGTACATTCTCACCACATGCTGTGTGGCTTTGTAACATTCCAGAAAATATTATCCCATCAAGTTATAATGACAAACTTAAGGACATGACGTTCGTGTGAAATTTATAGCAACACACCGAAATAAAGATCCTCATCATCAAAACATGCATGTGATGTTAATTCAAGTTACACAGGAAATGAAATGGCATCTATTCGTGAATTTAGGAGGTGTTATATTCATTGAGCATTGGCAGCTTGTCTTTTATGTGAAAATTTATTTAATGTAGGCCCTTGTTTCTAAAATCAACCACATCTATATTCGTAGATAGGGGGACTTGCGCGAGGGCTTGGTCGAGCTTGGCTGTTGTTTGGGTGTCACAACAATGATTGTTAGAAATTGCAGCGCAACCAAGACCTGTTCTGTGAAACTCTTTGCGTGTACATATATCTAGCTTAAAGCATATAAATATCGAAGCAACTGAAGTGTGGCAAATTGCAAGACCAAGGAGACCCACATGTGTTTCTTGCAAACAATTTGTAGATTGTTAATATTTAAAAACCTTATTATCCTAAAATATGAACGGCGTTTGCAGAATACTATGAAAGAAGGATTGAAATGTACCAGGTGCTACAGCAGAGTTGTATATCTCTGACAGCCATGATTCCACTTTTTCGATAGCTTTATCGAGTACCCCATTTAACCTGACAGTTGGACTGACACAATAATTGACCACTGTCATTGTAGCCTGCACGTTGGGCATTGGAAATCGATCATGTCGTCGCTTAATTACAATGTGGCTGTGTGATATAAATCGTATGTGCAAATTGCGTCCAGTGATTCATTTGAATAACAAAGAGTAACAGACAATTATGAGTCATTACCTAGATCTTTAATTTAAAGATTGGCTACATTGCAATAAAGGAATGAACCATAGCGAAGTAAATAAAATATCAATATTATTGCAACAATAGTTTGCTTCTAAAATTTGTTCAAGTTAACCATAGTTCAATGATGGAACCTAATTTTGTCGCCGGATGATATGCATTGCCTTTGTTCATTTTATTTACTTCTATGTCGAGCGTATGCAGGCTATCACATTCGTAAGAAGTAGCATCGTGAGCAAAAGGACATTTTCAAGCAAGTTGTGGTGGCTGCTTTTGTTAAAAGCAATTCACCATTATCTTAATTCTAATCGTGTAGAATGAATAGAATATAGCACAACCCTATTGCAATGCGAACTGCCCGCCTCAGACCATGCAAAATACAAGACCTGCCCCTTTCACCACATCTCTATTACGGACATTGCAATAGAAATACAGAAAATTCTCTGCAGAGGTTTGTTTGGGTTAAATAATCGGACACAATGAACATTCTCATTACCAAAATTCCTAAAATATATGCATAAATTATGAATCCTCGTTCACCTAACTACAAACGCTGCGGCTAGGGATTCGTTTTACCGTTGAAATCACATATGCCAAATGTAATCACATCGCATAATGGATCAGAGCCAATTGTATCCTTCCTTGATATTGCAGCATTAATGATCTGACACCATGAGTTATGCGGTTATATGCATATAAAAGCCAGAGGGCGTCATTTAGAGCGATAATTTTGTGGAACATACCATGTCTTGCTTATGGGTGTCTCAAAAGCGCCGTAGCGTTAAGTGGTCTGGCGTGAAGCATTTCATGTCTGAAATGTCCATTATCCTCTTGCCTTTGAGCATAGATTGGATGATATCATGGGTGTTTGATAGCCGTTGTTACAACTCCAATTCATAGATTTATACTCATTGTAATAAGTTTTGATGATAACCACGCATAATGGCTCAACCTGTTTGCTGACTGCCATTGTCAATACTTCGACATGTGAATGCTGATATATTTCCTCGGTAAACTTTATCATGCTGCACACCCGTTCTGACGTTAAGTCAAATGAGGCTCCGTTTGGATCATAGTATTCACGAAGCTTTTATCATGATAAACTCATTGAAGCCCACATATCACAGGAGTCGTATATGATGTTCTGCCAAATGGCCGGGGTGGCACATGGTTTGTTGATTATGATCTGCTGAGAAATGATCGTAACGATTAAACAAACAAAGGTGAGGTGATATGTTAATCGAACTACACGCTGAATTCGGCAGTTTTAGGGTGTTATTGCGCATGGATCGTAGAGAATGTCATGGAGCTGCTGTGTACTCACCAAAACCTGAATGCAACAGATCCTATGCATATTATACAATCTGAGTTGCCGGCAATAAGCCCATCAAACATCAAAAGTAGCACCACCTATAAAATGAATGCCACAATATCATAAATCTGGTCTGCATTAGAATGTTGCAATAGGATACGAGCAATACAATGGATACTCTATATGAAAGAGGATGCTAACTGCAGAATACTATAATCTTTCTCTCTGAAACTGTTTCTTACATTTGGGGAGAAGCAATATAAAAATGGCTAAAACAAGCAGTCACTTGTAGTGCAAAAACAGGAGGCTTATTTGTGTGGTGTGAATCGTACAATGTATGTATGTATGTATGTATGTATGTATGTATGTATGTATGTATGTATGTATGTATGTATGTATGTATGTATGTATGTATGTATGTATGTATGTATGTATGTATGTATGTATGTATGTATGTATGTATGTATGTATGTATGTATGTATGTATGTATGTATGTATGTATGTATGTATGTATGTATGTATGTATGTATGTATGTATGTCTGTATGTATGTATGTATGTATGTATGTATGTATGTCTGTATGTCTGTATGTATGTATGTATGTATGTATGTATGTATGTATGTATGTCTGTATGTCTGTATGTATGTATGTCTGTATGTATGTATGTATGTATGTATGTATGTATGTATGTATGTATGTATGTATGTATGTATGTATGTATGTATGTACGTTTTAAGGGCGAACGGAGAAAATAAACCCTCGTGCCAAAATATCTGGCAATGAAACGATATTGTTTATATTATTCTATGCAGTTACATAATCTGTTTTACTGAAAATACGCAATAGAATGTAGACGCTTACTCTGATCCGCACTCCATTTACCCCATCCACTGTCAATGAGTGACCAAGGCTCCCATTTTGACCTTCAATAAACATGTAGGCCTATATTTTACTGAGTTATATTACCATTGCTTTAGTATCTTGATTGTCCCTATATTTTCGATTGCATGGTAGGATGCTTTGACATTGCTAATGACGGCTGACGCAAACTTTCTGCAGTGCAAATCTTTCATCGACGAAGAGGTGCTTCTAAAGAGGACATATTTGCCCGTTCTTTTCTTGCACACAGCATTGCATTTCTTGATTTAAAATATCACACATATGTTATAGTATTTTGTCTATTCTTGATATCATGTTTCGTCCATACAAAGTCTGCTACACTGACCGATCGGATCAGAAACTCAACCCAATTTATATGATTATCATTTGTACACGACAGAACCCATCGTCCCAAATATTTTTATGAACTATTGCGCCGATTTTAAATAGCATGTGACAACCTTGTTGTGACAGGGCAACACTTATGTTCCAGAATTGCTTATGAGGGCGTAGTTTGCAGGCAAGGTATTCACTTATCTACACAGTGATGCATAATGCATACTAGTAAAGCGTTAGCCGGTCAATATCTGTATTCAGTTAACGTACCAAAGATAAAGATGTATATCATAAATATACCCGTTACGGATCCTACTATGCAAAAGCTAATACTGCCTTATGTTGCAGTTCGTGTCACAGCGGGACCGACATTCAGAACTACGATCCATTATTCCGTACTTCGAGTACCATATCATCTAAATGTCAAGGCAAAAGGGTATACCAGGAAACAGAGTTGTATAGTATTCGCATATCGAATAAACTGAGGCATTAATACAATACGGAAATAAGATCATGTATATATGGTAAGGCGAAGAAATTAGAGTTTAAAATTTTCGGATTATGTCTATATCTCTGTCCAACGATTGACAAGTAATGGTCGTATTTTTTATTATTCCGCTTTTGTTTGGACGAGGAAAGTCAGGAAAGCACATGTTCTATTGCTTAAATGAACATCGTGTTTCGACTACTTATTACATATCACACTTTAATCGCACCTTTGCACATGTGTGGCTACACCCTTATTTGAATCAACTTTATGGTCGGTGGTAATGATGGCCATTCATGGGAATAATGTATGCTAGATATTAGTACGTAGAAATATGCGAAACCACTTAACAGAAGTAAATTATAAAACAATTCATTATTTTCCTTTGCGTGCTGTAAAACGACGAGTTTATTATTAATATGCGCAAGGAGCTGCTTTAATGGATATTTCATATTTTTTAATGATATTTTACATAAATGCCCTGAAATGATAAGGTTGTAACAGATGACCAGCAGTTAAAACACACAGTATATTAAGCGTAGCTATCGTTCCATCCTCTACAGAATGACACATGGTCACTGAATAAATAAGGCATTTATTCCATAGTTAAATTGATAGCAATTAATCCAACCTGATTACATAGCCAATATAAAACATCCTATTATATCTACGTTGGCACGTATAATACTTATTAATACACGGAATTGTTTTATGCTGTAATTGAAGTACATGTTGATTTTTGGACACTGTTTCTGCATACAATGGGAAGCTTGTCATTGTTCCATGCACAAATGATGGGACGCTTGCGCACGACCGCACATGCATGTCTGCTATCAAAACATGACTGAACAGTGTTTATCGCAATTGTGTTTCGAACCCGAATAGCCCCAATGACGTCCCACCAGCATTCGTTCAAACAATTTACCGCGAGGAAATGTCGTATACTATTCAGAATGTGCATTTCCTCGAACAACTAGGGAACCCGCAGACAGTGAGCAACTGATGCATTATGCAAGAGGATGGGATTGGTGGATCATTACGGGAATTAGTGACCAGGGATCAATGGCTAGGGGATCGGTGGCCAGTAAATAAGGGGTCATCTTGCTCGTGTTTTCTATGGTGCATTTATATGCCAGACTGATACTGTGGAATCTACCTATATCTGACTGGGGGCGTATTGCTCGATGATGGTCGCATTTATGATTCATTAGGTTTTAATCATTAACAACAAGGCGACATATCAGGCATTTAACGCAGCAGTTTGTTGCTGAGCGGTATATGGTATAATTCCTCTGGCGACCGCGCATATGCAAGCTCTGGAATGAGACGCCTTGAAACGTTGCGTCGGTCTGTAAGAGGAATTGACTTTAACAGGGACAATAAGATACTATTTGTTTGGTGGAAAATTGTATCATTGTCGAGCAGTATTTGATTAAGGATACATATTACAAAATCCAACTAATGAGCATGTTCCCTCAATGTAAGCACAAATTATATTTCCCACATCAGAGCCATTTGTCTAGCTTAATTAAGGTATAATGAATATATGGTATAGTCCGACATCATGTTCACCGCAATGATGGCGCGAGTTGGTGTGCAATAAGAACTATTTAGGTTTCCAAAATAAAGTCAACCAAGGGCTCGTTGCCTCACCTTTCTAGTACCATTTTGTTCGAATAAAACCTACTCTAACCCACAATTCTAGTAACGAGTTACATTACTTTCGTCATCTAACCGCTTCAGTTAATTATTCTACAACAACTGTTTTTTCCGTGAGCTGCGTATAATGTGCGGGATGGTTAGCTCAGGAAACGTGTGGCTTTACCGAGCAAATACCTTGCTTTCCATCAAGAGTTATCCGTAACACATCCCCCGAGGAGACGATAGACTGCTTGGCGTTTTTCTGGGATATTGAAGGTGGAATTCAGATAGGGTGTGATTTCCAGTGCTTCCGTCTCCCCGTAGTTTTTATATCACTTGCATGTGTTGGTTGTCGTTTTCGAATGAACTTCTACCTAGCCTATATTGTAAATATGTGTTAGTTGTTGATTTGAAAGTACAAATTATTTTTTTCGTATAAAAGTAAAATTTAGAACCAAACCGTACAGTAAGCTCGATCTTTCAGCACTTTCCCCACTGTGTGACCTACTCCCTTGTGTTCGAGGTTGTGGAGACTGTATATACACTCATCATGCTCTGGAATTCTTTGTTGTCAGCCAACATTTTCATTTAAATGCATAGTTGCAATAATTTATCTGAAATCAGTTATGAGCCTTTCTATCAGTGATAAATTTGCTTTTCATGTTTGATTTATCAGATGTTTTGTGATAAGTAGGATTCAGCAGTAAATTAACTTCAATCATGACTGGAATGGATGGCATGAGGAAATAAACTTCATGAAATTAAACAGCTGGTTAATTCAGTTTTGTTTTCTTTTAACGAATCTCTTACAAGGTAAAACTTGTCCCATAAAACTAAAAACCAATCCTAAATTTGTAAGAAGGGTAAAATCTCACAAGATATCAACTTCAAAGCTAAGCATATTGGTGAACGATTTACTTGTTAAACAGACCAGGATGACTGAAAGCATTGCTTGTTGGAGCAAACTGGATTAGGAGACTGTGGAAAACCACTATATAGGAGATCTTGATATTGCTTAATCGCCTCATGATATCCCTACATATTGTCTTGTTGGTGATAATGATTTCTAATTCCATGAAACAACTTGTATTTAAGGACATTAAGGGCAAATTAACTATCAGGTTGTTTTGTATTTCAAGGAAAGTGAAGGAACTCATGGTCTTCTTAGTCTAAATTCTAAAATGATATGTTGCCTCGCCTAGCTTGATCCACCTCTGCAACGCTCTTGATCAGTCAAAGGCCCATGAACACAGGACGTGAATAAGCCACCGAACCCAGAAAGAATACTTTGAAATTTGTCGAAGATTGAGAGCCACTTGTCCAATACCAGCTGTCCATTTCAAGTGGAGCTTGGCACTGAACTCTAATACACGCGGTTTACAATGCTTAGTATAAATGCTTGCATATTCGCCAGATCTTAACCTTGGGTCACTGCCTTTTGTTTGGTTTTGATGCCTAAACCACACAGAAGCTCATGTAAAATAATAGCATGGTACAGTTCAATACCATTTTGAAATATTTACTTGAGTACCATCCCAAATGTCAAATTCCTGAGTGATGCCTTAGTGTTCCTTCCGGATAAACTTCGCAATTTGTGGGTGGTCTGTTATTATGGTCTCACCATCCAATTTGTTTTCTTCAGTTTTTCCAATCATCGGGTTAGTCCTGCCCTTTCAATGTAGTATCTCCCACCACGTTGATTACTCCACAGTACAAATGTCATACCGGCTTTCTTAATAAAGTTGATAGCCTCAAGATGTTTTGGGAAAGAAGTAAACAGCTATACTCGTTAAGGGATTAACGCAATTTCTCCTACGGAGGACAGCTGGATAATCGAACGCTTCCTGTAGCATTGTTATAAATTCTCGGCTGAACCTATTTTCATCCTTATGTGTCATTTCCGGTTGACCCAGGTTCACACACGGAATACCGCTTTGCACCGAAGAACGTTAAATATCTCTTTTATTATTCATCGTAGGCCAAAATTCCAACACCGTTCGATCCTCATCGATTCGTTAAGCTTATTCTCAAAAATCATATTTTAGGTGTCACAGGCACATTAAGCTAGCCATGCTTGCAGGCACAATGTTAGTCAACGCACAATCGGTGCTAATGTTCAATATGGCGTGTAATCATCATCGAAGAATTCAATGATTGATTGAGGAGGTGTTGTGGCTTTTCGTGCGGAGAGATTTTCAATGTTGTCACATAGTAAGACTATATCATTGTTATTCAAATAAAGCACATCTAAATAGCTGGATAGGAGGACTTACTCGTCTGCCTGGTCACACACGTGTTCTATATCCATGAATCCCATACTCTAGGGAAACGCATTATGCCATAATAAACAGATTAACACATATTGGCAACTGATGGAAAAGATTTATTCATTTTCTAGCAACTCCTATGGGGCTAAACAATCAGTCAGAATTTGCACTAAACCAGCTTACGGCTTAATCATACCACACCCTGCTTCCCTGATACGGGCCATATTTGTAACATGTTCCCTATTCTAACGATATCAGAATAAATTAGAACTCCACATAGTAACATTGGTTACCCTCACTTTTCTGTATGCGTATGTGTTACTACATATAAATTACGATAAAACATTTTTAATACATAATGATACGTAATTTGTACGACGAATGAGAACCGCTGAGTATAAATTTTGCAAATTAAAGATAACGAGCTTCTAATTATCAGCGTAGATGACTTTATCGATACAATGGTTTCGTACTTAGTACAATGCCTGCAGGTTACTTCGGCTCACAACATCGTGCGTATGGTTTAGTCACTGTTCGGTAAAGAGGTATAACAACTATCATGAACTGCGCCTGACGAAATAAAACCCACCAAACTTGTTTGGCCTTACCTACACCACAGAGCCATAGCCAATTATCGGGATATATTATAAGCAGGTGACATAAATTAGATTTACAGAAACAATAAAGCTAATTCAAAGCATCAGCAAGAATAACTCAATAAATCCAGACTGAACAAAATGTCAAATGGTCTCATTGAGTATAGTGCAGCAGGCGAGTTATTGACCATGTAACAACGTCAAAGAGGAAACGACGTTTATGTTACAAAACGTAGGATGTTTACAAATGGCAACTGTATGCATCTTGATCAGGTGCGATAGCAATAAAGTAGAATAATTGTTTTATCTTGCAATTCATGATAAGAAACTGAATACTTGAATTGCAAGCTTTGATACATTGATGAAATGGTTGCTCTTGACAAATGTGAAACCCTAATGTTTGTCGTCATTTGAAATAATATGCTTGAATTCACGTACGCAGCTGAAATGGTACAAATAACACCATAATGTCTGATGTCTTGATGATAACATTCAAAACACGTAATGGGAATTAAATCCAATGTTGAAGACAGAGATTATATTTTATGTCCTGAACATTGTGCCTTCTCTTTTTGAAATATATGACCATGAGTTGTGTTATGAAACATTTGTCCATCCGAGTGATCAATGAGGATGTCTGTTTTGTAGTTTTTAACGTCCGTAATTAGGGCCCAACGGTATTTTATCTTTGAACGTTTATTGCCCTATTCAAAGTGTACTTTTTGACTATCGTTTTCTGCAGATCTACATTAGATTTCCAAGGAATGTTAAGTTCTCACTACCATAAATAACTTCAATAGACGCATCGTTTATGGTAAAAATATCCACCATGTCAGAATTTCTTTGTCTTCAAGAAATTTATATACGTGACACACAAATGGAATGTTAATGTAATCATATCCTGCCGCAGCATTCGACATAATATCTTATCCACTCTTCAATAGGTTATAAACTATTATACCAAGATTAGATGTTACTTGGTAACAACATAGAATGCCTGACTGATATGTTTGCTGTCTACAATATTTCGAGTTGTAATCTGTATTATATTTGACAAAAACGAAAATTTATCTGTTAAAAGACACTAACATATTTTCATGGTACACTCTCCTATTGACGAGTCAGGAAAGATGCATGTGACTACTCACTGCAAATGTGACTTCAAGGGCAAGCCGGAATGTAGCCCATTTATCATATGGCTCGTACATAATGCCTGGTAAGGAATGAGTTAAATTTTAATGGGTACGTTAAGTGGGAAGGGCTGCATTAGACCGCTGCAACGCTGAACTTTATCAAAGATTTCTATCTGAAATTGATGAAACATGTTTTCGCATTTTGAGAGGACAGGTGCAATCATATTAGATTATTTGGCTCAGTCGTATATTTGACCTATCGTAAGAAGCAATGTGGTTTTAATTTATTCATGGATATGCGACAATGTCTAAAAGCCTTCGTACTTTAACAAAATTTTTCCAGCCATTATCATGTCTCAAAAGGAAAAAGCTATCATCTGCACGGTCAGAATTGATAACATTCTTAAAATGTATCCAGCTTGCCATGACGCTTGTCTATACAGTGCTCGATATGCTCTGCACCACTAGACGTTTTCATAGAACGGCTCTAGAAAAATCACTTTACTGAGGCTTATCCTTCTCAATCTGCCTCTTCCCTTTGTCTGCTGTGTCATCAATATTGCATAATATGATATTAACATGCCATACTGGGTAGCATACTGGGTACATCGCCTGCATAGATAAAACGTTTGTATATTTCATTGATATTGTGTGAATGTTTGTATATTTTCATTGATATTGTGTAAATGTTTGTATATTTTCATTGATATTGTGCAATTGTTTCATCATCTTTGCGTGTAAATTTCGATGTTTCGTCTCCGCATGGCTTCAGTTCGAATGACGTGAACGGTCGTTTACCTCAGGGAATTGGAGAACAATGAGGAATAGTTTGTTTGTTTGTTTCCTATGCATCTCATATTATTTTACCTCAGAACATCATATACTATACTTCTATTACACTGCGCTTACAAAACGATAATACTGCGAACAACAGCACTGTGGAATAGGCATGCCATGTCATTTTCCAAATGCTGACTTTTAGGGGGCTCCAATGTTAATTTTAGAGCATTCCAACTGGTGTCATTAATGTAAACCTAGGCATAATGGAAAAACTTAATTTATGTGCAGCCAAATAAGTCCAATATCAACCTGCGCTTTATTGATAATGACGTGGTTTGCAGCGAGAACATCGATGCTGCTGTGTTAATTCTGTTCGTTTTCACATTCATTCCTCAGCGAAATGTTCCCAATATCCCATTTCAGCGCCGCAATACTCGACTCGTATGTTTTTCATTCCTATTGGGTGTAGTAAGACAGTCCATGTTTGACCATTTATGGCGACATATTCTTTTCAGTATTACCCCAATACAGCCGTATATATGATGGTTTAATCATATCCCAAGAGCCTTACTCACCAACCTGTCTGATAGCGAAATCTTTGTGAATAAACGTGCGTTTATATAAGGCAGCAATGTGCGGCTAATATGATTTATTTTTATTAATTTCCTGCAACGTAATAGATCTCTCCACGTTCATTAACCAGGCTGCAATCACGATGATTCCTATCACCACCCTCATTCCTTTGAATTGGTATAGCTAATACAGAATATACGAACGAATCATGCAGAAGATACAAGATAAATGTCGATGGTGACCTGCCGCTCGAGCATATTAAGATATTGATATTTCGTTATACCATCCCATTAACATCATCTATTTTGCAACGGTATTTGCTCTCTGGTCTCTTGGTGAATATGAATGAGAGCAAGCTGTATACTTATCTGCATTTATCTGCGTTTATAATAACGCACTTGGCAGATGCTCAAGACGGCATCCTTCATACCTGTGCACAAATTACATCCGATATCTTCCCTTCTGAGTGAAATGCGTCGTTGAAATCATAGAATACAAACACTAGGCATGGTGGTGAGGGTAGAATATATCACGGACAAGTATTAGATAATGTCATTAGTTTCGGGTTCCCTGGGCTGTGTAATGGTGTGCAACATTGAAGACTTGATGTAGATACACTATAATTCATCACTTACTAGTTACAGGCCTTTTCCATAATGCCAGCATAATCCGAAGCAAATTGGCGAATGTCACAGAGGTAACGAAATACTTGTTATCATTTTGTCTTTGGAAGAAATACCTCAACATACAGCTGAGGATATTGCTGCGAGTAAAGCGTTTTTCTTAATACCAGCATTGTCGAGCATGACTGGAACGTAAGCCATCTATTGAAAACTTTAATGGATTCACCATGAATAATTTATTGTATAGCGAGCATTTATCGAATTACAGTTACAAAGCTGAACAACATCATTATATGAGGCAGTACTGTGGTCGTTATCCCACTCATCCCAGCCATTGGTACCACCAAGGTCCATTAGCACATAACAAACTCTCCAGCTAATTAGATAAGCTGCAATCAACAGGATGGAATACAACTTCAATGAGCGATTCGTCAAAGACCGTTTTTACCATATGTGCGTTTGTCAGATTTCGTTGCTTATAATCCCCCTCCATTTCTGCTTCTCCCTTCTCTCTCTCTCTCTCTCTCTCTCTCTCTCTCCCTGCCACCCTATCTCTTAATGCAATGATGAAGTTCATTTCTGGTGTGTTGAGTAAAGTGTTAGGCTTGAAGCAGAAAGAAAGAAAACCTTCCACAAATAGACGATTTGATCTGAGCGCCTTGCATTGATATTTATCTATCGCATGCACTACAATACAAGTAGGAACTTCAAATAAGGAGTGATATCCCTAAATTCCATAGACAATTACGCGTTTGCCTAAATTCGAGAAGAATCACTGAGAATGTATCAACAACCATAACCTGTATAGCAGTCTTTCAGGGCAAAGGGTACTAGGTCACTCTAAGCGATTCCATTCTAAGGTTTGCTACTTCTTTTATTACTGGAAATACTTTTGGATACGTTGCAGATATGGGATGCTCAAAAATAGGAAATATTTTTCCGTTATTCAAAACTTTCAACGCGGAAGACGAGAAATTAATACCCGTTGTTTTTCTACACATTGCGAGAACCGTAAAGAAGTGCTTATGAGATGGACATATTTTGCCCGTTCATTTCCTGCTGACAGTTTATAGTTCCAAACATGTTTACGAAGCATTGCGCCGAAAACTCATATCCCTTGATGCAAATAGCATGTGGTTACTGTGATATTGTTCAACTTGTATGTCTTAGTTTTGGGGCACAACATGTTTCAGAACTATAAATGAGAGCGGTGTGCCCAAACAAGGTTAACTCCAGAGGCAGTTTGGGTCATATGTCTTATGTCCGTCGGAACTTCGTTGTCATTGCATGCACACTGTCAATGCGTTCCCAGTCCTTCATTTTCGGTCTTCGATCTTTGAATCTTTAGTAATTGTTTGAGCAGCAGTAACCAGCGAGATTTTTTTATTAGGCAAGCTTGCTAAGAGGGTGAGACGCCAATAACTGGCAGGTCCTGGGCGGTTTCAGACACTGACGTTATATGATATAGCGTAGAACCATTGTCTTTCACAAAGAGTAGAGTTTGCGCCATTGTGCAACTTTGCTGACCTATTGTCTTATGAAGCAGATTCTATAATTGTCCCAAAGCACATCTCTACAAAGTACCAGTTTATAAACCATCAAATGATTAAACTGGCAATATATGTAAAGGTTTAAAAAGCTGGAATGCCTTTGAACAATGTTTAATTTACAGTGTCGTCATATAGAAAATTCACTTCTATCTATTGTCACTTGAATAAAGTTGTGGATTTGTATGATTCGTCATTGGTGTACTTTACATTTCTTTGATGGTATGTGTGGATATGTGGAAATTGATGTACTGCATAAGCTGTTGACGATAAATCACAATTAGTATCACACATAAAGCGTGTCCTCCGGGTAGCGGAATAAATATAACAACGATGAATTCAAATACCAACACAATGACAGCCCTACTTACTGTGAAAGTGGTGTGTTTATCCACTTCAGTCAGCTCCGGTTCCACTTCCGTATCAGAAACAATGCTCTACGCATTTCCTTCACTAGGACCATCTTACATCGTCATTTCCAGATTGCATTGTTTGGACCGGAAAGGGGTCAAGTCGGGTGTGTATCCAGAGACAATTTCGTTACGTCGTTACATTACATTTAATCACAAATGACACTTTAAAACCAGTGAACACATTTCAAATCACCACTTGTAGCCAATTATCGCACAAGAATTATTCAAAACTTCTACCCGGACACACCGGTGTGATTGGTCCCAGAACCTACTGGAAGTACAAAAGAAACGAAAGATCAATTCAAAGATGCAGGTCGATATATACCCCTAAGTTGGCACATGACATATCTGGGTCAGGTAACCGGAATGTAGGGTAGATAACCCAACTACTGGTGATTTTGTTTATTTTCAACAACAGATAACACCTACCCATTTTCACATGAAATCCAATGAGGCATTTACACAACAACTCGATGATGTAAAGTATATATTGTGTCTGAAAGAAATTTATATTATTTCAAAGTGGGCGCAAATAAGCAAGTAGCATGGATATTTTAAAATCTCGGCGCGGTTGCTTCTGTGTCTAGCGATTGACAAATGAAGAGCTTATATTGTACCTTATCATGCGTCTTCAGCCATCAGCAATGTGCACCTTCAGCCATGGCTGTTCTTTATTGCACTCATTGCTAATATGTCATGTCACCTTATTGATATAATGCCATAAAGGTGGTTTAGTATTTAGCACTGTATGTTGCTGTATGAGGAGGCAAAACGACATGTTTCTTACTAAGATACTCATGGAGCTGGGTTAGTCGAGCGTGGTTTGCTATCAAACTAATCAAAGTTTATCGACGAGAAGAAATGATAGCATTATAAATATTAATACAAGCAGTATATCAAAAGTAGCTATGGTTTCACTCTCTTCAAGAATGATACTGTGCGATATACGTACATCTGACTGGGGCGTATCGCTGTATGGTGGTTGCATCTGTGATTCGGTCCTCCAATCGGGCTACATCATTGAACATTAAGACATATCAAATAATACCAAGGAGACATATCCCAGCAGTTTATTGCTGAGCAGTAATATTGTATAACTCATTTGACGGCGATAAGGAAAACGCCGTCCAAGTGAGCGCTAGTGTGAGAACGTCCACTTGTCACCTCAACTGATTTCACCGATTCAATACTAGTAGGGGAATTATGTCCGCATCCTATCAAGGGAAATCGATTCGCGTTTTGATTTGTCCATCCGATTCCACGACCAAAACATATCGGGTCACGATTTGCGCAAGTAACTGAGTGAGGGATGCAATATGTTTTGCTGAGTGAGTCCACTGGAACGGCTATGTGCAGCAAGTTTAGATTTTTATTACCACGCAGTGCAAATCGATCATGTATTGAATACAGCGGTAAATGCTAAATGATGAACTAGCCTAGTGGAAAAGGTTGACCATTCGCATATGACAGATATTCGACTGGCAAATGCCTGATCAATTTCACAAATTGGAGTTGTTTTAGGGAGCTGTGCAATCAGCACATCTGCAACAGTAACTATTCAATGCTCAATGTCGGTTATTTTGCAAATCGTTTCGGTTTTAATTTCCACTACATTCAGTTGGAATGGCGAAGTTGGGTGATTAGGGTTATAGTAATACTCATCTTTGACGGCAAAGGCTGATGAGAGAATGCGTTTGTATCTCATTGCACACATGAGCTTATATTTACAGTGCTAATGAGTTTGCTTGATTTGGTTGTGTTATCTGATGATTATTGGCAAGATTGCTTTCGGCATCAGGATAGCTGTGTAGGTTACTGTGATGCCGTGGTCCCTAAATGCTTACTTCATATTGAATTGCAGCTCTTCCATGTCTAGTTGTAACAGCAGTGACCATAAGCTCTACTATGAAATTTTTGTGTGGTCTGATCGAGAATGCTGAAATGGTTCGGAAAAACACTATGTTTATAATTAATATTCAAGAAAAACCGCATAATCCTGACAATAAAGTTCCATTTTTCAGAATCATAGTATACAAGGATTCAAATGTACCATATCGTGTGATTCAGTTTGGCCATCGTTAACCGTTTACCCCAACTTACCTGAATGACTAACATTATGATCACCACTCTAATTGATGATGGGCATCATAAATCGATTTTGTCGATTTGTGATGTCCAAAACCACATATAGTTTCATTTTTGCATTCTTTGGGTAATATGGTTGATGTGGATTTCCTTTTGTGATGTTTTGTCCGTTACTCAATGTGTAATAGCCCAACAGACCAACAGTCGATCGGGTACTCCCTTGTTGGTCCAACAGGAAAACCATCAGTTTATCGGTAGATTGACAAACATGCTTATCTATCACGTTAAATACACGTACTGAGAAGAATTTAATGCCACCAACAGTGAGAGTATTGACTGAATTTAATTGCTATGGGTTTTTTTTTACCAATATCCGGTAGAACTCTTGATATTCGATTACTTTGTAGCGTTTCCACTCCAGATTCTGGTGGTTGTCACCAAACGGTCTCTTGCATGACGTTGTCGTACACGACCGCGTGGAATTTGCTAAGTTTTTATCATACCATCATCTACTTGATAATACATTTCACAGGTGAGTCAGTTTATACTAAATTTATACCTTATAACTTTACAACCTAGTTCCCTTTTCCTCTCCTTTATTCATCATTATAGCAGGTCCGTTTCCATCACTTACGTTGCGCAATCTCGCAGCAATATTTGAATTTAGTCGGAAAAGTTAATCGCCTCGCACGTTTAAGGCGATTATGCATATTTACAAGTTGTTGTAATACCTGAGACTCTAATGCGATGCATAATAATGATTGCTTATTAAATTGACATCGTGAAAGTAAGGTTTTATCATACAATTTTCTACTTTGGAAATGCCATCTTCGAGAACTAAGAGGGAGCGCAAGCTCCACTTGGTTCTAAAGAGCTAATGTGTAACACTCCATATTCATTCGTTTCATCAATCAAACCGTTTTACAATAGTCACCATTTAATTGAAACAGAAATAATGCAGGAATCTACTTGCATTCCCTTTACAGTGTACGTAGTCTTAATTGTAATAGCATATTTCACGAAATATTGCCATTGGTTTCGCCTTTTGTTGAGGTAATACGCATTTAGTTTGAAACCGAAGTATTCTGAATGCAGCCACTGGACCCTTTGCGGCAACTGTTGTTTACCATCAATCTCAGATATCGTAATCCAAGATGGCCGAGCACACGCGGGCAATCTTATTTGTTACCAAATCTAGTATCGTGCCAACCACGAATGAGCAAAATTACATTTTCAGAGAACATATGCCTATTACAATGCCAACTGCAAGACTATGCAAACTACAAGACCCACCCCTTTCCCACGCTCCGACCCAGAAATTTGCATAAGAATTTTAGAAAATGTTCTGTAAATCCCTTTTATTTATGATTGTACCAAATAATAATTGTCACCTATCTGTTTCTAACCACAGCGTGCAAAATTACGGATCTCTGTGTCAGAGAATGCACTGAAGTCAAATATGCTGAATGGTGCCGCACGCATAATGGATTTAGATCATAAATCCATAACCGTTCCTGAAATTGCATCTTTATGATTCGGCATACATGTCTTTCGGCATTGCGCGTATAAAAGCAAGAGGGCTTAATTTCAACACGATGACTTAGTGCAAAGCATGCCATGCGCGTGGGTGTCTGTAAAGCTTCGTAGCTTTTAGCGGCATGAGTGCGTGCATTCGTCGGGTGACGTGAAAAATAACATTAGTCTTTTTATTATGCTTCTATCCTCTTGTCTTTTAACCGGGTTTAGTGTTAACATTAACCTGAAGTAGCCGTTGCAGTAATTCCCACAGGCAGATTACAAACATGTTTACAAAATTCTCGCGGGTAATGGTTCAAACTGTTTGACGACTGCCATGGTCAATATTTCAAAGTGTGAATGGTGTTATATTTCATCGAATTAATGATTCAAATATTTGTCATGCTTCATACCCGTTCTTAGGTGAAGTCAGGGCAGTCTCCCTCTGTATCATAGTAGTCATGACGCTTGTGACGAAGCGTTGCATATATGACCTTGTCGGCAAAAACAAGAACGTTTGTTATCACAAAAGTCGCTTTGAAGCCCACATATAACAGGGCTCGTATATGATGCTCTGTCACATGGCAGGGCATGCGTTAGCTGTTGGTGTGTCAGTGCAATTGGGCGGGGTCTTATGTAAATGACAATGAGCCACGCATATAGATCGTTACCGTGACAGTAATGCGCTATATAATGGATTAAAGCTATCTATAAAACAATGGGTAGGTACGGGTTCAATGCTATGTGGTCTTGCATTCGACGACTTTGATGCTGAGCCGTAGTGAAGAGTGATATTAGTAAATCACCATTCCATTTGGTGGATATAAGTGCAACCATATGTGTTTTTTTAGCAATGTTCTATTAAATTACATCTTCAGCATTTTTTCTACTTTCATGCAATGTGGCCACGGGGTACACTATGCACTGGCTACATCGTTATAGAAGTATGTGCATGGTTGCACTGCGTCATTGATGCAATATAATTCCAATGGTACGCATATCCAACACTGCTCAAAACCATGTGGTTATTTTTTCGATTCTGCACGCGATTGTATAGAGTGAGTTGTATGAACATGTTTGTAATACTCAAGTGTTTTACATAACTCATGTAAAATGTCGACATGGTGATTTCATTCAGTACAATTATACCATCAATTTAACTCATGACGAATATGATATCGATCTTTTAGCTGACACAGCACATTTCCTACACAGAGACAGTGGCTACGACCGACTTTCAACAGTTCAGGTACATTTACTTAAACTACTGCATTACAACGCAAATTGTTATATATGCCGTGCGCACAAAACAAATCTCTTGGAACAAGGGAGCAAGGCAACTTCAATGATGCTCTGATATATCATTCTACGGTTCGCAATTTGTCCAATTATAACCAGTATATTGGTGATGCAATAATTAGGCGTTTCCATCACTGGCAGTTGGCTGTGAAATACACCATTTCCAGACATTGACGTAATACTACCAGGCCAGGAAGCGATACTTTCCTGTTATATAACACCACAATCGGTCGATATCTGTATTCAATGAACTTAACAAGGATGAATATATAGAAAATAGATATAACAACGATGGATTCAAATACCAACACAATGACAGCCCTACTCACTGTGAAAGTGGTGTGTTTATCCACTTCAGTCAGATCCGGTTCCATTTCCGTATCAGAAACAATGCTCTGCGCATTTCCTTCACTAGGACCATCTTACATCGTAATTTCCAGATTGCATTGTTTGGACCGAAAAGAGGTCAAGTCGGGTGTGTATCCAGAGACAATTTCGTTACGTCGTTACATTACATTTAATCACAAATGAAAACATTTCAAATCACCACTTGCAGCCAATTATCGCACAAGAATTATTCAAAACTTCTACCCGGCCACACCGGTGTGATTGGTCCCACAACCTACTGAAAGTAGAAAAGAAACGAAAGATCAATTCAAAAATGCAGGCCGATATTTACCCCTAAGTTGGCACATGCCATATCTGGGTCAGGTAACCCGAATGTAGGGCAGATAACCCAACTGCTGGTGTTTTTTTTTATTTTCAACAACAGATAACACCTACCCATTTTCACATGAAATCCAATGAGGCATTTCTTAAAACAACTCGATGATGTAAAGTGTATATTGTGTCTGAAACGAAATTTATATTATTTCAAAGTGGGCGGAAATAATCAAGTAGCATGGATATTTTAAAATCTCGGCGCGGTTGCTTCTGTGTCTAACGATTGACAAATGAAGAGCTTATATTGTACCTTATCATGTGTCTTCAGCCATGGCTTCAGCAATGAATATGCACCTTACAATGCCATAAGTAAATAACGTGTTTCTGTTCTTTATTGTCACTCATTGCCACCTCTTCTTTGAACGTGCGTTATGTCATGTCACCCTTATTGATATAACCGTTGTTTCATTAAAGGTGGTCATGCTGGTCGGCGATGCTAATCACGTTTGCGAGTATTTAGCACTGCATGTTGTCCCATAGAAAATCGCGTTCCCTATAGATGCGAAGGTGAGTGGGTAATATTTTCCAACAAAACCCCAAAGAATGAAATAAATTACAAAACAATCCAAAATAAATCATGACATGAGGCAAAACGACATGTTTCTTAATAAGATACGCATGGAGCTGGGTTAGTTTCATGTCGAGCGTGGTTTGCTATAAAACTAATCAAAGTTTATCGACGAGAAGACATTCTAGAAATGATAGCATTATAAATATAAATACAAGCAGTATATCAAGAGTAGCTATGGTTCCACTCTCTTCAAGGCGGATTCTGTGTGATAATAAGTACATCTGACTGGGGCGTATCGCTGTATGGTGGTTGCATCTGTGATTCGGTCTTCCAATCGGGCTACAACATTGAACATTAAGACATAACAAATAATACCACGGAGACATATCCCAGCAGTTTATTGCTGATTTCACCGCAAACAAGGTGTCGGCTTTTGCTATGCTCATTTCGATCTTGAGCGGTGCTTATGTAGCAACAAACGAATCAAGTTTACATCTGTTTAATAATATCACTGCAGAGATATATCAGACACAGTACTGGAAGTAGCATTTATTTTAAAACAGCCATATGTTATCGAACCCAACCCGCTTAATAAGTCTGATATAACAAAAACAGACGATGCATGGAATTGTTATTTGATCATCAGCCCGGGAAATGATCAGCATGAATATGATTCAATACTAGCAGGGGAATTATGACCGCATCCTATCGAATGTGAAATCGATTCGGGTTTTGATGTGTTCATCCGATTCCAAGACCAAAACATATCGGGTCACGATTTGCGCAAGGAACTGAGTGAGGGATGCAATATGTTTTGCTGAGTGAGTCAACTGGAACGGCTATGTACAGCAAGTTTAGATTTTTATTACCACGCAGTGCAAATCGATCATGTATTGAATACAGCGGTAAATGCTAAATGATGAACTAGCATAGTGGAAAAGGTTGACCATTCGCATATGACAGATATTCGACTGGCAAATGCCTGAGTTGTTTTAGGGAGCTGTGCAATCAGCACATCTGCAACAGTAACTATTCAATGCTCAATGTCGGTTATTTTGCAATCGTTTCGGTTTTAATTTCCACTACATTCAGTTGGAATGGCGAAGTTGGGTGATTAGGGTTATAGTAATACTCATCTTTGACGGCAAAGGCTGATGAGAGAATGCGTTTGTATCTCATTGCACACATGAGCTTATATTTACAGTGCTAATGAGTTTGTTTGATTTGGTTGTGTTATCTGATGATTATTGGCAAGATTGCTTTCGGCATCAGAATAGCTGTGTAGGTTACTGTGATGCCGTGGTCCCTAAATGCTTACTTCATATTGAATTGCAGCTCTTCCATGTCTAGTTGTAACCGCAGTGACCGAAAGCCTTACTATGAATTTTTGTGTGGTCTGATCGAGAATGCTGAAATGGTTCGGAAAAACACTATATTTATAATTAATATTCAAGAAAAACCGCATTATCCTGACAATAAAGTTCCATTTTTCAGAATCATAGTATACAAGGATTCAAATGTACCATATCGTGTGATTCACTTTGGCCATCGTTAACCGTTTACCCCAACTTACCTGAATGACTAACATTATGATCACCACTCTAATTGATGATGGGCATCATAAATCGATTTTGTCGATTTGTGATGTCCAAAACCACATATAGTTTCATTTTTGCATTCTTTGGGTAATATGGTTGATGTGGATTTCCTTTTGTGATGTTTTGTCCGTTACTCAATGTGTAATAGCCCAACTGACCAACAGTCGATCGGGTACTCCCTTGTTGGTCCAACAGGAAAACCATCAGTTTATCGGTAGATTGACAAACATGCTTATCTATCACGTTAAATACACGTACTGAGAAGAATTTAATGCCACCAACAGTGAGAGTATTGACTGAATTTAATTGCTATGTTTTTTTTTTTACCAATATCCGGTAGAACTTTGATATTCGATTACTTTGTAGCGTTTCCACTCCAGATTCTGGTGGTTGTCACCAAACGGTCTTGCATGACGTTGTCGTACACGACCGCGTGGAATTTGCTAAGTTTTTATCATACCATCATCTACTTGATAATACATTTCACAGGTGAGTCAGTTTATACTAAATTTATACCTTATAACTTTACAACCTAGTTCCCTTTTCCTCTCCTTTATTCATCATATAGCAGGTCCGTTTCCATCACTTACGTTGCGCAATCTCGCGCAGCATATATTTGAATTTAGTCGGAAAAGTTAATCGCCTCGCACGTTTAAGGCGATTATGCATATTTACAAGTTGTTGTAATACCTGAGACTCTAATGCGATGCATAATATTGCTGATTGCTTATTAAATCAATTGACATCGTGAAAGTAAGGTTTTATGATATATTTTCTACTTTGGAAATGCCATCTTCGAGAACTAAGAGGGAGCGCAAGCTCCACTTGGTTCTAAAGAGCTAATGTGTAACACTCCATATTCATTCGTTTCATCAATCAAACCGTTTTACAATAGTCACCATTTAATTGAAACAGAAATAATGTAGGAATCTACTTGCATTCCCTTTACAGTGTACGTAGTCTTAATTGTAATAGCATATATCACAAAATATTGCCATTGGTTTCGCCTTTTTTTGAGGTAATACGCATTTAGTTTGAAACCGAAGTATTCTGAATGCAGCCACTGGACCCTTTGCGGCAACTGTTGTTTACCATCAATCTCAGATATCGTAATCCAAGATCTTATTTGTTACCAAATCTAGTATCGTGCCAACCACGAATGAGCAAAATTACATTTTCAGAGAACATATGCCTATTACAATGCCAACTGCAAGACTATGCAAACTACAAGACCCACCCCTTTCCCATGCTCCGACCCAGAAATTTGCATAAGAATTTGAGAAAATGTTCTGCAAATCCCTTTTATTTATGATTGTGCCAAATAATAATTGTCACCTATCTGTTTCTAACCACAGTGTGCAAAATTAAGGATCTCTGTGTCAGAGAATGCACTGAAGACAAATATGCTGAATGGTGCCACACGCATGATGGATTTAGATCATATAACTATAACCGTTCCTGAAATTGCAGCTTTATGATTCGGCATACATGTCTTTCGGCATTGCGCGTATAAAAGCAAGAGGGCTTAATTTCAACACGATGCGCGTGGGTGTCTGTAAAGCTTCGTAGCTTTTAGAGGCATGAGTGCGTGCATTCGTCGGGTGACGTGAAAAATAACATTGGTTTGCTGATTATGCTTCCATACTCTTGTCTTTTAACCGGGTTTAGTGTTAACATTTACCTGAAGTAGCCGTTGCAGTAATTCCCATAGGCAGATTACAAACATGTTTACAAAATTCTCGCGGGTAATGGTTCAAACTGTTTGACGACTGCCATGGTCAATATTTCAAAGTGTGAATGGTGTTATATTTCATCGAATTAATGATTCAAATATTTGTCATGCTTCATACCCGTTCTTAGGTGAAGTCAGGGCAGTCTCCCTTTGTATCATAGTAGTCATGACGCTTGTGACTAAGCGTTGCATATATGACCTTGTCGGCAAAAACAAGTCGCTTTGAAGCCCACATATAACAGGGCTCGTATATGATGCTCTGTCACATGGCAGGGCATGCGTTAGCTGTTGGTGTGTCAGTGCAATTGGGCGGGGTCTTATGTAAATGACAATGAGCCACGCATATAGATCGTTACCGTGACAGTAATGCGCTATATAATGGATTAAAGCTCTCTATAAAACAATGGGTTGGTACGAGTTTAATGCTATGTGGTCTTGCATTCGACGACTTTGATGCTGAGCCGTAGTGAAGAGTGATATTAGTAAATCACCATTCCATTTGGTGGATATAAGTGCAACCATATGTGTTTTTTTAGCAATGTACTATTAAATTACATCTTCAGCAATTTTTCTACTTTCATGCAATGTGGCCACGGGGTACACTATGCACTGGCTACATCGTTATAGTAGTATGTGTATGGTTGCAATGCGTCATTGATGCAATATAATTCCAATGGTACGCATATCCATCTCACTGCTCAAAACCATGTGGTTATTTTTTCGATTCTGCACGCGATTGTATAGAGTGAGTTGTATGAACATGTTTGTAATACTCAAGTGTTTTACATAACTCATGTAAAATGTCGACATGGTGATTTCATTCAGTACAATTATACCATCAATTTAACTCATGACGAATATGATATCGATCTTTTAGCTGACACAGCACATTTCCTACACAGAGACAGTGGCTACGACCGACTTTCAACAGTTCAGGTACATTTACTTAACTACTGCATTACAATGCAAATTGTTATATATGTCGTGCGCACAAAACAAATCTCTTGGAACAAGGGAGCAAGGCAACTTCAATGACGCTCTGATATATCATTCTACGGTTTGCAATTTGTCCAATTATAACCAGTATATTGGTGATGCAATAATTAGGCGTTTCCATCACTGGCAGTTGGCTGTGAAATACACCATTCCAGACATTGACGTAACACTACCAGGCCAGGAAGCGATACTTTTCTGTTATATTACACCGGAATCAGTCGATATCTGTATTCAATGAACTCAACAAGGATGAATATATAACGTATGTGTACGCTTATTGTAGACACAATTCTTACGTCAACCATAGTTAATCATGGTGCACTGTTTTCTGAATACGATGGCACGGAGCGTATTTCATAACCAACGTAATGAAACAAAATAATATTGGTCGGTGAGAAGACCATACAGAAATGATGAAATTGTAGCAGATGACAAAACAACCTGTATGTTAGGTTCTACCCACATGACCACTAAATAATTTAGCAATTAATGGCACAGACTAATTGATCGTAATTGATCGTACCCTCATGACAATATTCCATATAGCTAACATCCAAGCGTCAGTATATAAGCATCAGTCACAACATAACCAATTGTGCCTAAAATTACGCATTAGACATGCTGCATGCTACGTGTTCCGGTGATTGTATTTGTGATCAGTTTTCAAACTGTGAGACAGCCAACTTATCACGCGATAATGACAACGAACGGAACTTCGACCAGGCAGTAAAATATCAACCCTTAACAATTGGTTTGATTTGTAATGTGATTTATACTTCGCTATCCTCCATAATACTGACATACACTACTCGCTTTTGAAAGTGATACAGGTATAAGGGAGAATGAAATCATACAAATGCATTTATGTAAAACATATTCAACGTTAAAAGAGCTTATCAAAGCGAGAATTCTGAAAAAAAGAATAACCCGAGTGTGCACAACTTGGTTATCATTTATGTGTGTAATATACACGAAACTGCAGATTATTGTAGCAGAGCTTACTTTATCATCCAAATATTGAACACAGGGCATTACTAGTAAGCTAGACGACTGTAGGTTGAAGAGAGATAGGAAAACAAGCAACAAACAATGCAAAGACCAAACAAGTTAAGCTGACTTTAATTGAGAAAACTTCCGATGACTAAATTATTAGATGCATAATTTGCTTGAGACTACATATACCACGATATTACCTAATAAGCGTGATGCTTCAGTTAAAGTACAAAATGAAGTTTCCCAATTCAGAGCCGTTTGTCTAGCGCAGTGCGGTAATAATAGAAATATGATGTAGTACTGCATCGTATGCATCACCATAATGGTGCTAGTTATGTGCAATCTGAACTATCAAGGTTCATAAAATCAAGCCAGGTAAAGGGGTCGTTGCCTCTCATTTCCAGTATCGTGTGGTGTAAATAAAACCTGCTGTATCCTAAGTCATAATCAATTTGTCTTCCGATCTCTGCAGAGAGCTGTTCTATAACAGCTTGGATTATCTGTGTATTGCATATAATGTGTAGGATTATCTGTGTAGTGCATATAATGTGCCGGTGATTAGCGCAGGTAAGGTTCGTAGTAACCTGGCCGATATCTTGCTTACCACAAAGAGCGCGCGCTTTGCTTTGTATATGCCATTGTGGTTCACACTGACGTAGACCTTATGCATGCAAATACGTTGATAATTGATATCACATCCGTTTAATGACAATAACAACAACAGTTTCTTACAGAGAGTACTCTCCTATTTATCGTGGAATATGTGCAGGACATCATATCATATCTGCTACTCCGGCATATCCATTGATATTAACACAATGGGCGATTGTGTTATTACCTTTGAATCCGTATCGATTCCATGTTGATAAAAAAAAAAAAAACCACGTGTCCTGTGATTTATCGTCTCAAATGTCTGGCCGGAAAACAAATACACCACAGAGGCCATGGAAAACACCTGCATTCGGCATTCCCTACCACCGTGGTGTTTACGGGGTCAAAAACATACCTATTTCCCGCAACATTTGATTTAACTCATTAACTAGAAACTCGTCATATAATGTGTTTCTAATTGTTAGCAAGTATGTTACATTACTGTAAACGTGTTCTGCCTCGATTGGTCGTAATAGAGATAAGGTTTGTAAATATTGTTTCATATGAATTCGAATAGTCTGCTGATCCTATAAGTCAAGGAAGGCCAGGATGGTACATTTTAACAATAGGCAATACCGCTTTGTTTCATGGCGGATAAGATTATCGAATGACATCGGATTGACATAATCATGGACATTTCTACGTGTCATAGCTGATATCTATAGTCGCACACCGCAAATATGATCCTCAATATCAAAACGTGAATGTTATGTGAACTTAAGCCAATGTTACACAGGAAATGCAGCAGCATTGTTTCCGCTGCTAATCGTTTGGTAGGCCAAATCGATGATAATATTCATTATAGCGTGTGGGTAGGCATTATGATGTGACCATCGTAGAATAATCAGTGCAATGGATTTCAGAGATGCTGGGTGCCCTTTGCCCTTGCAGATGTTTTTTCGTGCAGAACGCTATTCAATGTTGACCCTTTGGGAGATTCTACTTCTGTTAGTGAAATTAAACCACATATATATTCGTAGAAAGGAGGAATTGCGCCAGAGTTTGATTGTCTGACTTGTCACACATGTGTTCTATGTCCATGTATCCCGTGCGATAGGGGAAGAAAAACAAACCCATAATCGTTCAATCTAGCCATTGATTTTGCCAGTGGTTTGGAAAGATTAATCAAGTAAAAATGATACAAACTGCCTCCATTAATATAAACAAGCATGTGGCCATAATAAAGCATCGAGAACAGCTTGGAATCTCTGTGTGTAAAATTGCAAAAAAATGTTCCAAATATGATAAATAGAAGCTTGGGGCCATGAAGCATATGGAAAAATCGTGCCTGATTGTCAGTGCGCAAATCATATAAGGAAGAGCACAGATAGTGTGTGGTGTCTTTTGTCTTGAGTCACGGTACTAGCTTCAATTTCGCATACGTATATGTAATCTTTCTTTCAAGACGAAGTTGTGACAATATACGAAGTTGCAACATAATACCCTTTTTTATGCACACGCCGGTTAATGATTAGCATATAAAGACCATCGGGGTGAAATATTCATTCATATCCAAACAACTGTAACAATATAATGATATAAGTCTAATCATGCCTGAACATATTGGGTATTTTACTGGCGGCTTACTTCCGCAGCCTATCGAATGACAAATAGATTTCGATTTGGGTTGTGTTGTTAAGAATCTTAGACAAAGGTATATCTGGCCATGATGAGAGGGCGCACCATGTAATTTGTATCCGTCAGCTTTTTACACCGTGTAAATCAATAAGGTATTGAATACAACGGTACAACTCTTTGAGAGTATGAACCATCCAACCGGAAAGCTTATCGATTCACACATGACAGGTACACAATTCGCGACTGACAAGTTGTGTATAAGCTGATCAATATAACAGAATGTTGTGTTGTGTTAGGATGCTGGGCAATTAGCCCGTCTGCACTTTTACTCATTCGTTCCAATCACTGAATCACATTATTTTGCAAATCGTCTCGATATTCTATTTGCATTGCCTTTAGAGGGAATGGCGGAGTGTGGGGACTGGGGATAATCACATTTGACAGCGACGGCTAATGTGACAATTCCTTATGTGCCGATATTTACAATCCCAATGAGTTCATCAAACATATTGGATAAGAAGGAAGTACACAATCGATTGAGGCATTGTCATCTAAGTGGTAGTGATATTAAGATGATGTGAATAAATGTCTACTCATGCATGCACACAGCCAGGAATCGAGTGACAACACAAGCATCATTTATCCTGCATTACGTCACCCTGCATTTTCTCCTGGTCCGTATTAAGCTATCCACGCTCGGCATAAAACATTGCTTTACAACCCCTTGTTGATCAGGTAGTATGTGTAACCAACGACATCAGCGTTGTTCAGATAGAATACGCGGTATGCAATAGTGAATGAATGCACCATCATTGTCGAGACTATGTGCATCGTGCCGACATTGAAAATTTTTGGGTATAAACGGCAAATCAATGTGAGACCAAAAGTCAAGCATTACTATAAATAATGTACCATGGCGGCTACAGCAATGCGATAAGATTAGAATAGCTATTCGTCTGCTATTAGCTGGATCTGCATGGACCCGCAACATGAAGATCCAACCAAGTGGAACGAAATATTAAAGAGTAATTGCATAGCGTTTGAATCAAAGTTCAGAGTTGCATTCTTAGATATGCACCAATGTCCTAGCGTGGCGAGTTATTGCCATTGCTTAATGCTGCGCACATACACCTCACAAGTCTTGAGTAACCTTAACACGACGTGTTTCTGGGTTCGAGTGATGTTCCTGGAGCTCAAGCATTTGTTAGTCCAAATCCAGCAAAGCAATATCTAAGAGTTTTCGGCTTATTACTTAACAAAGCAATTTGTTTGCTGTTAATGCTCATTATCTCACATCTAAAACATTACCTTACTTATGTCCTACCGCCTATAAACCTAGATTAGTGGTAAGAAATGCTTTTTTATAGCCGTTGTTACTGACTCTTCCCAGGTTACATGTTTGCAGGATAACCACATATAATGCCCCTAGATGTTAGCTATTTGCTTTTGTTTTATTTGTACTGCATTTGATGGAAAGGTAACGGCATATGCCCGTATATGCCGTCAGGGGATATGCACCTGGTTGTGCAGTGTTTTTCAGGGTTTTGGTACAAAAAAGCTTGCTCAGATTAGATAGCTATCATTTGTAATACTGCAATGAAAGGACTGTTCATGCAATGTGTGACAAATAGAAAGTAAGCCACACTTGCTTTGTCTCTTGTTTCAAGTTATTATATGCTACAGGCAAGTGCAACATGTCACCATTAAATATTTGTTGCCAGTGATTCTTCGCACTATAAGGGAATGAAAAGCACAACTTGGAAAGCAAAGCAATCTCACAGCCATCTCAAATAAACGTACTCTATGAGTATTCTATAAAGTAAAAATTTGTCGGCGTAGCAAACAAAAAGCACTTAACTCAGGCCAAGCCCACGTCCTGCCCAATCTTCCTCTTCTCTAAGTCGATTGGCTGTGACATCAATATTTTATGAAATATTTACATGCCTTACTTGGTAGAACATCGCCTGCAGAGATAAAACATTGCGTGAATGCATCCATGTGTTATTAATATCTTGGTTGTGAGTGATCATTTGTTAAAATTTATGAGAGTACTGTGCATGCTTACACGCATTCATCTGCGTGTCTTTCCAAAAAAGCACACGAGAAGCGTCCTGCATACCTGTGCAC
>CM067350.1:66024211-66466711 GCA_034190875.2 Urechis unicinctus
TATATATGTGTATTTATATATAAATATTTATATATATACATGCTATATATATATATATAATTTATATATATATACATATATATATATTTATATATATACATACTATATGTATGTATATATTAATTTACGTATATATGTGTGTGTATGTGTGTGTGTGAAACCACCGATTTGTACTGAGTGACATTGGTCCCATTGGTGTTGATATAAACCTTGGCATGATGGCAGAATACACCGTCAATAACTCCGGCGCTTTATTGCTATGTATGTGTTTTTACCTTTTGCAGCTGCGTTTCTTCCATCATCGTGCACATCACTTACTCAGCAAAATAGCTAATTTTCTAGGAGTATCTGAAGGTCAATTCCATTTATGTTCCGAATGCCCAGTTCCGCAAGCGCCTAAGTTATTATGTTTTTATCGAATTACGGAGACCGTCCATATCAATTAGATTCTATCGTATTAACTGTAATAAGCGTCGTCAGCCAGTATGGAGTCATTACCCACCACCCTCCCCCCCCCCCCCCCCCACACACACACAACACAGTTGGATAAATACCTCAGTCCCCAGAAGTTACAAAAATTACATTCGGGCAACGATATAGTCACCGTCGTACGGACAAAGTTTTGAAAGCCAACTCCGTACGGCACGTAGCAGTTTGGAATTCCAGCTTAGCAGTAGCCTCTGGACGACACTCGAGTTACTCCATGCCACAGTTTTGTAATTATATTCACTATCACTCGACATCGCTTCTTGTATTGGTTTTGTTTAAGCAGATTGTATGTATGAATTATGCAGCATTCAATCCACTATATATTTCTGACCCGATCATATATTTCCCAATACTGCGATCACTCATATGACCAATGGCTTGTGGTGAATCAAAGGTACATTTCATGAGATTCCACAAAATCGAGTCCAATAGGCGACGTCGGCTATTCTGATGACCAACGTATAGTCCGATTCCTTATTTTTGACGGGTCATGAATTAAAAA
The DNA here is from genome assembly GCA_034190875.2 of Urechis unicinctus. Taxonomy (NCBI): domain Eukaryota; kingdom Metazoa; phylum Annelida; class Polychaeta; order Xenopneusta; family Urechidae; genus Urechis; species Urechis unicinctus. Next base: position 66,025,203 of record CM067350.1, read on the forward strand.
ACCGAATATGGCACGAGGTGGACACTGCTAGGTAGTGGTTAAATTATACATGATCTCAAGGTTACAGATTCATTCATAGAACTGCATCAATGTGACAGCGTGGCGAGTTATTGCCAATGCTTGATGCTGTGTTAACGCATCTCCAAAGTCTTGAGTGACTTCAACACGACGTGTTGCTGGGTTTGAGCGCTGTCCCTGAAGCTCAAGTTATTGTTACTCCAAATCCCGCAAAGCAATATCTAGTCAATTAGTCTTCAGCTAATTACTTAACGAAACAATTTGCATGCTATTTATGCTCATTATCTCACACATAATTCATTATTTGCGCATCAATTTAAATGAAACATTTCATGCGAGTAAATCTGATCTTACGTATGCCCTACTGTCTTTGAACCTACATAAGTGGTAAGAAAGACTTTTTATTACACTTGAGTCCATCCAGTCCATTCATAACCTGTAACCATCACAAATCCTTTGCCTGCTAATCAAATAGGTAAAAAAGCCCAAAGGGCCCAATTTTAAGCTTCCTTCAATTTACAAGACATTCAAAGGTAACTGCCACATGAAGCAGACAATTGTCAAATTATATCATGTCATATGCCCATTTGACGGCTCAGACGGTTTCAGGTTTCACTTCAAACTGTGGCAAGAATAACCATGGCAAAAGAAATAAAATATTTCGAGAACATTTACTAGGGGCGTGAACGGCAATTGCACCCCGGAATTCATTTAAGTACAAAATACCTTTCCAAGGCCATAGTTTCGACAAATCGCCCCAAACAACGCATTGATAAAATACATTTATCATGTGCAGCATGGGTCATTTTATTAAAATGTAAGTATCCAGATAATCAGTATTCTATACAATGCTTTTCCCGCAATGCACTATCAGAATGCCATGTATGTACGCTCGCAGCCTTCCGCATAGGTCTAGTATAAAATTTGCGGACAGTTTTAAGTATCCGTATCATCTATGATAATAAGTAAATGATAGATACTGGTTTACTTGATACTTGTTTACGTCAAATGTTCTTCTTGAAGTAGGCCATTAACTTGGCGCAAGGAGGCTTAAGCATGTATGTACTATGACAAATCATCAACTGTTTGGCCAATTAAGAGCCTACGTTTATAGATGGGTGAGGGGTTATTGGAAGTTAGAACGACAGTAGATACATTATCGAGAATGCCAAATATCAACCAGAAATAGTTCTGAATCTATAGTTGCACAATGATCATTAAGTGGCTGGCCAACAACACGCATATTGTAAAAGATGCAAGCTATGACTATGCATTAGGAAACTTAGTAGGGCGTCTTTGAAGTTTTGATTTGTCTTCCATTGGCATCAAAGAAGGAGCAGGCAGTGTGTAACTAGGATTATATAGCTGTTCTCCTTTTTATACAACATTGTGAACATACAACCGTGTAGGATGCTTGCATTGTATTACAGGATGGTTTATTACTGTTAAGTTATACCTTATGCTTTATGATTGTTCCATGCAGATTGAATAGATAAGACACCTTATATGATAGCAACAGATAACTTTATTTATCCATCATTTTCATTTCCTAATTTATTTTAGTCCGGTTAATATTTTCCAACGATATTCTATTGGCGAGTCTGTTCATATACTCTATATAAAGCGGTTGAAAAGGGACGACAATGCGCAGTACCCCCGCGGTGTTTTTCAGGGTTTTGGTACAAAAAGCTTGCTACATATTAGATAGCTATCATTTGTAATACTGCCATGAAAAGACATGCAATGTGTGACAAATAGATAGTATGTCAGTTTTTTTAATCCACACTTGCTAGGTTCAAGTTCGCTGTTATATGATACAGGCAAGTGCAGAATATAACCATCGAATATTTGTTGCCAGTGATTCTTCTCACTACAATGAAATGAAAAGCACCAATCGGAAAGCAAAGCAATCTCACAGCCATCTCGAATGAATGTACTATAAAGTGTAACTACACACACACACACACACACACACACACCACACACACACACACACACACACACACACACACATATATATATATATATATTTATTTATATATATGTATAAATATATTTATATATATACATATATAAATATATATATATATATACATATATATATATATATATATATATATATATATATATATATATATATATATATATATATATATATATATATATATATATATATATATATATATATATATATATATATATATATATCTCTATATATATATATATATATATCATGTGTATGAATTGGCCATACCCCTCTCACAAGTGGATTTTCTTACCGGATGTTGTCCCGCAGCGTTGGTATTAGATTGCTAGTGACCGCCTGCTCATTTGTGTTATTTATTACTTAGTAGCTTTCGTGATTTTAAATGTATTTCCAGTCGGTTTTGTCTAGCAAAATAGAGGCAGGAGCGGATGCTTAACTCGCTGGATCCTGTGAAATCTTATATAAGTGTGCTTCTGCCTATAGTAAGTTTGATGCAATTGTGAGCAATCAATTATTTCGATGAAATCGGGTTTGTGTACCATTGTGCGATGTATATTAATTTTATCTCTCCGCACTCCCGTAGTTCCAATAAAATATACATGGCCGTCTAATGACAGTCAATTACATTTGCGTCCGTTAATCTCTATCGATCGTGAGTTTACCACAGCCAGCTGTATGTGTATTATGTTTTAAGGGTATCGGGGATTTGATTCCGCTTTAGCTCTCTCGCGCGTTGAGATCATTTGTATTTGACTGGGTTGTTAAATTGAAGATTATATTCCCAAACCACTAACATAGTCATAAAAGACGCTATTTAAAACAGACTGGGAAATAGCCATTGGTTTCAAAAACAGAGAAATAATGGTCCACCACTATTATCGGTAGCTTGATTACAGTGGGTTTGTAACGACCAACTTATAGGACACTGGGGTCCAAGGCAGTAAGTTATGCACCCAATACAGGTCATATAATTGTAGGGGCTCTAGGTGCTTTGTTGGGAGGGGGTGGAGGTAGGGGGTGGAGGTAGGGGGTGGAGGTAGGGTGGATTTAAGTGACGCTGTAGTGATATCAAGACACAATCGACCATCTGGTTTATTGGGGACCTGTCTCGAAGGTTACACTAAGATCACGATAATCATCTGGGTAGAGGGGTGATCAGGAGTTACTAAGTGTATGGTACAACCGCAATCGGTGAACAGATTAAGGTTGCTGTGTGTATCGAAATATATATACATATATATATATATATATATATATATATATATATATATATATATATATATATATATATATATATATATATATATATATATATATATATATATATATATCTATATATATATATGTGTTTGTGTGTATATTTGTGTGAGTGTATATATTCATATATAAAGAGAGAGGCGGGAACGGCAGACAGATGTAAATGTCATGTGTCGTGCACATAAAAAATCCACAGTAAACCTTGTGTGTCTCCCTGAATGGTGTGAGTTTCTGGTTGAATGGAAACATTTATCGTGAGACAGAATATGACAAAGAACAAATACGTAAGACGGAACTAGCACTTATATTTCACTGTGGTCTTTAGTTTATTTAGGGATTGAAGAAACACGAACAAAAAGTACATGGCATTGCACACATTCAATACGTGGAATGAGCCATCCATTCTAGAAGTTGGATCTTTTTTCTGGCTCACTAGAGCTGCGTCCTCGTGAGTCCCATATGGTATGGTCTCTTTCTGCCAAGCCCCCATGGTCATAAAGCGTGGAAAAGGCCCAAGGCTCCTCCTCCCCGACTGACGCCTCAGTATTCCCCCACCTCACTACCACCCTGAATAATGCATAGTAGCCTCAACAGGGCCGAAATCAATAGGTAATTTGGAGGCGGAGTGTCCAACGGAGTGCCACCATTCCTGTGTGGTTGGCCGCTGGGAGAACAGGGTTGTGTGATGCCATTCAGAAGCTGCTGAAGCTGCAGCTTGTAGGGACTCCTGCCCGCATCGCAACCTACCTGTTGTACCTGCATGTTTACATTCAAACGACGGACGATGCATTCATCCGGATATATGGACGTCGCTTTTAACGCTCGGTTCCGCTTTTGGATTATCCGCAGGAAGTCATTTGAATGAAGATCCACCAGGGACCGCCAGACTTCCTACGCATGCAAAAACGTGGATAATAAAGTGAAATAACTCTTTTGACGTACCGGATTGTTCATGCAAATACACCTGCTGAGGGAGTCATCGTTGTGTAGGCCGTTCCGTAGTGAATGCAAACTAAGTCTGAATGAAGAGACCTGTAAACACAATCACTTACGCGCGCTTTTTGACCGGACATGAGTAGCTCACATTGTGGTATGCAGCTATGGTAACCGGTTTTGCATCACACGTACATACAGCTGAAGCGCCTCACAAAAGGAACATTTGTGTCTCCTAAGCACTTAAACGCGTAATCGCCGCGATCCTGGGCGACACTGTCGATGCGCATTAAACATTTACCAACCGCTGGGACACGTGTTGGCCTTGAAACTCGCGAAAGACAAGCAGGATCATATGGAGTCCTAGACGATGGTGGTAGCCAGTACGATATTGTCGTGATCAATCGAGCCTGCGGGGATTAACACCTGACTACCACCGGTCTGACTAAACCATGGCTCTTGTACTGCATCTCAAATACGCTGAAAACCTGCGCGGGAAAGGAGAACGGCTCGCTAAAGTCAGCTTTCGGGGTGAGTCAACATTGTTATGCTTGTAGTGCTGACGATCATTTTAAAGGCTGATGCTTTTCTCAAATCAAATGACAAGAGAGCCTTTGTTTTGTGCGTTTTCACCCCTTGAAAGCAACGAAGGTGAGTTTGGTATAAAATCCTCTCGCCCTGTAGCCCAGCTTGACGTGGTGATGGTTCTTACTTTTTGGTCCCGGTACAGTGTGTACCACTGACTGATGGAATATGCATGTGTACCACTGTCTGATGAAATCACGAGAAAGCTTTCTTATTTGAGATATAATTAATTTTTGCAAATGGTCGATGACTCCATAGGCGCTTGCCATGTACTTCGGTGGCTATAATTAATGAAGACTAATAAGATTAGGACAGGGTAATACCATTTCGGCGGTGCAAGTCGCTTCAACCTTTTTACACGTGCGCGTCGTTTCCCCCTTCTTTGTAGACAGCATATAACACACAACAATGTTGATGTGCCGTTAAACCCCATGCTTACCTCACCTGACACGTGCGCGTCATTACCACGTTATGTTTTCGGCAGCCGCTAATGTCAATGGCGCCTTGGTGGTGTGGCGTGATATTGGTAAGCGTGAGCCGTAAGCGTTTTGGCGCTGCTGCCATTCGGATGACATACCGCTCGAGGTTTTATACTTGTCCGCGATAATGTACAATACACGCAATACACAGGTCATTGCTAACGCCCTGCTGCACGCATCACTTCACGGGACCCCTTAGAAAGCCGAAATATTATTACGAATTACGGTTCTACCAATAATATTTAAGGTAAAGTAAAGTGATAATGATTTACAATGATGACTACCCAATACCTTATAGTGAATGATGGCCAGGTCAAAATAAAACCCGGCTGGTCCAACATGCATCATGCGAACATTTAACCTATACTCTGAAAATGGTTGTAAGATTGACGCCATTCCGCTTATTTCACATGAATTCTGCGAGCTTAATTGGTAGACATAAGGAGCAATAGACGGGGCAGACCATTCAGCCTACGCTTGATGAATGGGTCGGTTCCACATTGAGTGACCAGATCCTTTACACCGCCTTCTATAGCCACTCGTTATCCCGTCAAATACAAGCCCACTCGGTACCTATCATTGAAGCTAGGAAAGCCTGACAAATGGCAGATTACGACTATACCATGTTACAGATCATACATTAAAGGATCCAAGTTTTATGCGCTGTATCTTGAAGTAGAAAATATAATGATCAATCCAATACAATGCACGATTGCAATTGGTTTTATGGCTTTAAGTATATGACTCCAACGAACATAGATCGCGTCCACCTGTGTACTCCATAACAGCCTGTATTTAAAGCCGTATAAATAATATAAATCTAATTAAAGCTGGTCATTCTTCAAGTCGCATCTACAATAGAGAAGGTTCACCATTATTATATAGGAAAGTTGAGAGGCAATGGACGCGACTTCCACGAAACCTTGTTGAGGTCGCAGAAGTGACAAATGCATTCTCCAGGTGGTAATAAGACAGGATGATGACAGCTAGTGATAATACATCAGCTGCTGTGAAGAGTCGTTAATGACAAGAAGCCATTGAACACACACGCACGGGGTTACGGTTCGTTGTTCCCACCACAATGGTTGACAACATTTCTGTTCGGCAGCTGCCGTCTCTACTCTGAAGGACCTCGCTGCAATTGACGTGGTCGTTTATCTTCGATAATTTATCGTTCAATTCAATGTCAATTTAACGGCGCCCGTGATTGAAATGCCTAGTTAACACGTATTCCTAGAAACGTGGGGTTTGTGAGTGTCAATGCCAAGCAGAACTCGTGAATGTCCGCAGGGGTTTGCTCATACGTAGCATTCACGCAGTATTACATCGTCTGCACAATGCCAAAACAACTATTTATAGAACCACATGTGTCAGAGAAGCGCTGGCGTGTTGGGTGTTTCCGTGTCAAGTGACCATGGCCTCTTTTCGCTAGGCCTAAACCCAGTAGAAGCTGCACCGCGTGAGCCATAGGTGGTCTTCTTCACTAACCCCGTCTGTTGTTACCCTGCTCCAACAGATGGAGCCACCACTCCTTCGTATGACCCTCCAAGCTTCCCCACGCCCGATTTGAAGTATTTTATATTTCAGTTATAACAAACCGTCGACGTCGTGTGCTGGGCGATGTTCTGGAACATATTGTACAGTGCTGTGTTAAGACATCAGCGCAGAATAGCGGGGAATGGCCAGAAACCGCGATCGGAGACTAATATGGAAAATGCACCATTAAAAATGGTTACCCATTCAAGCAATGACGACATTCAAAAACATTGTATGAGCTTAGTGGTTTGTTCAAGACCCATTTTTTTATAGGAAATGGAAACATGGAAACATGGATTGCCTGTGTGTGATTAGTTTATTCAGCTAGTGATGCCTACTGAAATTGCCTTCGGTTTAAAGCCACATATTGACTTCCAAATGCTGAAATTTATAAATCATTACATACATATCAGTTTACTCTCCAACTTTTCTGGTAAATTCCCAGCCGTAACAAAGTGTGGCCTGAATTAACCTCAATATACCACTCTTCATATGCATCGTAGTTTAATTACGAACTTAGAGATTATCATTACCATCTGAACAACAACTGTGAGCGCTTATAGGACTTAGCATCAAATTAGGGTTACGCTATATTCTTGCAATATATATACCTCCCCCCCCAACACACACACACCCCAATTCCGTCCAATCGGCAAATGGACGCTATAATCCGATCAACCACGGATATGCAAAATTAGACGATACAACATACATGCTACTGTGATGCTAGTAGTGTATGGCGCAGTAATTGCCATTCCTATCTTGTCGGTTGAAGCATGTTTCAGGTTGATCAAATATTCTTTTCATTATAGAGTTCATCACCAAGTCATTTGCAGTGCCTATCCTGTCATATTCTCTACGATTCTGTGTTAACTGGCTTGCTATCACAGTCGTTATTTGCCAATTCGTGTTGTGAACCCACAGACCCTGCTCACTGTTCGTCCGATCGGGTTGAATTATAGACGCTCACCCTATACAAGGCCAATTCTCAACAATGTTACATAAAATAGAAGAAATTCCTTTAATCCATACACATAGACAGTGAAGCAAACAACAGTGTAGTGTAAATATATTCAGAGGTACCCTCTTGATTTATTACTGACACTAGGCCCTAATGTGACGGAACTCCAAGGACCAAGATAATTAATTAATCCTATTTTTCAACGACCATATGGGACATATAAACAGTCAATTTGGGCCACATAACTAGATCCAGAATACAGGCAACATACATATAGAACTCGCTTGTGTACATGCAATATTTTTGCATAAGATACAAAAAAGCTTCGTCCATGGGCAAAAACATTAATACTTGATGTTTGAAACGCTATCTTGTGACGGACGGTGGCCATGTGCTGATCCGTATCGTTTACACTAGCTTGTTATCGTCACGTTACCTTCCTTTGTAATTCAGATACGCCCAGTGGGAAGGGTAGCACCTGTACGTGAAACCTGTACTATGTTCATATCAATCAATCCTCATATTGATGTATATGTTGTTTATATACAGGCCTGGTTCTCTTCGTCACCAGCTAAAACGAGGAGAATGAACAGCCCGCTGCCCGCTTGGCAGTTTGCTTCCATCTCATGACAACACGCACTGCATTGTCTGCAATCACCGATTCATTACACCATAACAGTTGACTGTGATCGCATCAATCAGATAGTCATTATGAATTAAAAACTGACAATCGACGAAGATCCGTCCAATTAGCAAAAACACAGGCTTGCAGCCATTTCCGTCTCATAACCCGACAGATGGCGCACCTGGTTGCACCGGGGCACTTAGAGAGCTATAATAAACAAGCCAAGTGATAGATACAAGTCCCCATAGGTCACTGATGGTTCCGATAGCGTACATGGCTCATGCACGTGGGATCATACTGGTTAAATTGGCCCAATAACGTAGCAGTAGTCGTACTCTTGTACATTATTAATAAGCTCTATTATACACGTGCAATACGCCTCTCCACTGGTAAGCACCATCAACCATTCCCATTAAGGACAACGACACTCGCGTATAATCGATATTATGACTGGGTGGATGTCTGGCAATCGAGGGAATCCAATGCTGACAATTACACATAAATAATGAAGGCAATTAACATTCTACAAGGTGTCATTTGTACAACTGGTGATTGGCCGTAACAATCGCTGTATAAATATTCCACGGCTGGATGAGATATGACCTGGGCATTCAGTGGCATGAGTGATTACTTAATCAAACCAGTGGATTGAAGAAAGCGGCACGTGCAAGTCCCCAATATAAGGCGTACTTATTAAGTGTATCTGTATTCTGATATAATATATCAACGGTTCCCTGTGGATTTAACTTTCCATCGACTTGCCTCTGCCTCTCCTAATTGGGTAATCAGATTGTTAGTAAGTAATTTCATGGCGCTGCTTTCATCGGTCAAGTTAAGAATTTGTGTAGCTCTGAATAGCGACCACTGTACGGTATTGTTGGAGAGCGTTCACTGACATCGGTTAAATCATAAACATATTTTGCTTAATATATGACCAGTGGGTTCCTGTCCCTACCGATATCAAAGCTGTAATGGTCTCTATTGGTTATTATTGTTTGACAACCGGAGAGTTAATGAAACATATGACGTCGTTTGTTGTGATTGCTTGTGTCGCATTTCATCTTCTGCTGGGGGACATTACTTCCCGTCCTTGTTCAACGGCGATTTGTTATCGAACAAATCCATCATGGTGTGTCCGAAGAGGCAGTGTTATAGAGATATCCAGTCACGGTGAATTCACGTCAGTCATTGTCATACCCGCAACAAAAGGACAATTTGCTGTTAATTACAAACAGGGCTGGCTGCGACGTAATGAGGTTCTTTTTCACCCGTTAATGATGCCTTGCCTTGATTAGATTTGCTTCCAAACACACTTTACAGGTCGAATCCTGGATACATTGGCCATGATGTGAGGGAAGAGGGATATATAGCGTTACACTGAAAGCCAATCCATTCGCTTGTTGATCATTTAATAGAGGCAAGGCGTTTCATTAAAACCGGACACAGGTTTGTATCAAATTCAGGGTGAGCAGATAATTTATTGATGCAATGACGCTGACTGGATATGAGCATGGGTCAATTAATTATATTTTGCTACGTCGCAATAAACCCTGGATTTGTGTGGAGAAGTTGAGGGATGACGATGATTGTGGTGGTGACCAGTAAGCCCCCTATGTCATATTCCACACCTGACGAGTTTGGGCGTCGCATTCAGTTTATCCATGCGACATTAATGGATCGAAACTAGCTGAGCATTACATCAATATCGACCCAACTCGAAGCTAAGTCTGTGTTTGGTCTGACTCGTGTTTGACTGCACATACAACATAAGCACAGTTATTGACAGATGCCAATAGGCGCACAACAATACCATATAGACAAGTTTTATACCCCACGTCGAAGTTATTTGCTTGCGAAATGATTGCGGATATAAGTCCTCGATCAGGTAAAAATGCCATACTAGTGTCATAGCATGATGTCATGACCTACTTTCACTGGGCTATCCACTACAAAAACCCTTTTAGCAAACTTCGCAGATGGAAGTGCGAGTTTATGTCATTCAGGCAAAAGCGGTCTTAAAGTTAAATATATATATATATATATATATATATATATATATATATATATATATATATATATATATATATATATATATATATATATATATATATATATATATATATATATATATAAATATTTATATATATCTATCATAGGTTGTCAAGATTTGGTTGTTTTGCCGCTTTCTGGCACTTGGGAGTAAAATGGTGATTCAGGATGACAATATTGGATGTCTTCGATCATACTCCACATAAAATGGCAAAATGAACGCACCTGGTATAGGTCGTCATTTATGGCTAGCACGTACAGCTGTAAATGCCAGGAGCGTCAGTGTTCTTTTCAATACCTATTACCATCCTTATACCTCATCTTAGAATCTCATGGAAGTTATTCCATGGTACGGCTAAGTTTAATCCGAATCCTTGAGCGTGGTAGCATTCGCGGTGATAAGCTTGTTCGATGGGCGTTTATGGTAACACCCTGCGGGGTCGATGTAAACTAATTGCCAGTAGATATATGAATGTTTATGTGCGATATGCGTCCATACGTGTATCGTATTATTTCGTGTTCGTGGGTGAGTGTCAGAGTCCGACATTACGCTTCACGGCCAAACGTCCCTTATCATCATAATCACCCATTGTCATACCCAGGGTCCTTGTATCTGCTTATGGAACTCAAGTTATGAATCACATCATTACTCATGCCAGGTTAACTACGATAGACGCTACAGAGGTGCTGGATATATACATCTGAAAGGTGATGATACCATCCCCCGCCCGCCTCCCACCCGCATTCCATATAATGTCCAGTGATATACTACGCTGAAGCGGTCGTCCATGTTTATAGTTAACACCTAGTGCCAGGAATATCCCTGCCTTTTACGCGGTCCATTGATATCACCAGCCATGGTAAGGCATCAATGCGAGCGCATTGAAAGGTCGCAGAAAGTTGTAATAGTTGAATTATTCAGGCAGGTCTCGAACATCATTAAGGACCGCGGGCGTCCGTAAGCGCTCAATGCACACAGCCTCTCCATCTACTAAGTCGACATGTAACGCCTCCCACGATAGAATTGTATCGGACCTGGTCTTGCCATTAATGTCTGATAATGGTCTGGGTAATATCAAGTTCTATTTACAGACTCATCGCCGACGACGTGTATGTGCGCTGCAATGTTTGTGTGTCATAATGCGCCAGATCGTGAATACAGGGTGGGATGAGAGGGGGGGGGGGGATACGAGTGATCTCCAGTAATACGCCGCGTAGCGACAATCTGTGAACCATTCTGAACGCAGCATGCTAATCCGATGGACGCCAGCCGTCAAGCAGGAACCATTCCTGGTCAAACTCTCATACAGAAAGTGACAAATATTCACACTTAACTGAATTGAATTTCGGCGGGCGCAGCATGCTAATCCGATGGACGCCAGCCGTCAAGCAGGAACCATTCCTGGTCAAGTTACTCTCATACAGAAAGTGACAAATCGATACAAATAGCACAGATTCACACTTAACTGAAGATTTACACCGAATTGCTAAGATTAAAACCTCCAAAGATAATAGACGATGTTACAATGTAATACGTTCGACGATGAAAGGATTAGAAAGCATGCCTCTCTGTTTGATGGCTGACGTCACTGATGGTAGTACCCTAATCGCAGTGAATGATTTAATAAAAATCGATGCTCTTGTTATGTAATAATCAACTTGTAAATACACGCGAGTGTAAGTTACATCTGTACATGAACAGATACTTCCTAGCCTAATCACAGCCTTCCCACGTAATTGCAATTATTTCTTGTCCATCGAACCGCACATTTGTTGTGTGACTTGCTAATCTTCCTATGCTGCTGCCATGTACCCGGGACAACAAACGTCTGTGGTTTGGAGATGCACGAGTTTTCGCGGTAACTGTATCTCCATTTCTAATATTGTAAAAGGAACGGCAGCAACTTGGAGACACAGTGATTCTACTAAATATCGCGGGAGGCGCCATTTACCACAATGGATATCGTGTCTAACTGGGCCTCCTACTGATGACACGTGAAGTCAGCCAAACGCAGCTCATGCGGGCGGGGTACGGTAAGTCATCCGGTGACGGTAATCATGTTCGAATTCGTAATGAAGACGATGACCGTATCATTTACACTAGCTAGTTATCATCACGTTACCTTCCTTTGTAATTCAGATACGCCCAGTAGGAAGGGTAACAGCTGTACGGGAAACGTATACCATGTTTATATCAATCAGTCATCATATTGATGCCAGTTTTATATTTAAATGGCTGGCATTGAGCATCGTCAACTGAAATGTCACTGCTTGCAGTTTTCATGACAACGCTACCTGCGGTGTCTTGAATTGCCGATATATTATTCAACATTATTTGACCAAAGAGAACAAAGCATCAGATAGGCACATTGAATTAAAATTAACTCAGTGTTAGCTATTTCAAAAAACGCTTCCCAACCTACGATCATTTTCTAACCCATCTGATGCCTGTTTTCCGTAAACATGAGTCATTGGATGAATATCATTATCCGCTGCCGTTTTAATCTTTTACCTACAATAGTTTACAGTTCTTTATAGCTAAACGTATCGCATCAACTGGAAATGTTACGTGCAACCAAGGGTGTCTGTGAATGGAGTATTTGTTATTGCGAGTGAAGTAGTGTTGTATCATGAAAGGAGTGTTGTGGTATTATAAATGGAGTGGTGTTGTATTGTGAATGAAGTGTTATGGTATTGTAAATGGAGTGGTGTTGTATTGTGAATGAAGTGGTGTTGTATTGTAAATGGAGTGGTGTTGTATTGTGAATGAAGTGGTATTGTATTGTAAATGGAGTGGTGTTGTATTGTGAGTGAAGTGTTGTCAATACACAATGGTAGATGGGATCTCACAAGGTCTCATGAACAATGAGTGATAAGGTATCGGCTTGTCAAATAAGACCTCGCGCCACAAGATTTCACTAGGGGTGGAAGACATATTTTGATAAAGGAATTCAAATGTTTGTGCTGACGTCTCCGCCGCCGACGATATATTAGTGCAACGGTTGTAGGCGAGGACGATGGTGAGGCTCGGGTTGTCTCTTCTTACGACTAATACCATCTTGGATCTGACGCATTGCATTTTTCGGCAATAATAGTTCTTGGGATCGCATTTTGTTGCTGTTCGGTTGTTGAATGGACTTGGCGTCCTATTGTTAGGTAAATACGATGCACTTAATTCTTGGACAAATGAATCGTTTGCGGTCATTAGGCAAAGTAACTCTTTTGCTGCTTCTTAAAAGCGGCGGGGGCGTAGGCGGCGGGGGCGTAGGCGACGGGGGCGTTGTACGCATGTATCCAGATGCTTTTATCAGTCCATTCAGTCTTTGATTAACACTGTTGACCCACAAAGAAGTTTCCTGAACTCCTCAATGAATGAATAGCGTCACAATATTAATTGTTGCCTCTTCATTTTGACAGCTTTACGCGGAATTTACAAGCAGTAATTCATTATTGACACAATAAAGACAAATCAGTCTTTGATTAAGTGTGGAGAGACACCCTCCTCTCCGAACCAGCCATGAAAACTTACACGACTCATACTCAGACTGTTTTTATCCTCCAATCGATTGCGTAACGCTCAGTCATTTGGACGACCTACCGGCCAATCACCTTATCCCTCTCTGGCAGCACACGGACACCAAACGGAAGCCCAATGTCTACTGTGCAATAAAGGGTAGGGACAAGGTCACGACAGGTGTCCCTTTAAGAAGGAACCCTGTCAAAGAATTTCCGTATTGCACCACTTTGGGTGAGATATGTTGACTACTTATAAGTAATAAACAATGTGGATTGATGGAAGCAGCACGCGCATTGGATGCAATAGATTATTGTTTAGCTTTCCATGCGATCTCAACTTGCATCTGCCTATTCCCACTGGGTAAGCACGTCACCAGTAAATAATTTCCCCGTGCTTTTTTTGTTGTTCAACCAACATTATGCATTTGCGTTGATCGGAAAAGCTTCCTCTGTTTACACTTATGTGCATGCTTTCACTGACAGTATTTATGAGACAAACAATTTTTGCTTTGTTATATGACTAAACGGTTCCTGCACCGTGCTCATTATTTGACAGCGGGAATTTAACGAAAGACGGGTTATTGAAACATATGACATCGTATTTTATGAATGCATAAATTGAAAGCGAATCCCTTCCCTTGTTGATCAGCCGTAACGTGCACACCAAGAGCTACGGCGTTTCAAGCTAACCTTAGACAGCTTCAGGTTTGCATACATTTTAGCGTGAACAAACGCTATATCGATCCAGTGACGCTTAAATGATACAGTCAACAGTCCAAAAATGAAACATTTAACACGGGAGGTATTTCCGCGAAGGTGATGGATGACGATGATAATAGTGACGATTACGGCCGGTGGCGACTGGTGTCTGAATATGGAAACATGGACGATCAGCCCCCTGCGCCATATTAAACACCCGACGAGCTGGAAGGGGGTGGGGTGGGGGGTCGCATTCAAACTACCATGCAATATTGATGGAACGAAACAATGAGCACTAGTTATGGTGTATCGATGACCCAGCTCTAGGCAAGGTGAGGTCAATGTGTTTATCTGGTCTGACTCGTGTTTGACTCAACAGCTGCGTTGACAATGCAAGATTTACACCAAGCAGAAGCACAGTTATTGACAGATGCCAGTGGGCTCATTGCTGTTTGTACAATCGCCCAATCTCAATACCACTTCATGTTTCCCACCACACCGATTCCTGAAGCTAAATGGATAGTGATTGCTTGAAATATAATTTTGGATATCAATCCTCCATCAGGTGATAATGCAACACAGGTGACATGCCTTTATATCATGTCATATCTTTACTTGATTTGCTAACACAAACCCTCTATTTTCCAAACACACAGTAACAAGTGTGCGGTGAGTTAATGACTTATAGCAATAGTAATAACACCATTTGTTACGCTATATTGAGGAAAGTCGGCGACCAGTTTCCACAGTTTATATTGGAGATCTACATATTTCATGTCGCTGAGCAACTAGCGCAATTATTGTGATGGACATTATGTAAAACCGGCCAGCGATTCATGTCGGTCACATGAAGTCAGCTAAACCTACCTCAGGTGGACCGTGCACGGTTAGTCTGGAAAAAGATTCAACGATTTCCTTTACACAGAAGCACCTCATTAAAACATGCATGCTTCAACAGAGAAACCTAAAGATGTATCCTCGGCGTATCACGCTGACCTCACTATCGACCCAGCCCGGAGCTACATGAGTTCTCAGAGTGTTGATTTTGTCTGTTATACTACACAGCTGCGTTGATAATGCGTGTTATGCATACAGAAGAAGCCGATATATTGACCGATGCCAGTGGGTGCCGTGCTGTGTTCAGTACGGGTGCATCACCAGTAGTTTCCTACCGCCAAATGAAGCTTAATTAATGGATAGTGTTCGAATTCAGTTTCCTTGCAATGTCATCAAGGAACAATGCAGCACTGTGATGTCATGACCTAACTGCTCCCATTAGCCATATCACACGCTATCTGGTGCGCTATGTCATATCGGCATAATTGATCATGCTGTGTATTTATATTACCCATTTTGCTTTTATAGTTGGTTGGTTAATATTAATAGCACCACGATCGAAGTGTTTTTTTGTTCTATTCTCCTCCTGGCCAGTGGTATGCATAGCTTTTCTAGATAGTATTCATCATAACCGTTAATTACTAAAGGTTCACCTTCTCAGTTGCAACTGACCGAGCGTGTACTGAAATATTTATCATATTTTGTCAAGATTCGGTGGGTCTTTTGGTCGCTTGGGAGAACAAATGGTTTGGATTGAGAACGCCAATATAACATGCCAACGATCCTGATCGGCACTAAATGACAGCAAGAACTATCCCGATAGGTCTAGATTTATGGTTGGCGCATACAACCGCGCCTGCTGCGGACAGGTGCAACAACATTCTATTAATTACCTACCCCCATCTTTAGGCCTAATCCTTAGATTCCACAGTAGATGGCCTCAAAAGGACCCTCATACCGCTTGACTTTACACGAACCTAAATGTCATGGTCTCTGAACGTGATTACCGACTCTGTTATAAGCATGCTCCATGGGCACGAGCGTTTATGGTGGCACCTTACGAGGTCATTCTCGGCAAAAACATTAAAGGTCCGTCGATATGCAAATGTATATGTGCGATATGACTTGATAAAGGTATAGTATTATAGTCATAACGTTTCATGCTCGTGCGTGAGTGTCAATATCCGGTATAATGCTTTGTGGCCAAAAGCTCCCTTTTCATCAACTGTGGTTTATCATATGTTGGGTTCTCTTTCTGCCTATTACAGTTTGTCACTATCATACCTATCTTCTTGTATCTGTTTATGGGACTCGCAACTCATCAGTTCATAAAGGAATCATTTCTAAAGCCAGGTTAGCATGATATTTGCTTTGGGAAATCGTCGCCACTGAAGTGCCTCGTTAATCGCCGGAAGGGTCAAATTTCAGATTTCAGTGATTAAAATATATCCTTAGAGACTCATCACCGACAGTGGACCTGTGTGACTACGATGTTCCAAGTGTTATATGCCTGTCTGTCAGCTCGTGAACAAGGGATAAGATGAGTGTTGATCAGTTATCGTTGTCCCTTTGTATGAGGGTCTGTACACTACTGAACACCAGCTCTCAAGGACGAATCATGCATGGTTATATTAGAGTCAGTGACTAAGCGAAACAATATAATAACGGCATAAATGTCTGTCTGCACCACTCAAGAATCGAGTCTCCCACAACGATTGAAGGTAAAGTTCAAAGCGTTCAAAGTTCAAATGATTACAAAACATGTCTTTCGGTAAGAAGGCTAATGTGAGCCGAAGAAACCACTGCAACTACGCCCCAATACTAGTGCATGATTTAATCAACACAAATATTTACTGACAAAGATTGTCGCCATTCGTTATTTCTGAGAATACTGCGACAACAAAACAGGCTTTGCGGATACCCCACGAGGCATCGCAATAACCAAATGCTATTTGTAATGCAATACGAGGAAACGCGGCGACCTAGTGTCAACTAAATATTTCATTTCGCTTGGCAACTAGAGCCATTATTGTGACGGATACTATGAAAAACGGGGCCGTTTACTAATGAGATTCACGTCTGTCATATGGAGCCATCTAAACAGCGCTCCTGTGAGCTGTGGAAGGTTAGTCTGGATTAAGATTAAACGTTTTCCTTTACACAGATCAAGTTGAGCAGTATGGCAGTAATGTTTAGGTTTAACGATGTATCCTCAGCGTACCATGCTAACTCAGCCTTTATGAGAAGTTTCTGGTACATCTCGATGATTCGTCACATGCAATAAGCGGCCCATATGAGCACTTCGATTGTTAACATCTGACACCGTATTGGTGTCAGATTTCAAATTACAGAACAGGAACAGTAGCATGGTGGTTTATGAATGTAAATATTATTACATTCTGGTGTTTACCGTGGCCGCTATTGTCAATGACATGGACATAAGGTTTTATACTCGATGGTCTATATTGTCATTACGACACTTATCGTTGCTAACGCCCTGATGCACATCCCCTCGCAGGACCCCTCATATACTCTACAGGAAGCAGAAATATCACGGTATACTGGATAGTAAGTGATAAGATATCGCATGGATTCAGTGAACAGTGAGCGGTGGGCCCGGGCGGTGGGATCCAACGTATCTTGTGAACAATATATATTAAGAAATCTCTTAAATAAGACCATGGGCGATGACATTTCATCTGACACCTTAGGGCTGAATGATGCGTTCCTGTATTGCACCACGTTAGCGTAAGATATGCAATCAACATTGACGAAAGATACAAGTAGCACATACATGGACTGGGGTAAACCCCATGTATGTGAAGAGTATGTTCGGATAAAAATAGATCAGCAGTTCTCTGTGGATTTGGCTTTCCACGGCGATCTCGACATGCAGGTTCCTGTCCCAATCGGGTCATATCGTCATTAGTTACTGCTAACGCATATATGATAAACATATTTTGCTTTAATATATGTAAAGATGGTTCCTGTTTCTGACTATCGCAAAGCTTTCATAGTGGCTATCGGTTCTCATTTTGTGACAACAGAAATCCGATAAATGTAGAGTCAATGATACATATGACGTCGTAAAATATGATTACTTACGTCACATATCATCTTCTGACATTACTCACGCACTTGTGAAATTGCTAATTTTTATTTTTCAACAAATCAATCGTCGGGTGTCAGCAGAAGCAATGAGATGGAGTCACTGTCAATTCTCGTCAGCCTTTGTCAGGCAAAAGGGCACATTGCTGTTAATTTCATACGAGGCTAGCTGCGAGATCATATTTCAAACGGAGATGATGCTCAACGTTGAATAGACTAGCTTCCAAACACACTTTACAAGTCGAATCCCGGATACATTGGCCATGATGTGAGGGAAGAGGGATATATGCAGTTGTTGATCGGTGGTGATGCCTATGAGGCAAGACGTATTGAGACAAACGTACAGCGCTTCTGGTGTATAGAGACAAACGTACAGCGCTTCTGATGTATTGAGACAAACGTACAGCGCTTCTGGTGTATTGAGACAAACGTACAGCGCTTCTGGTGTATTGAGACAAACGTACAGCGCTTCTGGTGTATGTCAAATTCAGCGTTGTCCTCGTTGAGTCGCATTGAATACTGGAGGTATATTGGCGGGGGTAATGGATGAGGATGACTGTGGTGATTGGACGTCATCCTATCATTGTCGGTAGCTTCTCAGTCCCTACGCCATACTCAACACCCAACCAGATGCATTCAGTCGAACCATGCAACTTAAATGGAACGAAATCTGCTGAGCAATTGACATAGCGTATGGTTGACCTCAATATCAACCCAACCCGAAGTTACGAGTTCTGAGAGTGTTTTTATGGCATACAGAAGAAGCTGATATATTGACAGATGCCCGCTGGCGCGTTGTTGCTAGTACTGCAGACTCGTCGCGATGCCATTTCGAGTAGTTTCCTACCGCCCATTGATTCCTGAAGCTGAATGGATGGTGTTCTAATCCATCGAGTTACAATGCAGTACAAGTGGCGCGCCGTGATGTCATGACTTGCCCCCGTTAGGTTTGCAGTATATATAGGTGACATTTTGGTTCTATTGTCAGTTGGTTTGAGATGCCAGGAATGACGGTTTCAATGTTTCAAAGTTACAATGCAAGACAAATGGGCGCGCCGTGATGTCTTGACTTGCCCCCGTTAGGTTTGCAGTATATATAGGTGACATTTTGGTTCTATTGTCAGTTGGTTTGAGATGCCAGGAATGACGGTTTCAATGTTTCAAAGTTACAATGCAGCACAAATGGCGCGCCGTGATGTCTTGACTTGCCTCCGTTAGGTTTGCAGTATATATAGTTGACATTTTGGTTTCTATTGTCAGTTGGTTGGAGGCGCCAGGAACAGCGGTTTTCTTGTGGTGGTTATTCTCCTCAGGTCAGTGGTATGCCCGGGTTTTCTGTTGGTGGTCGGTTTTTCTCCTCAGGTCAGTGGTATGCACGGGTTTTCTGTTGGTGGTTATTCTCCTCAGGTCAGTGGTATGCACGGGTTTTCTGTTGGTGGTTATTCTCCTCAGGTCAGTGGTATGCACGGGTTTTCTGTTGGTGGTTATTCTCCTCAGGTCAGTGGTATGCACGAGTTTTCTGTTGGTGGTTATTCTCCTCAGGACAGTGGTATGCGCGGGTTTTCTGTTGGTGGTTATTCTCCTCAGGTCAGTGGTATGCACGGGTTTTCTGTTGGTGGTTATTCTCCTCAGGTCAGTGGTATGCACGGGTTTTCTGTTGGTGGTTATTCTCCTCAGGTCAGTGGTATGCACGTGTATTGTTGTTGGTTTGCAAAAAAAACATCCGGGACAGAACACTGTACTCGCATACACAGCTAGTTAGCGCATGGTGACTACGCGCTCTACAGTCGACTGAAGTGCGCTCTGGACCGCTGACTTGAATCAGTAATAAAATATGATTAGCAGCATAGGCAACAAGAGTGAATTGTTGATATCAGCTAAGCTTCTCCTAGGTAATAAAATGCACACCGGATTTCCGATGTTTCTAAACAGTCGTTGTACAGAAGATACCAGGCGCCTGTGATCAAAACGGTTTCCAGACCGTAGCGTCCGCGATAGAAACGACCACAAGCCTATACGCCACGGACCAACGGCCGTTTAAGCATTGGGTGTTCGTTTCCCATACACGACATAATTTGAAAGCAAAATAGCATATGTCGTGTAGTTGCGTTAGTGACTAATTGCGTCTTTGTCTAGTTACGTCTTTGACATTTTGTATTCTGATCCGGTTACGTTCTGACCAGCACCCTATAAGCTTGCGTCTTCAAATTATAACGGAGATGAGATATTTGATGAGTATCTAACAGCAATACGCCCCCACCCCCATGGTTCTGTCAGGTAGTTTATTGAGGATGACTTTATTTGATGTCGTCGATCAGTATAGACAGGTAAGTAAGCATTAGATCGTGTATTATAGAAGGGGCATATAACTGTTCCTGCTCTTGCCAGGTGCGTCAACATTCTAGTATCTTGACCTGAGATAGATTAACAAAACGTATTATATTATAAATGCAAATTGTAGCGTTTGTAACAAAAACATTCAGCATTTAGTGTTTGTATGCGATAAAGACACCCTTTCGCACCCAGATCAACGCCTCCTGGGATTGGCTGACCTTGCCATTCATGTACAATAGCACAATAACAATTCCAGTGATTTAAAATATATCCTTACATGATGATCGACATAGGGCCTATGTCACCGCAGTGTTCCGCTAACTGTGGAGTGCCTGTCTGTGGGAATGTGTTAGCTTGTGGTGAACGGAAGGGATTAGACGTGGACATAAGGACGAGAGTTGATTAGTCATTCATTTCCGTCGTGGATTAGAGCATCCCTGAGCCATTACTGCTGAACACGAAATGTTAATTCCGTAAACCTTCTTCAAGCAGGAATCACACCTGGTGACATTACTCTGACGCATACAGTGATACTCTTATACAGACAGTGATTCAATTAAGCAAGGCATTGTCTTAACATGTACAACAATATTTCTGTCTGCACCTCTTCAAAGGATTCTATTCGCCAATGTTAAGAGTTAACGTGCATCGCGTTCGACGTTCTGTTAGAAGGTTGATACCACTAACGTTATCAGAATCAAAGCGCATCAAACTCAAGCAATTTACTGACGACGATTTGCAACCATTGACGACAGCTGTTCTTGATCATTTATTATTTCATGGTCAATATGGGATATATAAGAGGGAATGTTGATATAACTTTTGAGAACGCTGTGATGAATTGAATGATAGTTATAGAAGGATAGCTCATTCATGAATCAACAAGCTTTGACCACGTTCCGACAGCTCCTTACGTTCCCGCGAATATTTTGCATTACCTGTACTCTACTTATACCTGGATGTTACTGTTAGTTTTTCCTGAAGAAACGCAAGTTATTGGCTTTAGAATGCCAGCGATATTGCAATAACGAATTGCAATAGTAATGTTATGAAGGCATATGCAACGGTTAAGTCCTAAAGTTACATTTAGGTAACTCAGCATTTGATGTTGCACGGTTACTTGCGCCAGTATATAAAACTAGGCAGTGCACTTCTAGTTTTCATTAAGTCGCATGAAGCCAGCTAAACACAGCTCAGGCTGACGGGGATAGGTTATTCTGGATTAAGATAAAATATTTATCCAACACAGAAGCACCTCAAGTCAAACAATATAATATGAATCTTGAAGCATATAAAGCATGATGCTGAATACTCAGTGTATAAAGTGTATAGCGTCTTTATGAGAGGTGTTCTGTACATTGTGATGAATAGCGGCATCTTATTAGCTACACCCTTGGTCGTCAATATAGGACACTCTATTCGTGTAAGGATCCTAATTATACAACAGAGACGGTAGCTTGATGGTAAATGAATTAATTAGATGCAGACAAATATGGCAATATTTATATCCTGTGTCAACACTTCAGTCATATATATTGTCAATTGAAAAACACAAAAAAATAATTTTAACGGCAACCACATGATGCAATATAAAAACAACATTTGAAATGATGAACTTTATACGACTGCAGTAATATCAAGATACATATCTGATGCTCCGCAAGAATGCTTTACCAGAATCTTCAACGAGACTTATGTTTGATATGGGTAGGCAACATTGTTTCAATCTAGTACTCAAACGCTCAACAAATAACATCCGTTCCCATTACATAATGCATGAATCGTCATTTGTAACCAACTGCTAATGGATATCATTTGTTGGAGATACCGATAGTGTTGGTATTCGCAAATGAGTCATTATTAAAGACTGGGTGTTAAATCATGGAGAGCACCATTTTAACCTATATAAAACTACATTGTAGATTGGGAAAATTCTACTCATTCTGTAACACAAAAACAGTATTCTCAATAGAACAGTGTGAAAGTTGAGGGAGACATTTCCTGTGGTCAGGTGGTGATGTCTGCTACTCTTTCAAATTCGTTAATAATGCTAATGTTATGTCAGCGAGAGTCTGCGTATTAGCAGTATACTATAATATAACATGACCTTAATAGCGCTGATGGGTGCACTACCTGCCTACAAGCAGTCTCCAAGATAGCCACGTTTCCATGCGCTTGGCAATTATGTGTCTAAGTCCTTCATCACTTCGACTTACATTGCGGCAGAGATCAGTGGACAATCCGCTGAATGGACTTCTTTCAATACAATAAAGGCATTATTGTGCTGCCCTTTTAATCGTGTGAAAGTTTACTTAAAATATTTAAGATGATGGGCATTATTTTGTTGTCAAGATTACCACATGTACAAGGTATCTACTGACAGCAGGTGGTGCGTTAGTCTGACGCAACCGTATGTCTATACAATAATGTACGATCATTTTAATTATTTATGTTTTATGATTTTGGTACTAGATACTATTTCGCGTATCTCCTTAGAGTACATGACTCATACTGAGACTGTTACTTACGTGTTGATGGAAAGCATAATCAACCTCAATAACCTCGATTACAGACCGGATTCGTCCACCTACAGGACACCCAATCCTAACTGGAGCATAAGTTCGATGCAGACTACGACAAATTTCCGACAAATGCCTCGGCCTGTCAACGTGTTCCCTGTGTGCGTTGCACCTTGGCATTGGAAGGAATGACGTTTATTTGTTAATAACCTAAGCATTGGACTAATATTGCAATTCAATATGTAAATCAACATGTGTCCGATATGGCAGCTTAATAAAAATGAAATGGCATCATTCGACGAAACATGGAAGGTGGCTAAATCGGCTTATTGATAACCCTGCAGCGCCGTGAGCAGTGTATTCCAATGCAATTAATTCCCTGAATATAGTCCAGTTACCCAGGAGACAACCGGGTATAGAATTAAGTGCAGAGGCGAAACACAAATGTCTCAAACAGTTGGACATTTATGCAGGCGGCTAATTAACAGCGCAGGCGCATATCACAACAACGTTTCTTATGTCAAATTGGGTTTCCATGAGTACGCAGTCGATGTACAATCAAACACTAAAAAGAACTATATTCAAATATAAACGAAGATAAAAATGTCACAGCAGAGGATTGTAGGTATCGACGCTGTTTAAGCAGGCGTACGAAGAATGGTGAGCTAACTTAGATGCATGTATCTTCACCCAGATCGAAATATAGCCAGATTGTATGACACAGCTGAGCCGTGATAAACGTTTTGCCATATAGAAAGTTGATATTATATGTTTGTTCTGATTGGTATTGAATGCCCAAGGCTGATGCGATCTGACCTGCCTTGCTATTTATCCCGGTTCTGATCAATGTGTTTATGCCATTAGTCCTATTTACGGTCAGTCTTAGAGGTGATGCATAATTGAGCATATACCAGAATTACCCATGACGTCGTATAGGAAGGTGTGCAATGATCGTTGGCAACAGCCACTGACTCTGTGATGAATAAGTAAACGTCACCTCTACTAGTTACAGCGTCCTGAACTCATGCTTCAGTTAGTACTCCACACAATGGATGTTGATATTGGTTCCGCGAGTGCATCACGCTACCTCTGGCTGGCGAAGTCTTGCTAAAATAGTGTATCGATATACATGCAATCTATTTGCAAAGGGAAGCAATTAAACTGTAACTCCGAAGATCCACCATCTGTATGCTGATAGGATTCAGGCTCAGCGGATGCGCACCACAGATATCAACGATGATGCAATGCTATAATATCGTCATTTTGATGAATAGATTACTATCTGCTGGTTGAGTGTTTTCCAGCCATCTTACCTTGTCTCAAGTGAGTTGCTGACATCGTTAAGGAGCTAGGTTGTTTCTAATATCAGGCACATTAATCATAAGGCACATATTGGCTTTATCCATCTCATTAATATGTATTGCTGGATATGATCTGTATCAGTATACCTATGTCCTATATTATTGGAATTGCTAATTATCTTGTGGTTAAATGATTTGTTGGCTGGAATTGCTCCATACAGTTACATAACTATGTCAGTGGTGCACAAAGCACGTGGGTTTCGGTTAACGGATGATCCGTTTCAAAAGCGACTAATGTGCGGCTCAATGACAGACAACGATTTGACACACACTCACACACTGCAATGTCTGCCATGCGAACTCCCTATGAAACAACTGACGATTAGTGTGGGTATATTTGGAAGCTGCTGATACTTAGGCGTTATGTTGCTGTCAAAATGGTAATGACATTTCAAATGAAAAGTTTTAATTCTGTGTCAACCTAAATTCCGTGTGACGCACTTACATAAATACTACAGTCAACCGCCCCCGCCCCCACCTACTCCAGCCAACATATGTCGGTAAAGACGGCTATACTATTGGGTCTGATATAACAACACGTATTTCCCCGTAAATACGGCTATACTATTGGGTTTGATATAACAACACGTGTTTCCCCGTAAAGACAGCTATACTATTGGGTTTGATTCCCCGTAAATGACGGCTATACTATTGGGTTTGATATAACAACACGTATTTTCCTCGTAATGACAGCTATACTATTGGGTTTGATATAACAACACTATACTATTGGGTAATTGCTATACTATTGGGTTTGATATAACAACACGTATTTTCCTCGTAATGACGGCTATACTATTGGGTTTGATATAACAACACGTGATTTTCCTCGTAATGACGGCTATACTATTGGGTTTGATATAACAACACGTATTTTCCTCGTAATGACGGCTATACTATTGGGTTTGATATCACAACACGTGTTTTCCTCGTAATGACGGCTATACTATTGGGTTTGATATCACAACACGTATTTTCCTCGTTATGACGGCTATACTATTGGGTTTGATATCACAACACGTATTTTCCTCGTAATGACGGCTATACTATTGGGTTTGATATCACAACACGTGTTTGACGGCCTCGTGAATGACGGCTATATACTATTGGGTTTGATATAACAACAACACTATACTATTGGGTTTTCCAACACGTAATGACGGCTATACTATTGGGTTTGATATAACAACAACAACACGATATAACAACACGTATTTCCTCGTAATGACGGCTATACTATTGGGTTTGGGTTTGTTTTTCCTCGTAATTACGGCTATACTATTGGGTTTGATAACAACACGTATTTTCCTCGTAATGACGGCTATACTATTGGGTTTGATATAACAACACGTATTTTCCTCGTAAAGACGGCTATACTATTGGGTTTGATATAGCAACACGTGTTTCCCCGTAAAGACGGCTATACTATTGGGTTTGATATAACAACACGTATTTCCTCGCAACACGTGTTTCCCCGTAAAGACAGCTATACTATTCGGTTTGATATAGCAAGACGTGTTTTCCCGTAAAGACAGCTATACTCTTGGGTTTGATATAACAACACGTATTTTCCTCGTAAAGACAGCTATACTATTGGGTTTGATATAACAACACGTATTTCCCCGTAAAGACGGCTATACTATTGGGTTTGATATAACAACACGTGTTTCCCCGTAAAGACGGCTATACTATTGGGTTTGATATAACAACACGTGTTTCCCCGTAAAGACAGCTATGCCCATCATCCTGTATGGATATGTTTTGGATAGCCAACCAACTGAATAGAAACATATTGTGGCCCAAGGAACCAATAAAACGTGGAATTGGTGGGTACTGCCCGAGGTATGAAATGTGTCGTAACAAACTATATTAAACATGACGCAAGGTGCTGTCCTTATTTTTGGAAGCCATGATATTTTGTCAGCGCCATAACAGTAAAGGATATGACGTACGACCATGCCATTTCCTGATGAAACCCATATCTGTCGCATGAAGCCAGCCAGCCAAGCAGAGCTTAAACGGGAACTGAAGGGTGGGTCTGTTCGAGCATATATTGTATTATCCTCAGACTCAGAAGAGCAATGTTGCTAGTTTCTAGTCCATTTCAATAGATATCCACCATAGTTAAGTATCCCAGTAAACGCCTTGGTTTTTTAGTTGTTCCAGGCTAATAATTTTAGTACATTAATAAGATTTTTTCGTAAAAAATGTAAAATGGTGGTTTAAAGGATCTAGCATATAAATACTTGGCTTGTTCCATGTGACTAACATGCAGAACCGATGGTCATTAACATCCTATTACATCACATACTGGCTGCACGGAGAAACGTCAGATATTGACAAATATGCACCAGTATCTTTAACGATAGATAGCTTCCAGATAGACAGGGCTTACGATATTAGTCAGCTAGAAGAGACAGGCCGATATATCTTTGCTTAAGAACAATATTAACAAGTAATATTAGAGACGCAAGTAATCGTGATAGAACGTATATAAATAACAGCAGTAGTCGGCAAGGAAATACGATACATAATGAAACATCGTTGACAATAGTGACAACAATAGCGAAAGCTCAATAGTAACCAGTGAGGTGTTAGCGTAATGGTGATTATATGTATATGGGTAAAAACTCCATCGCGATACCTAATGGAGTAAAGGATATGAAGTGATCTCTCCTCATTTGCCGCAAACCCACACACCTCACACTCTGACTGCGGTCGTGTTCGTGAAGGAATGGGTAATGCTCAGCCGTGGGGTTAATCTCTCACAGCTTCTCTCGTCCGTCGCTGGCTGTACACCCCTACCAAAACTGGAGTAAACATTGCGCCTTCCGATTAAAAAAGGGGTTGATTGCTTAAAAAGCAATTAGTATCAAATGACAACAGCAAAGGGAATTTTCATTATTTTCAACGGTGCCTGACCAAAGCTCTATTCAGCCGCATGCTCTCATCGCCAATTGAGAGTCCATCTCTCCAGCTAGCGATACTGTTACAAATACAACGCAGGGGCCAATGTACTGTGTATTGGAGGGTCTTGGCTGAGATCATTAATACGAATGCTGCACTATGAGAAGTACTATACCGTCGCTACCGCGAGCACTGCTTCCATAGAGGCAATCACTTAACGTTACATGACAACCGAAATCCTACGACGACTTATTGAAATACGTGACGTCATATTTGATGGCCGCGTGCGTCACATACCATCTTCTGCTTACGGATATTACTTCCTGCACAGCAGCTTCACTGACAGCAACTTTTTTCAATGAATCTCTGAACATGTGAGATGTAGGCACCATTGGAGGTCACCAAGCATTGTCAGAATGAGGATAGCGTGATGTTAATTAAAAAACAGGCCTACCAGATAAAACTTAATTACCGTCATGCCTTAATCTAGTATCTGACTGGTACCAATGTACACATGATAGGCTGGAACCGGCCGTGGTGTAGGGTCATGTTGACTTCTATCATTCGTCCAACAATATACATTGGGAATTCGCATTTACTCTCGGAGGTATTATTTGAAGGATGATGGATGAGAATGGTGGTGGTCTTCGGATGCCACCCATTATTGTTATTGCCCATTCGGCTGTCGTTGGGTGAGGAAACTGAGAGCGATATTACAAACCCGATAAGTTGGGGCGTCCAATTCAAACAAACATGCAATATTAATGGAGCGAAACCAGCTGAACACTGGTTATGGTGCATTGATGACTATGGACCCAGCCCGAAGCTACATTTTAAATATGGTCTGCGTTGATTATTTATGTAATGCATAAAGAGGCAGATATTTAAAGAAGCAGATATATTGACCGATGCCAGTGCGCGCCATGCTATTAAGCTTGTGTGTAATTAATAACAGCTTCCTTGAGTAACATTCATTTGTGAAGGAAGCTGATACAAGAGAGGCGCAGGATCAAATATATATATGGTGTATATATATATATATATATATATATATATATATATATATATATATATATATATATATATATATATATATATATATATATATATATATATATATATATATATATATATATATATATATATATATATATATATATATATGTAGTGTTTCAGTATTGTTTTCCATTCCAACGTATTTAGTGATCTTTGACCTTACATACAGCAGTGGGGCTGTCATATGTCGCTTTCCACGATGGACATTACTTCAGGTAGATATCAGTGCTTCGCTCAAACCTGCAGAACATGATTCCACGAGTCGCCATCATAAGATGCGCCGTGAGTACCAGCGATGTGTGGTATAATTGCATTTAAATGGGTCAACAAAAGACCCGTGTTATTTCGTTCCCGCAAGTGTCGCATGGTTAAGGACAATATTCTTGGAATGGAGGTGTACACGAAGATCGGAAACAGCTTGACAAAATTCTCTAAGTCGGCTCTCTAATGCTCTAAAAATGTAATGTTGCGACATAATGGATAAACGTGTATCGGGCAGTTGGCTCACCAGTCTGTAAAGGCATTTCACCGACAGATAAATCACGATAAAGGATTCACGATAAGCGGAGCTGGGAATATATCTAAGTTGATGATATTTGCGAATATAATGTCCTACGTGCTTGAGCATTGAACCCGGTGCAATGAAAGAACAAACAGCCAGCACCATGATGCCCATACTAGCTTGCATCATTTACATTACAAAGATCTGTTGTGTAGGAAGCCTTAAATGATAGACAAGACTGTCTCATTTCCTCCAAGTTAAAGCTCATTTGCAGTAGATTTATGTAGCAATTTGAACCAAATGTAGCACTTAGCAAACGATAAGTTTACTCGGAACTAACACGAAATTTACGTCAAGAGCACCTGACGTCCTCGTTAGCCGGATGTAAGTTGAATTATTGGGCTTTCCGCTTCTCTGTCCTCATTTGGGTATTGCAAAAATTACACATACACACCATTGTTTCCGTACAATATAATAACAACACGACGATAAAAAACTGTTATCTGTATCAATAGCAGCCATCTCCTAAAGTGAAAGAGGCTATACAATACGGAATGGAGTATCGTTAGATATTGCAGCAAGAAATATGGTCAACGGTGAAGATACTCTACATATATTTATGGCCACGTAATTTGTCCAATTAATACACCATTTGACAATCATCGATGTTGAAAGGTTGGACATATCACGTGATGAAATTCAACATCCCAGACAACAGAGCTGTAAACAAACATTGTGACATTAATCAGTTAATAGACAGATTTCACCCAGGCGGCGTATATCGCCTTATGCATAATATGGGCATATTGCGCTGTATCCGTCTAGTACATAGATATACCTTAAAAACACTATTTACGATGCCTCTGATTCCTTAAACGTTCAGCTAATCCGCACCATTTGCATAATGTATGAATTGCTTCCACCCTTCTTTGAACGGCATGCACTTACGGTAGCGGCGGTACACATGCGGTAGTGAGTATAAATGACTATGGCTTATACAGTGTAACTACTGGATTCTTGTTGTATGGCAGCTCATGTGTCCTGTACAATAAATGCATATGTAACAAACAATATAAACGTATAATTGCCATACGTGCTATCCAATATCGTTCAGCACAATAAGAGGTAGCTAATCCATTCACGTTTTATGTTGCATGAATTCCTTTTTTTGTATTTTTTTCTGCATAAACTTGTGTTAGGGTGACGCGCAAATGAAAATTTAAATGTTTCTAAAAATAGTGTAAATGGGTATTTGGATTTGAATGCTTGCTGTTGCTGGAATGTTTAAAAATGTGCTTAAATACCTCCATGCATTTATAGCTACCTGAAAGTTAAGAAACCTGTTGAGTTTAAAGACTCTTAAAATATTATATCGCCAATATCTGTGAGAATGAACAATTGCATTTGGACGATAACTGATGTCAAGACAGCTCTTCGCTATTTTGTTTGCCATGGGTGGTGACGGCCTACTTTATAGAGATTTATATTTACCTCGTTTGTTCCAGACTGGTATGATATAGAATAAGAAATTAAGCACAACGGGAATAGCCTTATCGCGATTTACATGGTAACAGTATATTTGCTAGTAATGATTTTTGCAGTAAGGAAAATACTAATGGTGATGGATGAACATTAGAGTGTCATTTTGATATATAATACAAACTTATTGATATTAGCAGAATCAATGTTGTGATACTAATAGTATTTCCCCACAACCAGTCCAAATATATTATCTGTATGATATTATATAAACATTGCATACTGCTTCGATAACATTTGTCTGCATTATGATGATTATACGTAGAATATAAACAGACGTGAACTCTTCCTGTAATGTCTCGTTCCGTGACTTAATCTCGCTGGCATCAACCTACAAAGAAGAAGCTGGAATCAGCAATAAACTGCAACCTGTCTACCGTAAATCAGCCGAGGTGCTTAAATTAATGTGCACAATGATTGAAGGTTTTCAGGGTCACGTAAGGTTTGAGTATTATACCTGAATTTTAAGTCGCATTGGAATAAGACACCATACCTTCATTACCATTTTCCATTTGGCATTTGTTGTGTGAGGAAACTGAGAGCGATAACATCCAACCGACAAGTTGACGCATTACATTTAGTCCAACCTTACGTTAATGAGACACCACCTCCTGAGCAGTGTTTATGGTGAATTGACCTCAATATCGATCTAGCCCCACAGCGAGAGTGTTTATTTGGTCTGTCTGACTCGTGTTTCCTGCACAAAAGCGTTGACAATTCATACATCAGAAACACGGATATTGATAGACACAGGGGTCATCAGACCTATGTCATCAGGAGATGACACATTAATTCCTCAAGTCGATTCAATAGTGATGCTGGTTCAAATAATTTACGTTGGCTACCGTGGTGGTTCTCCATCGGATTACCAGGCAACACAAGCCACGCGTGCAAGCTTATGTCATGTATTCAAACGTCGGTGTGCACCTGTATATAATTTGCTGGCGGGGCTACTCACATGCCAAACAATTGATTTCGATACAACGTGTGACCCCTCAAATGTTGAATAACTTTCTCTCGGTTGATATGAATATTGTTGAGCACAGCACGCATTAGTTGAGATTGATCGCAAATAAACGAATTACAAGTCTAGGGTCCAAATTCTGATCAGACGTTAACTTTGTGCCATCACGCGCGGCCATTGTAGACAGTTGTTGTGACCCAATTACAGTCATCCGAGCAGTCGACCCGAAGGTTAAGATCAAACGCTTGTTTTGAATGGCATTATAGTGCAGTTAGATGCAAGATGCCTTCAGGTTCTGCACCGAGTTGATATCGATCACTGCTACCGGCCATTATCACTTTCGGGAGTCGACATTCTGGCCTGACTTCAAGGCGTTGCATAATTGAGCATACAACAGCTTTACCGAGTAGATCTTATAGAAAGATGTGTCTTCGAGCAGTACAATTATCGTTTGGAAATGACGGTGGACTCTGTGATGAATTGGTCAACGCCACCCCTAATAACTACTGTGGCATTCCCCATGAGCACTAGTAAGTAACACCCTGTATACTGCCACAATGGATGTTGATATTGGTTCCCTTAGTATAATACGCTGTCGCAACGTGCACTTATTATGATGCGGATAGGTAGCTGAAATCTTAATGCATACCTGATGAAGTGTATGGGTGTCATATTATTGATATAATATAGTCTCGAGCGTGATTGTCAGCCATTGTTTTTCTCGACAAACCCCTTTCCCAATAACGTAAGGCTCCGTGACACTAGCGCATTGACCCTCGCTGTAAACATGGACATGAATTACAGCAAATATCTGATCAATAATCAAGTTGTTAAATGATTTCCACAATAGCAATCATTGTTGTGACGGGATTAATACACATTGGGGTCAAGACCAAGTAAATATCTTGCTTCCACAGGGAAGCGTATTTGAAGGTCAAAGCTATGCTTTTCATTTGACCTATTGAGCTTATACGATCTTCCTGGCGCTGTGAGAATATTCGTCCATGCCTTTGTCCTTTATTCTCATGCTCTCTGGTAGCCAGTGGATTTCTATGTTACACGTATAGGCAGCGACTCGGACATTCAATGATATCACGTTAGCTTTTCTCTCCAAAGGGGAGGGGTGATGGATTTACGTGGTATGATAGGTCTGTGTGGGGTGATGGATTTACGCTGTATGATAGGTCTGTGTGGGGTGATGGATTGGCGTGGGGTGATTGGTTTGTGTGGGGTGAGGGTTTGCGTGGGGTGATGGGTTCGCGCCTGATTTAATCACAAATGGCCCCATTACGTATTGTCTTAACCTGACCTCCGATGATAGATTACCTGTAAATGCTACTGTTTTGTTGCATTTCGTTTATATCCGTTTTATTCGAGTAGGTATCCTTACATGATCAATTGACCACAATACATCAAAAAGCCTAAAATACCTTACAAGGTGGACCAATGCTGAGCCATGTTCTATTGGTGAGTTGTAGAAACTGGCACGAGTTTGGAATTTTCCATGAAACCCACTCCAGCATCCATTCAAACTTGACTAATCGTTGATATATTGATGTTATAGGGCTAGTTAGTGAATGCTTGGCATTTCGTGCGATCCGCCTGATATCTGCTGATGGTGCAATATCGTGCTTTGGTTGGCTGTGCATCAAAGGATGATGCACACCTGTAGTTTCTGAGACATGTAACGGTTGGTGCTTCCCAACCAACTCTTCATTATGTAGCGGGTTCCTAAGAACTGTTTGAGTTTTGTGGCCAGGTGGGCATGCTGTTCACTCATGCTGGCCGTAATAGAGTCGATTTGTGAGAGGGTTGGGTTGTGATGTGTGTTGGCTGTGATAAAGGAAGGGATGCTATAGAGTTGAGCTGTGGTACGGTGTTAGAGCAAGGTTGTGACATAGTAAATGCTGAGCAAATAGGCTCAGGTTCTCAGATTGAGACCTGTCCGACCTTGCTGCAGTTGAATTTCATGTCATATGACGATGTCATAATTATATTAAAATACGGATATCTGTCTCAAACATTTTCCTATGTGGACATTTACAAATAACATTTTTAGGTTCGAGTTAATACTCTGCATAAACTACCACCATATATGGACCAGATGGCACTGTTTGTATTATTTCCCACATTAAAGCCCAACACAACGTTCCTTATCAGCACTTAACACATACTTATGAACTATTTGCAGTCCTCTGTCCGCATGCGGGTATTCGAGAAGTTGCAACTACGCTGCGAGATTACTCTCCCACGCCTTTGTCACTATGCTCAAGCTTTCTTGTGGCACGTCTAATATATCACAACCATATATATAGAAAGATTGCACGAAGTTATCGTGACATTTTCGCATTCTGTATCAACAGCAGCAATCTATCAGATTGGAAGGGTTGCATAATTACTTTGTTTGCAAATAAAGAGCGCGGAATGGTTGAGTTGGCTATGGAAGCGGCGAACACCAGGTAGGTGACGAGCTATTACTTGTGGCCGACAGGTGCATTACTTATTATGTTAGCCAATACCATAAACCAAGTGCTTTTGCCGACCCAGCCAATACACCGGTAAAGACGACGGTCTGAATGGCGATCAAGCGAGTTCCGGTAGCATGCTACCTGTTCTGAATTAGTTGTTATGTCGACACGGAGGTGTTATGTATGTGGTTACAAATGATGTGGATCCCAGTTACATAAAAATGGTCTCAGGTAAAGATACGCTATAGATATCTATCTCAGGGTTATTTTGCCACTCGTCTCAAGACGACATGCTGTGTTGGGAAGTTGGAAATATCACATGGTGACAAACAGCATCACACTCGACGGAACGACATACGAATGTTGTGACATAATGACATATATGATGCTCCACGTCTTTGTGTAGATAAGGGGTATAATGCTCGGTATCCGTCGAGTATGTAAATACACCATACAACCCCACGAGTTAAGATGCCGCTACATCATTAAACGCTCGGCCGATCTGTTCCCTTAGCTTAATATTTGAATTGCCCTTTTCCCTTCTTGGACTGAATGCACTGGCGGTAGCGACAATATACATACGGAAATGAAAACAAATGAATTTTGTTTATACCGAATATTTGACCGTAAGCTTATGTAGACCTCGACGTCCGTGTGTGTCATTTGTGGATGCTGTAATCACAGGTACACAATATCAGACGGATCTGATGGAAATGGAGTGCCCATGTCTTAGCAGAATCCTGTGCCACCCATGGCTGTAGCCAGTCATTCTGATCTTAACAAAATAAGCACGAGCTGAGTGTATGCAGACTTGACATATAAATAGAGCAAGCGCTCGAGGTTTTTCCTGTTATGGATACAGTCTGGTAATTGTTGTCTCACCGGCTTTGTGGCGGTGCTCTGGATTAGACCTGTTGTAGGCAATCAGCAGGCGTATCATTTCCAACGAGACATCAGGCTAAAACGAAGACTAGCTTCAACCCTCCTCTGATGTCGTTTTTCCTCCATATATATATATATAGATATATAGAGAGAGAGAGAGATATAGAGAGAGAGAGATATATAGAGAGAGAGAGAGAGAGAGAGAGATATATAGAGAGAGAGATAGGAGAGAGATATATATTAGAGAGAGATAGATACAGAGATATCTTCGTATACATATATAGAAATATATATAGATTTATACATATATATATATAGAGGAGATACATAGATATATATACACACATATATATATATATATATATATATATATATATATATATATATATATAATATATATATATATATATATATATATATATATATATATATATATATATATATATAAATAAGACAATAACCAAATTAGAAAACCTTATCAAGATATTTTATGTTGAACGTGGCTGTCAATCAGGTGATAATGTCGGCTCACATAAACGAGCATCGTGTTCCAAATGACTTTCTGCTCAGTTGATAATGGTCTTGGGCGACTACCAAGAGGTTATTTAGTGCTGAGGACAGCTGACTGAATATTTGGACACGAGCGTCGCAAAAATAACCTGCTTGTTTTTACTGCGTGATTAATGAAAATGGGTTTTAAGCGGCGCTGCGTGTAAAAATGTATTCAGGTGCGTACCGCAATGTCCCCCGGCCGTGGTAAGCAGTACAAGGACTAGCTCCGTGATCGTCTGTAACGTATATGCCGCATATAGTGAAGAGATATTCATGCTAACTTCCAAAAGATGCGATAAGTCCATATCATCATTGTGTACGGCGATAGATTGGAGATATTATCTCAGGGAAGAGACAAGGCTGAAACCATGTTAACATCTGACCAACGTAGATGAATACAAACGTCTTCAAATTAATTGTTAACATTGTTTTCTATGACAGTGACGTTGCAAATTGCAACAGTAGTTATCCATTATTCATTGAAACCCCTTTTTGGGTAAAGTGCAGCAACTGTCAACAGCGGGTGCCTGACAAGTGAAGGTCAGCTTCAGCAAGAAGAAATACGCAGCCGCTGCTAGCATATATTAGAACACTTTCCATTTAGTAACAAAGGTCAAATTGGTGGATATATGAACATGTACATCTGCCTTTGTATGATTGCGTGCACCGACTTGCCGTTCGTAATCATTGGTGTACATCTGTAGCGGCCTGCATGTCGTACAAGGAGCAGCCTACCTTCATCATGCTCTACCGTTTCAGATTTGTTGAACATTGTCAAATATTGTACCTTCAATGCAGTACTCTATATCATCCCAGCTGTGAATATTCGCGCCCTCTTGTAGGCTTCATATTAATACGACAAGGGAACATTTGTGTAGTGGGCATTATCAAACCTCGTATGGTAAATAAATTGACCCGAGCAACAGCAACAACAATAACAGCGCGGATGTTAAAACAACAGAGAGGTATCAAATACGGATAAAGAAAAACATTCGGACTAATTATATAAATCTCAAGTAGCACGCATGCGTTGTCATCACAGCCACGTCAGCAAAATCATGGTGGCTAATGGAGGATAAAGTGGACGCAAAATCTTGCGGCATTAATGAGCAAAATCCACTAGGCGCAAAATAACATACATACAAAGTACACACCATGAATACTTCTTCTCAGTCTTCATGACAGCACAATTGGTTGAAGTTGGTGAAGTTTGGCAATGACTGCGGGTACCGTTTGTATGAATACTAGACGTATATTATGCCAATAAACCTACTTAGTTATAATACATGGTTCTGGTGATTAACATAACAATGTAGGCATTGACCCTTGCTCAGAGGTCAATAAAACAGCTGCCTCCATATGCAATAGACCTGAATTATGCTATTCTCTTACGACTAAAAGAACACGAATGCCGTCGCACGAGACCTTTTATATATTTCCAGTGTTATGACAATATAAAGTACATTTGTTATCTGCAATTGTTGAGCTGTTTTCTTTGATATAAGACAGGCAAGCTGAAGGGCTTATTTAGTCGTATTTTATTGGCACAACGATTGTAAACACCAATCACAAATGGAGGGCTGCAGAAATTGCCTTTACAGGAGATACAAATAAATAAATATATACAAACATACATAGACAGCATCTTGATAGCGCTGAGGTTGTTAGAGTTGATGGTTTGCCTTCATCGTGGTTTATTGTGCTGCCTATCGAGCTGCGAATATGGCACTGAGAAGGAAATACCTACTTGCATAATAAACAGCAGACCATCATCGCGTAGCTGTTCAGACGTGAAATGCCCACTGCCCTGAACTTGTGCCACATGAAGAGCATACTATATCCTCGCAAAGTGTGAGCATGGTTACCTGCTGACTCAGCATAAAATGTGTGTCGTCGTCGTGTCCTGAATGCTCTGAGCAACGATGTGACATATGACTTCTGCGCTGTATATAGTTCCAATGTTTACATATTGTTCACATGGTTGGTGTTCCTGTTCGATTTTGCCATATCAGCTTCATTAGTGTACCAAACCAAACTTGTAGTCGGAGAAGCGAGTGGCCATTAATTAAGCAGTTCGAGACGCTTTGTGCATTTATGGCGTCTAGTGTACCAAACCAAACTTGTAGTTGAACTCAGGAAGAAGCGAGTGGCCATTAATTAAGCAGTTCGTGACGCTTTGTGCATTGATGGCGTCGTATATATACTAACTGAGCTACATTTCTTGACGCGTAGCAA
The DNA here is from genome assembly GCA_034190875.2 of Urechis unicinctus. Lineage (NCBI taxonomy): Eukaryota > Metazoa > Annelida > Polychaeta > Xenopneusta > Urechidae > Urechis > Urechis unicinctus. Next base: position 66,063,112 of record CM067350.1, read on the forward strand.
TGAAGGTTGCAATAATGTATATATCTCGTGTGGCGTAGTGATAAAGGTAACGAATATGTAAATTGGTGTTGGAAGGCTAGTGACCTGATAAGCGTACATGAAGCCATTCATAGGATCTCTTGATGGGGGCATTGACGGGTTTAGGCATTGTCATGTTCGTTTTGCATGTTAACTTGCAGTAATCCTCATACCTGAGGGGCCGGTTATTACACAATGCAATCAGGGCGAGTTGCAGGGAAGCCATCAGCGAATTATACCACTTATACATGCTCGCTCTATAATTGGTTACTATTATTCTTCCTGCATACAATATTTGTGTATCGTCAATATCCGCATTTGATCAGAACTGATTTCATGTACATGTGTTGTCAACGACAATGTACGTCGCATTGACAAATAGTTGGAATCTACATTAGCTTCACCATAATGGCTTTGTTATTTGGAAATCAGAAGCAGCGTCATAATTCAATAATTTGTGTTGTGGCTTGAATCGATTACCGCCTGAGATGCATAGTGGTATAGTGGCTACACCGCTATTGTCATCACATGCGGCAGAAGTTCCCTAGCTCGTAGATCAGTGACCTTTCATTATAAAAGATGTCAGCTGTCAACAATTCATTGTTCTGAATATTTGTGGTAAAGGCCAAGGTTAGCCACAATAGGCTCATTACTAGTTACACAAGCTCACTTAGGCAGACTTGCCGGCGGAGTAACCATTAACTGGCACACAGGACATAAGCAAAGTCAAGATTTGTATGGCAGGCACACAAAGGACAAGAGGGATCAAGCTGATAGCTCTTTGGATCATGCTGATAGCTCTTTGGATCTTGTTGATAGCTCTTTGGATCTTGCATTGAAGAATAATGGTAGCTTCTGCCCATCCGTGTCTACAGTCTCATGGTCATGATCATGGTCAATAGCTGTGCTCGTTGTTGGAATGATTTACATGCATATAGCAAGTCTACTCAAATAGCTCAGTACATCGTTATTCGGTGTCTTTCGCTGTGTGATGAATAAGGCGTTTAGTGATCTAACAGCTCTCGAGAGCTATGAGGTGGCAACCACAAGGGTCAAAGTGAAATTAAATGCCAGAAATGGGTCGCACCAAAAATAAACTTATCGTTCTCTACGAGCATCCACAGCTGATGTTTCGTTCAGAATAAACCAACCACGCATGCCTGCTGTGCGAATTATGTGTATGATATTCAGAATCGCAGCAATGAGTAACCGAGCAGATTGCTAATGGAAAAACCCAATAAGCTTGGCAAATGTACCCAAACGACGACTACTGGCGTTTTGGTTCGGCCCCAGCTGCTATACTATGAGACAAAGGTTTTCTCTTTCCACCTCCAGTGCATGGACAGATCCCGGTAGAGTCCTGAACAAGTGTCCCATTAACTCCTTCTGAGCTTCGTACCATCTGCCTCGGTACAATAAACGCAGATGTAAAAACCACCTGCCACTACAATAAACTCAATGTCAGCGTTACCTCGTACAAATGAAGCTCTCTTTCAGGTCATCAATTAGTCATCTTACTGTCCCGCCTTTGAGGCATTATATAAAGAAGACCCTATAGCTGATAGCAGGGCAACAAAGCTACCTGAATTCACACACTCTTACACGCACAAACTGTGTGCGAAATACCACCTATTACTCACCCGCTGACAGTGTTTTCTTACCTCGTTTGTAATGGAACGCACCTGTGGCTTGGTTTTGTTAGAGCCAGGTAGTTTTTTTACATGGCGCATTGATCATCGTTAGTCGTGACAAATTCAACAGAAGCGGGTTAGCTCATCAAATATACCAGTCCGTCGTCATGGTTACCTCCCATATACAAAGCATGAGTAATTTCAGTAGCAATTCGACAATTTGTCGCTATATTTGTTATTGCTCATTAGGTCCAGTGCTATGAGTACTATGGCTGTTTGACATTGATGCAGGGCAATGTCGTTCATTACGAAGCGTCAATGTACCATGAGCTTAATGCGCCATTGAACCAGCCAGATGAACGCGGCGTCTGATTTCCACGTGCTGTTATGCTTACACTGATATAGTGCTAGCATTGTATCGTACGGTTGACTTCGTTCAAGCGTTCTTAGTCTTTGTGCTCAATAACGTGCTTCTCCTACTACTTTAGTTCCTTACCGTGCAATAGAAAGAGGGAGATGTTTATCACATGATGAATCATGTATCGGTGGAAACATTGAGAAACGTTGGCTGTTGAAAGTGCCCTTATGAGTGTAATGAACGCTATGGTATTAAGTAGATTGATCCTATAATCAACGCAGCAGCCACCGTCAATATCACATGTCCCTCAAATGCTACAGTGTGCTCGTAACGATGACAAGCAACATCAACAACAACTGTATCTGAACCAGAGCGACATTTATCTTCGTGCTAACCAAAACCAACAGTACACAAGGGCAGTATCATAAAGAGACACTTTACCTGTTATGGTGGTTCACTTGTACAACAATGGAATCAGCATGACCAAATACCACTTGGATCAACTGATACGTCCATTGAAGTTTAATTGCTGATGCTAAGTTGTGCAATCACAAATATGAACAACAAAAAACATCATCTAATTCTGGATTATCAGTCAGTCCATGAGAATGCATCGCAACATACCACAGACGTGTTGATGTTGCTCACCATGTTACCAGCTTCAAAGGCATCCCGGCTTGCACGTGTTAGTCGCGTGAAATGAGGAAATCATCAATCTCAACGGGGAGAAAGAGGCTGTTGGTGAAATTGGTATCACATTTTTTCTCTTGACATAATCCACACTATTGACATACCAGCAGCAGCTCCAGTGCTGCGTTCTTCTAGTGAACTATGCAAATAATCGATGAGTGCATATGTTTCTATCTCAATGTGTTTGTGAATGGGTATATATATACATATATATATAAATATATATATATATAAATATATATATATATATATATATATATATATATATATATATATATATATATATATATATATATATATATATATATATATATATATATATATATATATATATATATATATATATATATATATATATATATATATATATATATATACATATATACCAATGTTCCCTATATTGAGTGTCTATGTACAATGCTTGCATACCAACGATATGGTCAAAATCTTGTCATGCAATTGTGCCAACATACATCAGGCAATATAGCACTAGGGATAAATCATTCTACATTGTGCATATTTTCCATGCATCATCAGTTTATCTCTGTGCAGGATAACTTTTCAGGAGAAACAGCTTGTGTTTCGGTGAGTTGCTGTGTTATTGTTAACTTGATGAATTGCTTTCGCCAAGCTATTTTGATCAGTGCCGTTTGTGGCTTTGTTTATTTGTAAACTGCTTTTATGGAACACGATACATGGTTTTTCGATTGTTTTCAAATGGTCGGCAACAATGAAGCGCAAAACCCAGGGGTTATCTATTGACCTTGAACTCAAACTAAAGTCAAGGTAATTGAAAATGAGAAAATGTAGAATACCGAATATCTCCGTAGATTACATAATTTACATCATTTTGTAGGTTAATTCAATATGACAAATATTTTCATACAATTTTCTGATTAATCTTTAAAAATCGGAAATACCGGTCTTATTTTAATAAAACAAGGGGGACATGTTGTCAGTGAGAGCGTCAGTCCAATCATACGATTTTATGGCTGTCGATGACGTCACTTCCGGTTACAAACGCACCAATTATTATTAAACATAGTGGCAAGTTTATATCTAAATATCTCGGTGAATAACACCTCGACCTTAAAAAGTTCACATATTCTTTAACTTAATTCAATTGCAATTTTTTTTTAAATATATGTAATCATAAATAATGCATTGTGTACGAAATCCTCTCGGTCGATAATTACTGGTAATCAATATCGGTACGTTTCTTTAAAGAATGTACTGAATATTTGGATGTATTTGAAAGCTTTGTCTCTCTTCAAGTGGCTGTTATGAATCCAGCTAATTGTACCATAGCGGTTTGCGTTAGAGATGTGCAAACTTCACCTATTGACATTTGGGCTAAACAATGTGTTAGAAAACCAGATCTATAGCGCCATGTACCTGGCATTTTGCAATTGTTCTCCCCTTCGTTCCCCCACTCCCAAACAATTCGTCAATATAAATAGTCGGTGAATTGCAGAAGGCCGTTAAATAAGCTATCGTCACATGTCATGTATATCTGTATCTAGAGCTTGCTGAATACCTGGCGCCGACATATAAGTACATTTATATGCCAGCTCTTACAATACGTTCAAATAAGCGCGTGTCTAGATACAGGCTAAAACTCGACTCATTTGTTCTTGCATGCCTCAGACCTTCTTAACATATACAGCTGGTGATCCTATGATATGCGTCCAATGAATATCGTATCAGGCTCTCGACAAACGATCAGTCAATTTTCTGCATAGATGCATACGAAATGACCCAATAAGCTGATGCAGGCGTGCACGACGACACGGTTGATCAGACAACTGTATAATTTGTTTCCGCAACTGGGACAACGAAAACATGCGGCCCACGTATGGCATTATGTCTCATTCCTCTGCAGAACATAACAGTCGTCATTTGGGCGTGATCCTGCCGCTCATAGCTAACGAAGACGACCAGTATTCAGTCGTGGTTGTTAAGTCAGTAATACGAGGATCAACTTTTGATCCCCACTCTGTCCTGCTGCTCAGCTTGCGTACGCAATCTAATTCGCGTTGTGATATTGATGTTTGAGATATTGCCATGCGCTGTAAAACATAACGTCGATACGAACAGGATAAAGCTTATATGTCTTAACAATTACAGCGATATTTATCTATCTCTCTCCTTCGCTCTCTCTCCTTCGCTCTCTCTCTCTCTCTCTCTCTCTCTCTCTCTCTCTCTCTCTCTCTCTCTCTCTCTCTCTCTCTCTCTCTCTCTCTCTCTCTCTCTCTCTCTCTCTCTCTCTCTCTCTCTCTCTCTCTCTACACACACACACACTACGCACACACGTACTAGTCCATAACGCAATAGTCTTCATAAACGATTCGGTATTGCAATTATTTCGTATGTGCTGTGTACAAAACTGGGATTACTGCTCCCATTCGCAGTTCAGACACGCAATGGTTTATCAAACAATGGCATACTGGGAAGTCCACACCAAGGTTACAGTGTGACTTAATGTGCTATTTGCATGCTGCTGATATGGGAAATTCGTTGTAAAACGTAGCAAAGCAACCGCTGGTTTTATTTACAGATGAGACCTCGAGTGGCTTGTGTTAAGTTCACATTAAATAGCGTTATCTATGTTAGCATCACATAGCAATGTCTGCAGAGTAATAATATACGTATTATGTTAAGCATGTACCAAACATCATCTTGGGCTATTTTCATAAATGAAGGTATTGGTAATTATTCATAGTGAACCGTTGAATCGCGTTAATGTTTCCCATATTTCACTAGTAAGACCCAGCTGACAGTGTTATATGATATAGATATCACGTTGAACCTGGTACATAATACTACAGCGGGTGGTGTGACTAGTCTGGGTTTCACACTATGGTCATGCAGCATTTGGCACCAGGAAAACTCCTGTGAACCATAAAGATGATTTATCCTAACCTCTACCTTACAAATATGACACCTAGCAGCTTTGGTGGGTGGTGCGTAGGCCAACAGCTATGTTGCATATATCACCGCTGCCCGAGGCCTTAAACGCTAGTCTTTGGAGGAAGCCCAAATAGTGTTGAATTCGTGATTGAACAAAATGAATACACATTATGGATGAACACGTAGCATCAATGTACATCCCAGATTGAAGCCAGGAGTGGAATTGGGTTAGAGGATTCTAACGAAGCACTCATATAGGAACAGGCAATTCCTATGCAAAAGAGTAAGAGTAGAGGTTAATGGACCAGTGCAGTGTGAGCATTACCAGCATTACAGATGGACCGCCGTGTTCAAGTTATTCTATTCTTCATCATCAATGCAGTAACAATCCCATATGCTGATCTAACACCATATATAACCCCGCCTGGATCACGTCTAATTCCGTGGCTGTCTCGTTTAAGTGACCCATACCTTCTCCGAGCCTGATTGAATCACAGTTGGACTCAGGTTACCAATGAAACGTGGCTCGCGTGACAACCCCATATTGTACGCGTCGATGTCGAAATGACGTGTTTGCGCACAACAATATGTTTGTTATGTGCGCTATGTTCGTTTGTTAAGCATTAGAGGTAGGTGATGTAACGAGATAAGACCGACTGCAGAGAAATAAGGCTAAGTGAACATCGAAATCGTTATATTATCTGCTGTATTATGAGGTTCCACTTGGGTATTACTGGTAGAAGCTCATGCAGTGGCTCAGCTGACAAGACAACAGCATGGGGCGATATATCCATCGATGGGCCCTGCTTTCTATACACGAGAACATGTGTGGTATGGTTATTAGCTGTGAGGTGCTGTTAAAGTGATGTAATGAATGGATTAGGTATCAGCATCAGGGTCGGATCATGACGGAGCTAATGATACAAAACGACCACGAGGCGTCGCTGATAACGGCTGGCTGCGATAGACGCGAATCACCCACATTAGGCAGGTGCAGGTGATATTGATCGCCTGTGTAATTGTATATATGCTTATCCTTGAGTGCATGTTAATGAGGGCCTGGTGTTGGGGCTTCACTCTACATGCTGGTTGCATTATTGCGCAAAACAATCTATTCCATTTTATTATAGTTGCATTTTTGTTCTACACGGGTGACGTCTAGAATGATATATAACATGGCTTTTAATCGGTAATAAGTGATTTGGCGTGTCGACACGGTGCCAGCTGTGCTTCTGTTAATACACAAAATAATACTTCGTTCATCATTGGAAATGGTTATCATGCTGGAGCTTAACTAACACAGGAGATTTCACTAAAGACAACTGCAAACGCTATACAAGTGAATTAATTGAAACCTTAATATCCCTTGGAATAATTGACTATGATATGTCCGCATACATGATATCGAACGATATTCTGTAGATCACGCGTTTTGCGCAAGTCAATTTGTTATAAATTGCTACGATTTTAATGCGAACACGCTCGTGGTTCGGATCAGTGGCCCACTTGTTATGAAAGGTGTGTGACAAATTGCTGGTGGTTCGAATCAGTGGCCCCCTTGTTATGAAAGGTGCGTGACAACACGCTGGTGGTTTGGATCAGTGGCCCCCTTGTTATGAGATGTGTTTGACTGTAAAGCTGACAACGATTTTACAAGCAGAACGCAGTGCATGGCTCATTGAATGCCGGAATCGGGGTTCACAACCTGGGAGTTCGCACCCTCCGCGTTGTGCATAACACGACCCAATGCTTGTGTTGTGTCATTATCCACATGGCTCATGGTCGTTATGGTGTATTGGTAGCGGCTACACCAAAGAGGTTCATGCATCTAAGCCAATATGGAAGTATTATCAATGAAAACAATCATAAATGAAATGCAGCAGGCTTGTGTCATTAGTTATAAGTGGCGTCAGTGTGTGGAAGCGTCAGCGATGAGTGGCGTCAGTGATAAGTGGCGTCAGTGATAGGTAACGTCAGTGATACCTGGCGTCAATGATAAGTGGCGTCAGTGATAAGTGGGCTCAGTGATAAGTGGCGTCAGCGACAAGTGGCGTCTGTGATAAGTGGCATCAGTGTTTGGTAGCGTCAGTAATAAGAGGTGTAAGTGATAAGTGGTGTCAGTGATAAGTGGCGTCAGCAATAAGTGGCGTCAGTGATAAGTGGCGTCTGTGATATGTAGCGTCAGCGATAAATGGCGTATGTGTTTGGTAGCATCAGTTTTTTGTAGCGTCAATGTTTGGTAATAAGTGGTGTCAATGATAATAAACATCAGTGAGACGTGGGATTAGTGATAAGTGGCGTCAGTGATAAATGGCGTCAGTGATATATAACGCCAGTGATAATTGGCGTCAGTGATAAGTGGCGTCTGTGATAGGTAGCGTTAGTGAGAAGTAGCGTCAGTGTTATGTAGCGTCATTGATAAGTGGCGTCTGTGTTTTGTAGCGTCAGTTTTTTGTAGCGCCAGTTATAAGTGGCGTCACTGATAAGTTGCGTAAGTGATAAATGAAGTCAGTGATAAGAAGCGTCAGCATTATGTAGCGTCAGTGATAAGTGGCGGCAGGGTTATGTTGCGTCAGTGATCAAGTGATCGGGTCGCGTCAGTGACAGGTAGCGTGATTCATGATGTCAGTGATAGCCGTCGTCGGCTTAACAATGTACTCTGATCCAAGGACCATAAGAAGGCAACCTCGTATCAGCAAAGTTATTGCAGTGATTTGACCCATGTTGGGATGAATCTTTGGAAACTGCCTAAATGTGGGTGTCCGAATCATCAGGATGCTATCAAGGCATTGTAGAGTGGTCATTGTGCTCAAAACTCGCTTCCTTACAATCAGAGAGGATATAACTGGCACACCGACTGCGTTCCTTACAATCAGAGAGGATATAACTGGCACACCGACTGCGTTCCTTACAATCAGAGAGGATATAACTGGCACACCGATTGCGTTCCTTACAATCAGAGAGGATATAACTGGCACACCGATTGCGTTCCTTACAATCAGAGAGGATATAACTGGCACACCGATTGCGTTCCTTACAATCAGAGAGGATATAAATGGCACACCAATTGCTTTCCTTAAAATCAGAGAGGATATAATTGGCACACCGATTGCGTTCCTTACAATCAGAGAGGATATAACTGGCACACTGATTGCGTTCCTTACAATCAGAGAGGATATAACTGGCACACCGACTGCGTTCCTTACAATCAGAGAGGATATAACTGGCACCCCGATTGCGTTTATTTCTGTGAAAATTTAACCGGATGGATATTGATCGTTTAGGTTGCCATGAAGAGATAAGAAGCAAGATGGGTTCCTGTATGGTCCTCTTACTACCTGGCCAGCATATCGCTGACGTCATTTCCTCCCAGTCGTCTTGATATGTAACGACATATAGACTGCATGCAGCATTGTCTAGACACTTCGTACGTAAGCCGCTGTCCAGGCCATTGTCTTCGTCATATTCGCAGTAATCTAAGCGGATATATTCACATCATATACAACTTGCCCATTGCCAATGAGTCCTTTAACACTATTTAGGCAATATCCTCATGGGGAGCCTAGTCAGAATGGAATGGAGACGCCATAAGTAGGATATATGTGGGTGAGATGGACCAGTGGCGTAGCCGGGGGTGTGCGGAGTGCGCGGCAAATTTGGGGGGGCGGCCAATACTATAATTTTGTTACTGTCATGTGATATTGAGGTACTTAATATAATGGCTGGTTTCTCAAATGGCTGAGTTTTGAAGTTGGTGCCGTTTTGTAGTTGCGATGCTCCCTAGCGGAATCAGTCGTTAATTTCATGGAAACGAAAGGAAACACCGACGTACATTTCAAATATGATTTTAGAGAAATTTAAGGAGCAGGGGATTGATAAATACCTTTTGGGAGGAGAGGAGTTTTTCATAATTTTACTACTTTCAACCTTTCACACGTTTAGACATTATTATTGTATTTTTTTCCTGTTGTCAGGTTTTATTTTTTGTCATTATAACATCGTTCAACAATCAATTAATTAATAAATGAAAAGTAAATATTTTATATACGTGTGTTTGTAGTGGTCGAAGTTGTGTTACGTTTAAGGAAGGGGATGGCCAATTAGGCTACCTCACATGGCGGCCAGACCCCACACTACGCCGCTTGGCTTGACTGACAATATCCGCTGCAATGAGTAATAATCGCTATTAGAGTCACAATGCTACACAGGATGCCATCCGACTAACAGGTTCTAGCGTGCCACTTTTGTCCTCACTTGATATTGTGTTTCTTGCCCTTGACATTCAGTCCCGTCGTTATATGATTGCCGGCGACAGTAGAAACAAATGAACGCGAGTGGCTCCACCCTAGCAAAGTTAGATAAATGAGGTAATAATCACCGATATCAGCAAACAATACTCGCTTACACACAAATGTAAATCAGGAATCATCAGCTTTACAACTTGAGGACTATATGTATATAAATATATATATAAATATATATATAAATATATATATATATATATATATATATATATATATATAGATATATATATATATATATATATATATATATATATATATATATATATATATATATATATATATATATATATATATATATATATATATATATATATATATATATATATATATATATATATATATATATATACAGTGATGTTGATAATATTTTGGTTATTTCTTAACCTTTTGAACACCTTCTTCCACATTTGCACAAATGACAGATCGAAGATTGAAATAGTAGTTTGCCAAGCAGTCTGTGGCATCTTGCGTTTTATATTTTTCTGTTGCACCACATTATAGATGATTTTTACTTTGTTGCAACGGAAATAGTGTGAAGAAGCATAATGACACACCATCAGTGCTATATATGCCTCATCTGATGGTACCGCGTCGTCTGTAGCTTATATGACACATCCATCAGTATAAGCCATTTCTATGTATGTCACCGACCTCTGTAGCTAATGTGACACATCCACCAGTATAAGCCATATCTATGTATGTCACTAACCTCTATAGCGTCTATCAGAACGCATTTAAGCTATATCATATACTTTAGCGTTCCAGGCATCAATGAAGGTAATTTAACAGTGCCCAATACTATTAAGCAAAACCCTGCAATCTGGGCCTGGTCACGTTTATTATGTAAGGTGCTGTTGCAGCTTTAGTTGTTCCCATAAATGACATATGATGGCTATCTTGCATCCATTAAAACAAATAACCTGCATGCTGGAAAGGTAAAGAAAGAAGGAGTAAAACGTAACTCTTTCATCTTTTGATGGCATTCGTGCTGTTCATTTGATCGAACTGGGTGAGGCTTTCAGCTTTCATTTAAGGTTGCTCTCCTATGAGCCTTGTGAGGTACCTCTGGTAAATCAGGCATGGAACGAATTAACATCAATAAACCAAACTTGGCTCGGAATCCAATATCCAGACTAATGCTTCTCGATTTTTCAGCTAATGACTTCATTACACAGGCGATTCTTTTTTGACCCTCATATTCTAGTCAACGTCTGACAATATTACTCATGTAACATTGATACAGCATCATACTGGCTTACTATGTAATGAGATGCATAAATCAACAAATGTTCACAAACCTTACGAACAGCATAATGGTGGTAATTCAATCGATATGACATTATAAGTGAAGCAAGGACGAACACTATTTAACATTTCAATATAGAGCTGATTGAACACAAGATAACACATACAATGTATGTACTCAGTAGTCAAATTATTCAGAAAAGGGCATAACATATAGCATATGTGACCCTTACATTTCTGTCGAAGCAGTGGCATAGCGTGGGGTGTGCATGGTGTGAGGACCGCACAGGGCGGCCGGTTTGGGGGGGGGGAGACTATTACTAAAATGTTATTACTTGTGGATTCTGTGTCTTGTGATTTTGATGTACTGAATTTTGAAATTCATTTCAAATATGATTGCAAAGAAATTTAACTGGGAGGGGGGGGGGGATAAAAGTTGTGTGGTGTTTTTCATATTTGCATTACTTCCGATTTTAGACGTTTAAATTGAATTACTAAATTTGGGTTTTATTCCTATTGTCTGTCTCGGCAGGTTCACTTTTTTGTCATTATTACATCGTTCAACAATCAATTAACTAATAAATGAAAAGTAAATCTTGTATATACGTGTGTTTGTAGTGGTCAAAGTTGTGTTACGTTTAAGGAAGAGGGTGGCCAATTAGACTACCTCACATGGCGGCCAGACCCCACATTACGCCGCAGTGTCGAATAGGCACATTTGAAAAGATCGTCATTAAATACGTTCACCATAATTTGCGCCTCTATGACGAGGGAACGAACCGTTCCTTGCAACAGTCATTTGAGAGTAATGTGATAATCCGCCGTATGCCGAGTGACGTCACACGAATGGGCCTTTTTAAAAACATTTGGCATCAACACTCCGAGTGGGTCAACAGATAGAAATTGTTATTCGTTGAGGGCAGTTCAATACAGACAATTTGGCAGTTCATTGAGTGTTGGAAATAAATCCATATGCATATGTTATTGCTTGTGAGAACGGAACCCGAAGTTTGTTCCTTCATACATTTGGCCGAAGTATTTATTCAGCTCAAATTCCTGATTGCAGTATTAAACTAACATATGGAAGCTATTTTCGCACACCAGCATTGCCAACTATCTGAACATTTGGAACAAGAGCAAACAAATCAATACATATAAGCAATATGAATCCTTTAACCATTTTCAATTAGCAAAAGGTAAATGCTACCAAGCCAAATTATGCATAGGAGCTTATTCGGATAGTCTCGTCTGACTAGCGAGAAGGGGACGCTCAGACGTAGACAAACGCGTCATCCGGTAACTAACGAGACCCGTATAGTGACGCACTAACCCACACGCGAACTATCCATTGCATTTAGCTTAACGCAGAATGAATCATCGGATAGCAACTGAAGGTGTAATTACTGCATCGCACTTTACCCATACCCTCACGCACCTTCCTTCTTAGAGTGTAATATTGAATACTTAATTCAGCTGATCGCAAAAATATTGCAAGTTAAAGCTCGTCGCAAAAATTATGTTGCGCAGACAAAATAGTGGTGATATTAAATCGAGGTTTCTGGCCAGCACATTACCATTTGTCTTTGAAGTGTAGCTTTTCGGAGATCAAAGGGATGTGAGAATATCGCACAAAAGTCGAGGATGTCGACTCTTAGTGCGTTATATCTTGGGTAAGCCAATGCATCACACGAAATAGGGTAGTTTCGTACAGACAAGGCATAAATAACTGGCTTGTCTACGACTTCCGCTTGACATAGCTGACCTTGCACTTTTGTCTACCTATCGGTGACAGATCACCGCCTCGTGAGATAAGCGATAGAGAAAATGATCCTTCAACTGGACGGCTCTTATGTTGATCTAACTGCCGTATGCCAGTGGTTATGCTCTGCTCGCCTTTAACATACACAAGTCATATATCCAAGACGCGTGCCAAAATATATGTTAAGCTATAGTTCGTGGTGAACAAAATGCCGAAGAAAGGTGAAAGTCAGAGAAGTAGCCGGTACTGATCCTTCAGCCTCCCAGTGCATCAGGTGTGCTACCTATCAGGCTCAAACCAGCCAGCATTTACCTTGATGGCAATCATGGGGTGAGTCGATATAGCTAGTGGCAGTGGTAGTGGAAGCGGTAGTGGCAGTGGAAGTGGCACTGGAAGTGGTAGTGGAGGTGGTAGTGGCAGTGGCAGTGGTGGTTAACAATGAGAATCTACGGCTTTGATGGAGATTTTAATTTGGTATTAATGATAGTGGCTGAGTATTCTATGTCCAATCTGATATAACGGCATTGATGATACTTGGTGTTATGGGCGACTTTTCTGGTTCACCTATTGGCAGCACCATCCACTTCCTGGAGGTCATCCTTCTTATATAGTTCTGCGTCTTGATAAAAGATGGAGTGTTGCACGCGATTTACCTGGGTCATACAGCAATGCACAAGCTTCATGCGGTCGCTACTGGTGGCTTGTCATGTTAACCGTGTGTACTAAACCAAGTTATTCTATCTTACCTATCTCCTCCAAAAGCAAAGGCACGGAATATCAATCGACTGCTCGGCACATTCAGCTGTTTTAACTCAACGTTCAGTGCATTCACCATAGTACTAGAACCTATTCAAGCGTGCGTTGCGGTATCATTCTGTGATATTCGATGATCACCCGCTACCATTACTGGCATGATATCATATCATATTGTTATCTCTGCCTAGTCAGACTGGAATGCTGTCAATGTTTGCTGCCATTGATTACTTGTCTCTTCAGCTTTGCTAATCATTTGCAGAATGTTTACAGATCATGCTTAAGGCCATAATAATTCATCTCTTCCATCTTAAATTATCCATACATCACATCCCACAGGAATTCTGTGAAGTGCACAGCTTTAAGAAAAATGAAAACCCTAATAAACAAATGCCTCCTCCAGGCCCTGGACCAATTCATTTGTGGTATTGTGCTGCGTGCGTGGTACCAGTCAAAATTGGTTCCTCACCCACAAGTGCTTGAACGTCGTTTTACAGCAGTACTTCGACATGATCGATAATCTAAGCAACTGAAACCTGTCTGCATAATGTGTTTGCGTTATTGATTGACCTATTTCTCCACGAATACGGCCTTTCATTTGAGTGAACACGTACTAGAGTGGTTGAAGTAACCGATTCTGGTTTCGTGCGAATACAATTGTTTGGCCATACAGTTTTAGACACGAATTCAAAGCTTTTTATTTGGAAATATACAGATTCGAAATCTACGCCATTTTCTGTAGTCAAACGATGTATTCCTGCCTCGTGCCTTAGCTGCACTGGCGAATGAGACCGTTAATGTGGGCGTTGATTTCAGCGAGGTAACCGTATTGGCTGTGATCACGGGAGGGATGGGCTTCACTCTCCTGGACAAACACGGGTAATATAATGTTGGATTGCCAACCAAAAGAAATTTATGGTATATTTCTATGTAGCTTGGTCCATCATTAACTAGCATTTGGTCAACTCTTATGTATATATATATATATATATATATATATATATATATATATATATATATATATATATATATATATATATATATATATATATATATATATATATATATATATATATATATATATATATATATATATATATATATATATATATATATATATATATATATATATATATAGGGTTCATGTAGCATTGCGAGGCGTATTATATTCTGATCGATCTAGAGCCCAGACTGTCCCCTGATATTCCTGCTACAGGTACCCATGTACTGCATAAACGCCCACTTATAATCAATCGCAAGGTTCCTCTGATCAGACTGCAAACTGTCGCTTGAAATGCCGATGCAAATATGTGGTAATGATTTCTGCATTGTAAACTTCAGCTGTCCACGTGCTTCTGTGCGTGTTATCAGAGATACATTATACCCTGGGCGCGTTCATGTGCCTCGTCTTGTGCAATCAATTCAATAATTGTCCATGTCAGCTTTTTCCGTTTATTGATTGAATTGTAGAAAACTTGTAGGTGTAAATGGTTATTGCATTCCGTGTTTAATCTGAGCGAAACCTGCCGTGGACAATTCAACGTCTTGATTACGTAGCTACCGCGAGATGACAGCATCCCTCTGACAATAAGATTTCATTTCCTAAAGGAGTAATCACCTTGCATTGCTTGTGTTATATTCAAGTACTCAAATATCAACAATTTGCTCGAATAGCCCAAACCTCTACCAGCATGCGGTCCAACGGAACGGCCAGCCGGGTCTCAAATGAAATGTGCTGCCTGCGCGATATATGTATTGCTCCAACACTGTCAAGGTTATGAATGCCACACCGATTTCTGAGTAGGGTCCTTTATTGGCAGTGTATATACAGGTGATTAAAATATCTTGACGTCACTAAGCTTCTTTTGTTATATAATCCTTCATTTAGATTGCCTGGCCTGTCTTGGGTATTAAATCAATCGATCAAATCATTTGTAATCAGGGTAAATGAGTGGGGGTTTTAAATTTGTTTTCCAAGATGTCACCAGTTGGTGGTGCCTTTCTGTCTGGCGCCGGTAGCGCGCGTGTCTTGGGGTAAGTAAGGCGCGCTACCGAGGCTCAGAGTCCATCATATCTCACGACTACCAGCCACGCACACATCAACGTGTCACCTAGATGATTACCTCACTGGACTAGAGCTACGCAGCGTATCACGTTAAGGTGATGGATACTCTACATAGCCACGTATCACCTGAGGTCGGTCTCTTCCGTTTACCTCCATAGCGATTCATGTAGACAATTTTGGAAGCCTTACAAAACGAGAATGACATATGGAAATGTCTCTCTGTGCCTTAGAGAATGGATCGTATAAAATTTGTATAGCTCTGGCAATCATAATGGATGTTGACCTGACTCTGTGAAGGATATTGATGTTCTGACGCCCATCTAATGGGCAGAAGAGGAAGTCAATGCCAGTAACCGAACAATGCACGTCGGCGCCAAGACACGTTTTTCCCATTTCCGTTGGTCGTATTGCGTGACGTTTCTTAAGCTCCCCATCCGACAATAGTTTACTTGTCTTATCCCTAAAGAACCGTAGCTGTTCTAAATGGCATAGCACGGAGAACGGTTTACTTGCTTTCAGTTTTCGGACCAGCCGTCAAGACTAGATTCGGTTGACGTATTGATAAGTTTCTGGTTCCATAAATCACTCCCGATGGAGACTGTAGCAGGGGTGAACATGGGAGTCAGTCTTGTTTTTAATTAACCTGGCCATTTTGAATGGTATTGCGGATTCCTGTTTGTTGCTTTACCTAAAGAGAACAACACCGTCGGGGTTTTTTTGGAAGGAGTTGCCGCTAATCTATTGGTTTTTTGTTTGTATTTTGACATTGTTCTACGAGGCACAATAGAGCTAGTGGTCGTGATGGGTTATGAGGGCTCGTGTGAGGCGAAGGTTCTCAGCAGATCCGAACAACGAGCTAGTGTCGCCCTTGTTCAATCATCACAATCATCCTCATCCATCACCATCTTCAGAAGAACCTCGATGTTAAACAGCATTTTTTCATTTCCATTTTTTTGTTGAGGTTCATGTGATCAGTCAGCAGAATTCGTCATCACAGACGGCCATCAAACACAGCTGCCATGCTGCGGAAATTATATCTGGCAAGCAACTTGCCTTATGTAGCATGGTGATGTATTCATACATGTATTGTTTGTGTTGGTCAGGTGTAGCTCATTACTCACGCGTCATAGAAAATGCGGATGAAAATGTGGTCTTTGATGAGGTAAGTGGTTGGATTATATCAGGATGCTTGTAGTTTAATCCCAGAACTTACGAGAGGAACTCTGCTGAGGTTCTGTAGCCAATAGCAAGCAGGATAAGCCAGTGCATTGTATCATGGCGATGGTGTCACGAGTAAGCAGTAACCCCTATTAGAGAAGAATGCAGCATTACCTCAATATCATTATCGAAATGAAACCATGTTGGTTAGTCATCTATATAATGCATCATCTGTGTAAGGAGGGCGAGGAACATCAATTATCAATATGCACAATGATTAATTGAAATATATACCGTTAGTGCAATCTCCATAATGAGATCCGTTCACCAAATACATGCTCACCGATTGACCACCGACCGGCTCGTAATGAGCGCTTGTTCATCAGTCTGCATGGTGTAGTGCCTCCATTGTAGAATTCATGAGGCAGTGGTTCGGGGTGTGTTGGTGTGAATTAGGAGTTTGAGTGGCCCGTCGCCAGACCCATTGAGAGCGAGGAGCAGATTGAAATACAGCTCTTCAACTACAACAAATACCTCAGCAACAGGTGATGTACTTACCCGTGCACCCACTACGTTTACATACTATCGTTGTGTAATTAACTGTGATTATATTGGTCTCCTTACCCGTGCACCCACTACGATGGCCTTCTTTCATTCCCTATTTACATACCAAATATAATGGTATACGCCGAGTGAAATACATTTCCATTGGTATTTTGTGTTTAATAGTTCTAAAATAATGGCGTTGGTTATTGAAGCGTGTAGGGAAGCGACTGAGAGCTGTGTGATGAGGATATGTGTATGTGTGTCACAGGTTGGTAGGCACATTCAGGATGGTGTTGCAGCAGCTGATTGAAGTGGGCCATATCCGCGTGTCAGACTGCCTCATCGATGACAACAACATCATTATGAAGGTACTCACCTGTCTGACGCCCCGGTGTGCATTCACTGGCCTCGGTTCATAGCTCTTTCGTGGTTAACATGTCCAGACTGACCAGTGTGGCTAGCCATGACTGGTTAACATGTGCAGACGGACCAGTGTGGCTAGCCATGCCTGGTTAACATGTGCAGACGGACCAGTGTGGCTAGCCATGACTGGTTAACATGTGCAGACGGACCAGTGTGGCTAGCCATGACTGGTTAACATGTGCAGACGGACCAGTGTGGCTAGCCATGACTGGTTAACATGTGCAGACGGACCAGTGTGGCTAGCCATGACTGGTTAACATGTGCAGACGGACCAGTGTGGCTAGCTATGACTGGTTAACATGTGCACACTGACCAGTGTGGCTATCTATGCCTGGTTAACATGTGCACACTGACCAGTGCATCAATTGTGGACGGTGTTTGTCTGACCTTTGACCTTTGCCTTGGCAGTTGATATGATTAATTCGTTTACTGTCAACAGTAATAACTAAGAGAGCCATTACCTGAACGGCTCCTGCCACAATACAATACATGTTAGTCTTCAGAAATACAGTGACGACCCGTATTCCATCATGCACGATCGTGTGACGCTGCTATCTTCAGGTTGCCGGATGCCGACGCATCCATCAAAGAAGCACACGGCAACAGGTGTACGTCCTATACTATGCCATATTGGACAGGAACATCCTTTGATCCTGTAACGAAAAAATTCGCGTGTCCCTCGAATAGGGCTGGTACAACTCTACTGGAACAAAAGCTTCCGTCAATCCACCGGCGTCGAGGCTTCTTCAATTTTGTCGGTCAACCGGCATCAATACTTTCTTATTTCCATTTAAGATGACTGCTTTAATGTACTTGGGTTAATTAGACCATGGTTTTCTGAACACTTTTTGGACCATGGTTTTCTGAACTCAAATAAGACTGAGGCTCTCTGAACACGTATTAGACCACGGCGTCCTGGTCCGTTATTGGACCACGGCGTCCTGCTCCATTATTTGAGCACGGCGTCCTGGTAATAACAGAATGTATAGGTGTCTGCATCAGGCTACACAGGCGACGTGCCATGCATACGGTCATACTCTGTCGGGATAGTGAATGCCCCGAGCAGTGAGGGCAGACCCACCCGGCGCCAAGATGAGACAATCCGAGAGAATATGTTACTTGGTCAAGACGCCTGATCAGCAAGTTGTCGACCGGTTGCTATAGTTTTACGGTATTCGATAGATATTAGACCGGTTAAAATTACAAAGGGCTCCCTCACCCCCACCTTATTAGCCTACACCCCACCCCACACACTTGCTAACCAACACAACGATCCCTTTCCTTCTCACTGATATAGGCGAAGAGAATGACCTATTGTCTACCGTTGACAGTGACGGGAAGATGATGACATCACACGGGGCGTGAGTGCGGAGAGGGCCTTCTGAGCGGACATGAGGCACGGGCCAAATGGTTGGCCAATGTGAGGCGCTTTCAAAATCTATTTCCATTTTGTACCTTCCAGGTGAACGTGACCTTTGACTTGACCTACAATGCCCCAGATGGTTCAGTTGGTAATTGGCAAAAAGAACCCATCAACTACTCAGAACCAGTCCATTACGACGAAACTCGGCATCTTCTTGGCGTCGATAAATCCAGCGAGACGGATTCGCTGCCCTCAAGTCCTCAATCGTACCGGGAGTCCCGTCACAGTAGCGTGCGAGGCTCTCTGGCTTCCATCCGACCCAAGTCACCCAGGTCGCCAAAATCACCCACAAAAACGTGCGTCAAGTTGAGTCCATTATGTTTCTCAACGAGACAAATATTTTTCACTTTCAATTGAGTGTATATGTGTTGATGATGAATACAGGCTTTGTACCTGTGTTACCTGGACTATAGGGTCCGCTCGCTGCGTTCGATTGGCAAGATTATCAAACTGGGTAAGCAGCGGCCAGTGCCGGACGAGGAATTGTGTCTTGTCGGGGGCAAGGAGGCTGACAATGACCAAGGTACGCTATGATTACAAGAGAACATTAGAAGGTTGGTTTTTATCTTATTGTTATGTTGCACGCCTCTATATTTTCCGATTGGGATGCTCCGGCAGATATCAGTATATTGGAAGAGCGGCTTGTGATAGGAAGAGGCAAGGAAGATGATAGCATATCAGATAGCCTGATGTCGGGCTCCGTAACTCCAACGCCATTAGCCAAGAGGTGGGTACCTGAAGCTTTGAATATAAGCACAGGTGTACGAAATACATTTGAATAGGATATTACGCTATGATTATTGTACGTTATGATTCTCGTGGTTCATGTGCCATCACTACCATCATAAAAACAGCATCAGCAGCCCTATCTTCAAGTGTTCAGGTCACCTAATCCTTTTCTGTGATGTCCATATGCTATACAGGACTAAGCCGCAGCAGCAGCAGCAGCAACTGGGCCTTGCATCTCATAAAGCACAAGACTTCCAGGTGACTTTATCCGCAATCATCTACTAGTTATTTCTGCTTGTAAAAGCAGATCTTGTCTTCCTCAAACAGTAGAAAGGATTGTTGTGACCCCTCACCTGCGTTAGCCAGACTGACAACGCTGCTGTCCTAGCTTAGCTGACGCTGCCCTAGCTAGGATAAGGCTTTCCTAGCTAATGCCTATGTCACATGATACTTTTGGGCTATCTACGGACCCCGTGCGATGTTTTGAAGATTTTTGGATCCGCTCGGGCCCTGTAAAGCCCGAGGCCGAAAGTTGAACGTACACTACTTTTTTAGACACGGGCTCCTTACGTAGAAAGCCCGTAGGCAGTAGTGCAGGGCCCTTGTGGGGCCCGCACGGTTTTCTTACGAGTTCTCTACGGGCCCGTATAGTGCACTTATTGCTTATTTAAATCCCGTGGCCAGATCCACGTAAAGAACCCGTAGAACACCCGCGGACCACAGCAAGCATGTGACCATAACTTTGTAAGGGTGGGGGGGGGGAGATTCTTACGGGTTTCATACGGGCCACAGCCCCGCACGGCCCTCAAGTCATGTGACCAAAACTTCGTACGGTGGATGATTTCTTACGGGTTTCATACGGGCCACAGCCCCGTACGGCCCTCAAGGCCCGTATGTACCTGTATGTCTCATGTGACTGAGGTATAAGATGACGTTGTCCTAGCTATTCTGACACGGTTTTAGCTGCACTGACACTGTGTTAGATAAGCTGGAAGTGTTGTAGCAGACGCGACGTTGCGTTAGCTTGACTCACGCTGTGTTAACTTGTTTAAAGATCTGCCAGTTGGCCATTGTTTTATCTTGCCGTACGCTTTGTCTTACATTGTACATGCTTACCTGACCCTGTGATAGCTGGCATGATGATGTTTAAGCTGATCGGACGTTGTATTCGTTAGCCTGACGCGTTGTTATCTGGTTTGACACGGTGTTTTCTGGCCTCACGCTGTTTTATTTGGCCTTGCCTGATGCGGTATTACCTGACATGACACTGCGTTAGCTGTTCTGGCGCTGTATTACCTGACATGACACTGCCTTAGCAGTTCTGGCGCTGTATTACCATGCCTGACGCATTGTAGACAACCTCAAATTTACTATGGCTCAGAGTCAGAAAGAAAGAAATTATCAGATCCCCATTTATCATCTACATTTTCAGGTTACACAAAGGTCGAATCGGGTCACTCGCATCGACGGCCGCAACATATCAAGTGCCTTATCAATAGGCGCAGAGGTTAATTGTATGGCAAACATAATGCAACACCTGCGCAACACCGTACCAGGCGCCAAGTCGGTGCGATCACTATTCTGAGACATCACTATTCTGTGACACCATTATTTTGCGATGTCACTATTATGTGACAAAGGAGACATTGATTGGTGAAGCATGGTGAGGCTTGTTTGGATATATAGAGCGATAAATTGTTTCCACAATCTGAATCGGAATTAAGTGAATTCCTTACCTATTATAATGGGATAAAAGTATATTACCAGCTACTGCAAAACAGTTCAGAGATACCCAGATATCATCATTAACAAACATAATATTGGAATCCCTCCTACGTTACGATTCTTGGTTGAATTTGATTAAGTCTGCCTCTAGGGGTCGCCACCACGCATTGAAACATCGTTTTCACTCGGCGTGTCCTAGCGCATGACGTGTGGTGATTAATGATCTGGTGATATCACCTGCACATGTGACTCATTGTGGGATCAAGGTCAACCTCGCCTTCCCGCCTAACCTTATCTCTCCTGTACCACACTTAGTGACAATCAAACTCCGGCTACAAGCTAACATCGCCTCTGTTGAAGCAACGCTTATTGCCTGTGACGGTGGTCGATACATTCGAGGTATATTATGGCGAGAGGTGAAGGAAAAGGGAAAGCCTCAATTGGCTGTTTGATCTGTGTGAGTCTAATCGTTGGCATTGCCTTAGCAGTTCTCGCTCTCGTCGGCTTGTGCTTGGCAATCTACCATGTTGTCGACTTCGTGAGCAGAAATGACGAACTTATGTCGCTTGCTAACCTTGCCGTGGATGACAACCGCTTGCAACACGCTTACTATGTCTTCATTGTATTCACGGTGGCTGCTCAAGTTCTGAGTTGCGTGGGCGGGAAGAACAAGCGCGATGAAGAGGAAGAGAGTAAGTTGGCGTCGATCATAGGCAGCGCCTTCTCGCTGGCATTAATAGCGGGTCACATGTCATGTGCTATAATGGGCTCGTTATACAAGGACGACACTATTCCGAAGATGAGGGAAAACATGGTGCGATTAATCAACGAGGTCGACTTCATAGATACAAACGCGACCACCAATATTGATTACCCTAGGTACACGAAGATGGGACAGTATTACAATTTCTTACAGTCCAAGTACGAATGCTGTGGTGTGAATAGACTTACACTGGATTACGAGGATGCCAACTTCACTCGACGATTCAATCTAACTTTCCCCTACTCATGTTGCAAAATCAAACATGACAATAAGGTGGACTACCGTAACATAACGCGTGATGACGTAGAGTGGGACGACTGTGTCAGTGGTTTGGCCGGACAGCAGTTCACTCAGGGTTGCGTTGATAAAGAAGTAAGCTGGCTGCGAGAGAAGGCTAATTTCATCATGGGCTACAACATCGCGCTGCTCCTGATGAGCGCTAGCTCGTTCATCTTATTGATTCTCATTATCTTCTGTGCTGTATGCTGTGGTGGGAACTAGCTGTCCACACCACACTCGCACAACCACAGCACGCACCTTAGTAGCCTAATTAATACAGGAATACGCCCTCAGACCTGCCGGCTCACTGCGAGGAGAGGATAACCGCAACATTTGGGGCGCTCTGTGAACGATTGCTAGACAACAGTTGGATAAAAGCTTTACATTGAGCCTCAATGCGAAATTCAAAAACAATTTTAATTTACCAAAATGAAGATACTCTTTATATAATCATTTACACTTTGGCTGATCCTAGAAGTAAGGATGATATATTGACCCTCCTTTAAACAGGAGCATTAATTACTGTGAGTTTCTCGTGTACACCCAGGGAGATAAATGTAGCAATGAAAACCGAAAAGTTAGCCGTTGTATAATTTGGTGACAACATGCGTTGGTCATCCCTATGATTAGTGATCGGTTTTGATTTAGGCAATGTATGGATGTGTGTGCTGTTGTTTACTGATGGCAACAAACTACCAGTGTCTTAATAACACTTCCTGGCAGTTACTTGCCCATTCAATAACCATAACTTTTGTAATTCATTCGTTTGTTCGCTATAGGAAAAACAAATAATAAAGAGTTTTTCTTGTGAAATACAACGCATGATGTCTTTGCTCAAGTGGCCGAAGTCCACATCTCTGAAGTGTACATGATTGAGATAAGATTAGCGCTTTGTCAAGTCTTTCTCACCGACATCCGGGATGTGATCAATTATAAACAACTCAATAAGAACAGCCTTGTACGTGACCCTGACCTATGTTCGCCCACCCCTTGACCACGGCAGTTATAACTGGCGTGGTCTACTAAATCTGTCCCCGCAGATTCCGAGCTCTCTCTCGTCTTGGTAGGATAAGTTAATATCGACCCATAAGCTCCATCACATTTTGGCGGGAGGACTCATAAATTGACTCATGAGCCCCATAACGCTTTGCTTTGAGGAGTTAATATCGACCTATGAGCTTCATCTCGTCTTGGTTGAAGGAGTTAATGCAGATCCATGAGCTTCATTTCGTCTTGGTTGAAGGAGTTAATGCAGATCCATGAGCTTCATTTCGTCTTGGTTGAAGGAGTTAATGCAGATCCATGAGCTTCATTTCGTCTTGGTTGAAGGAGTCAATGCTGATCCATGAGCTTCATCACGTCTTGGTTGAAGGAGTTAATGCTGATCTATGAGCTTCATCTCGTCTTGGTTGAAGGAGTTAATGCTGATCCATGAGCTTCATCTCGTCTTGGTTGAAGGAGTTAATGCTGATCCATGAGCTTCATCTCGTCTTGGTTGAAGGAGTTAATGCAGATCCATGAGCTTCATCTCGTCTTGGTAGGAGGAGTTAATGCAGATCCATGAGCTTCATCTCGTCTTGGTAGGAGGAGTTAATACAGATCCATGAGCCTCATCTCGTCTTGGTTGAATGAGTTAATGCAGATCCATGAGCTTCATCTCGTCTTGGTAGGAGGAGTTAATACAGATCCATGAGCTTCATCTCGTCTTGGTAGGAGGAGCTAATACAGATCCATGAGCCTCATCTCGTCTTGGTTGAATGAGTTAATGCAGATCCATGAGCTTCATCTCGTCTTGGTTGAAGGAGTTAATGCTGATCTATGAGCTTCATCTCGTCTTGGTTGAAGGAGTTAATGCAGATCCATGAGCTTCATCTCGTCTTGGTTGAAGGAGTTAATGCTGATCCATGAGCTTCATCTCGTCTTGGTTGAAGGAGTTAATGCAGATCCATGAGCTTCATCTCGTCTTGGTAGGAGGAGTTAATACAGATCCATGAGCTTCATCTCGTCTTGGTAGGAGGAGTTAATACAGATCCATGAGCTTCATCTCGCCTTGGTTGAATGAGTTAATGCAGATCCATGAGCTTCATCTCGTCTTGGTAGGAGGAGTTAATACAGATCCATGAGCTTCATCTCGTCTTGGTAGGAGGAGTTAATACAGATCCATGAGCCTCATCTCGTCTTGGTTGAATGAGTTAATGCAGATCCATGAGCTTCATCTCGTCTTGGTAGGAGGAGTTAATACAGATCCATGAGCTTCATCTCGTCTTGGTTGAAGGAGTTAATGCTGATCCATGCGCTTCATCTCGTCTTGGTAGGAGGAGTTAATGCAGATCCATGAGCTTCATCTCGTCTTGGTTGAAGGAGTTAATGCTGATCCATGAGCTTCATCTCGTCTTGGTTGAATAAGGTAATGCATGTCCATGAGCTTCATCTCGTCTTGGTAGGAGGAGTTAATGCGGATCCATGAGCTTCGTTTCGTCTTGGTAGGAGGAGTTAATGCAGATCCATGAGCTTCATCTCGTCTTGGTTGAAGGAGTTAATGCAGATCCATGAGCTTCATTTCGTCTTGGTAGGAGGAGTTAATGCAGATCCATGAGCTTCATCTCGTCTTGGTTGAAGGAGTTAATGCAGATCCATGAGCTTCATTTCGTCTTGGTAGGAGGAGTTAATGCAGATCCATGAGCTTCATCTCGTCTTGGTTGAAGGAGTTAATGCAGATCCATGAGCTTCATCTCGTCTTGGTTGAAGGAGTTAATGCAGATCCATGAGCTTCATCTCGTCTTGGTAGGAGGAGTTAATACAGATCCATGAGCCTCATCTCGTCTTGGTAGGAGGAGTTAATGCAGATCCATGAGCCTCATCTCCTCTTGGTAGGAGGAGTTAATACAGATCCATAAGCTTCATCTCGTCTTGGTAGGAGGAGTTGATACAGATCCAAAAGGAAAGGCAAAAGCACATAACGAAACATCCGAGGGAAGGTCACTTAGAAATTACGTAAATAAAATGATGATGAAAAAGAGAAATGGTTAAGGCCAAGGAAAGTCGGAGAAGAAGTAAATTTTTAAAAATCTACATACATGTTATGTGCAGAATGAGGTGCGGGATAAAGAAGGCAGCGAAAGAGAGTGAATGGGGAAAAATGAAAGGGCTGGAGAGGAGTGATTGAAAAGGCAACATAGACAAATGAGCGCCCTAACCCTAACATAAATACGCCTTTCATTTTGTAGGTGTGTATCACGGTGATTGAGGCACGACAACTGGCTGGTCTCAACATGGACCCAGTCGTATGTGTACAAGTCGGGGATCAGAAGAAATATACCAGTGTCAAGGAGTCCACCAACTGTCCTTATTACAATGAGGTAAGCTGTTTGCTGATTTGATAACCCAGAATTTCCACTAATTTAGTAGATGTGGACATTATAATTGAAACGCATTAAATGTACTCATGGGTTTTTATTTTACTGCGGTCAGTACTTCGTCTTTGATTTCCATATGGCACCGGCGATGCTCTTTGATAAGATCATAACATTGACGGTGAGTACCGCGACGGTATGGTATAAATATATATTACAGCATAACCTTAATAATTGCCATGCGCATGTCACGTTGATGATAAGATATTAAATGTTAATGGATTAGCTAATTTAACTTTTAGAAAGAACCTGCTGTCTGGATTGAATGTGAAATAACTTGAACAATATATTTAGTATATCTAATCAACTCTTTCAAGTGATTATTTTGGCTCTTAACAACCAACCCTCACATACTCAGCCAAACATCAAAACAAGTTCTTGTACACAACCAGCCATCATCTAATTAAACTAACTAACAAATACCCTAATACCTAGCAATCATACCTTCTCGAACACAGCAGCCGTCCAAGCAACAAAACTCTCACATACATAGCCAGCCACTAAGCAACCATACTCCCTCATACACAGCCAGCCATCTAAGCAACCATACTCTCTCATACACAACCAGCCATCTAAACAAACATACTCTTGCATACCTACACAGCCAGCCATCTAAGCAACCATACTCTCTCATACACAACCAGCCATCTAAGCAACCAAACTCTTGCATACACATCCGGCCATCTAAGCAACCAATCTCTCTCATACACAACCAGCCATCTAAGCAACCATACTCTCTCATACACAGCCAGCCATCTAAGCAACCATACTCTCTCATTCATAGTCGGCCATCTAAACAACCATACTCTCTCATTCATAGTCAGCCATCTAAACAACCATACTCTCTCATACACAGCCAGCCATCTAAACAACCATACTCTCTCATTCATAGTCAGCCATCTAAACAACCAAACTCTCTCATACACAGCCAAACATCTAAGCAACCATACTCTCTCATACACAACCAGCCATCTAAACAAACATACTCTCTCATACACAGCCAGCCATCTAAGGTATCATACTCTCTCATTCATAGTCAGCCATCTAGACAACCATATTCTCTCTTACACAACCAGCCATCTAAACAACCATACTCTCTCATTCATAGTCACCCACCTAAACAACCAAACTCACTCATACACAGCCAGCCATCTAAGCAACCATACTCTCTCATTCATAGTCGGCCATCTAAACAACCAAACTCTCTCATACACAGCCAGCCATCTAAGCAACCATACTCTCTCATACACAACCAGCCATCTAAACAACCATACTCTCTCATTCATAGTCAGCCATCTAAGCAACCAAACTCTCTCATACACAGCCAGCCATCTAAACAACCAAACTCTCTCATACATAGTCAGCCATCTAAGCCACCATATTCTTCCATGTACAACCAGTCATCTAAGCAAATTGATGATTAATGTTTTTGTGTCGCTGGAATGACGATGATAGTTACACACGAGTGTCTCGGTTCATGTGTCTTTTGGTCCTGACGGCATCCGTTGCCATGGTTACGCACATCCTGTCCCGGACTCCTCTACCGTTCATCCTATCACTTGTTGCATGATCCAGTCTTAATCATCATTTACTGTTGATCATTTACTCGTTAAGCATTCCTACTCTCCCAGAAACACAACCGTTCCCATAATATATCCCTTGTCATCCCTAATCGTATAGCTCTCCCCGTAGTTGTGTCCGTCGTGGTACTAACTTTGTGACGTCATGCTTTGCGTGTGTAGGTATTGCATTCACGCAATTTGCTGCGCTCAGGCACAGTTGTTGGTACCTTCAAAATAGATGTAGGCACGGTCTACGTCACTTCCGGTAGAGTTCATATGCATTCTTTCATTTCTATTCTCCTATATTTGTGATTATCTCAATATTTTCATTATTTGAACCTTTGTGCTTGCGGAATTTTTCGATTTTGGTTTATGATATTTTATATGTTGATGGTTGTTTTATTAGATTTTCAGCTACATTGCCCCACCTGTATGTGTGTTTTATTCACCTATACCACTTGAATGGTCATGGAGAGATTGGTATATGTACATGCCAAATCTTCTCCCATCTGCAAGTCAATTTCGTGTGTTTGATACGCTTTGGTTGCATTATATCGGTCTTGCCACGGCTGGTACCTTCAGTCACTCCATATGGTTGCATGTGTATTGTCATTGTTTGCCACTCCAAGTCATTCATTCATTCATTCTGACCGCTCAATGACCTGACCTCAATTGACTATTTATGGGTGATCTGATTGCATGTTTGCTGTTGGCTTGTTACTATTTGACTTGTTCCTGCTATAATCATGCAGGTGCTACAATCGCGGACCATTATCCGCCCCAGCAAATTACTGGGCAGTTATAAATTAGACACAGGCACTGTGTATTCACATCAAGGTAATCTCGCTGTACTCTAATTCGATGTAGTTATCTTAAGCTCATTATCATTAACTGGGTTAGTATTGAATGCTGTCTGAGTTCAGTGGCGTCATCAATGTAAAGAGCTCTGATTGTGGCAACCGTGAATGTGACGTCATTGACAGAGATGATTTAGTTAGCTATATCCGCAGCTTTGGTTCGCTTCCGCAATCATCTTTTGTGTGTCATTTGGGATTGATTATCATTACCACGGTGCATATTGCATTGATACGTGCTGACGTAAGCTTCTGTATGTCGAACACTGATTATAAACAATGTGCTTCAGTTGACTCTCTCTTTCGTTCCCCTGCTCTATACTTAGGACGATATCGCCAATCATCGTGTACATACCTATAATGTAGCCGTTCAATGAGGTTATAATATTCATCTACATAAAACGTAGGAAATGTTATCATACATAGCGAGGGGAGATAGAGGGCAAAACTATATAATCGTTCATTAAGTAAATTGTTGATCTGGAAAAACGTTGATCATTTATACAGTTCAGCCACTTCCAATTTGCAGATCATCAGTTTTATCACAAGTGGGCTATGTTAACGGACCCGGATGACATCAACAGTGGACCTAAGGGCTTCCTCAAGTGTGACATAGCAGTCATTGGCAAAGGCGATAATATGAAGGTGACAGGAACAATCAGTTATGGTTGTATTCGGGCGGATTCGCTCTGAGTGAGAAGTCGTTATCATGTGGTTGATTGCCTGGTGTGTTCTCTGTTGAGTAGGCGCCGCCCAAAACAGACAAGGACGAGGACGATATAGAAGCGTATGACCAATCTTATCACTGCTAACATCATATACACGTCATGATATTCATTGAGTTGTGCATCATGACTTATGTGTATCGCTTGGTAACAGAAACTTGCTGCTTCCTGAAGGGGTACCAGCCGAAAGACAGAAAGCTCGATTTATTGTAAAGGTGTACAAAGCAGAAGGTCTGCCCAAAATGAACACTGGGCTGATGGCCAATGTGAAGAAGGCATTTACTGGCCAGGCCAAGGACCTCGTCGACCCCTATGTCCTTGTGTCATTTGCCGGACATAGGGTGTGTTTCATGATTGAAATGTTCATTTACGTATATATTTGCCGCAGCTGTTTTCATTGCCACCTAAATATTTACTGGTAATATAATTATGACAAAGACTGACTCTTCATTTGTAGCATCCCTATGGTGGCTATAAATAGCATCCCTATGGTGTCTATAAATAGCATCCCTATGGTGGCTATAAATAGCATCACTGTTGAGATAAATGGCATTGTAATCATTATCATCATCATCATTACAAGGATGACTTCCTGTGTCATCGTGATTATCATCATCACCTTATGGTGGTCCGCAATGTATACATTTCTCCCAGAGATCAAGTATTGCTCTTGTAATTCTTGCCAATCGGTCGACTGTATCAGGGACGAACCTCGGTAAAGAAAGGCGCTTACGAGCCGTGTTGGAATGAACAGCTCGTATTTACCGAGATGTTCCCACCTCTGTGTCGCCGCTTCAAAATACAACTGAGGGATGAAGATAGTGTTAATGATGAGATCATCGGTACACACTTCCTCGACCTGGCCAAAATCTCCAATGAAGGCGAGAAAGGTGTGCTTAGATCACATAGATTTAGTTGATGACGTCATCTGATTGTGATGTCCTCTTTATACGTAATCTATTCTTCATGATTTCATTCTTCAGTACAACTGCCTGACCTCATTTGTTCCTACAAGGCTGCTCGCTGTTCCGTCGGGATCTCTGAAATAAGTGATCTCCTCATTCGTTACTTGTTGTTACAGGCTTCCTGCCCACATTGGGTCCGTGTTGGATCAATCTCTATGGATCAACAAGGAACTATTCAATATTGGAAGAACATTCGCATTTAAATGAGGGTCTTGGTGAAGGCATATCGTACAGAGGACGCATCTTGTTGGGCCTCAAGACGGAGATCCTGGATCTCAGCCAGGATCTGGGTCCCACCACGGTCGAGCTCGAGTCGTGTCTACCCGTCGCCGATGTAAGAAGCCTCACGCTGACCGTCGTCATTCAAGCTTAATATGTTAATATTGCTTAACAAAATACAAATCACTTTTTGCAGAGCGCTGTTGGACGGCCTGAGGAATTCTTCTTGTTCTCCACCGTTCTGGAAGCTGACATGATTGACCGCAAACTGGCCGATAAACCAGTCCAATTTGAACTCAGCATAGGTATTGAAAAAAAACATTGCGAATATTGTCAGACGATGTGCTATGATGAAGGCGCCATGAATACCAGCATTAGGTCGTGTAGCAGTGTGTGTGTGGTTGAGCCCGCCGTGAGACTATAGTGTGAACCTATAGCAGCAGCACCTAGGCTCGTCACATTCATCTGTTCGCCCTCGAGCTCGCTTCTTATAGAATGACGCAACTTGTACTTGATGTTCAGGTAACTGTGGCAACACAATGGACGGACGTAATGAGTCGGTGAAGAGCAGGCAGGGTGACAGTGAAGACGAGGATGACGAGGATGACGGTGACGACGATGACGTGGACGAGAAGCAGACGGTCGAGGCTGAGTGGCACAGCGTAACAACGCCAGCAAAGCCACTCACGCGAGATAGGTATTATAGTCTTATTTCTGAACAATGTAAGCTGTGACTCACGCAAGTCAGGTATACAGCAGTCTTATCTATGTATAATGCAAGCTGTGACTCACACAAGTCAGGTACAGCAGTCTTATCGCTGCATAATGTAAGCTTTGACTCACGCAAGTCAGGTACAGCAGTCTTATCTCTGTATAATGTAAGCTTTGACTCACGCAAGTCAGGTACAGCAGTCTTATCTCTGTATAATGTAAGCTGTGACTCACGCAAGTCAGGTACAGCAGTCTTATCGCTGTATAATGTAAGCTTTGACTCACGCAAGTCAGGTACAGCAGTCTTATCGCTGTATAATGTAAGCCGTGAGGCCCTTCCTTAGCTGGTACCAACAAAGCAGAAGTGGGGTGAGCGCAGACATCAGACTGCGATCATCACTATCTAAATCATATTATTATCTTTCAAGTATTTTAGTGTCAAAATCAATACCATGGGGTTCAATGCTTTGTGTCGCTTACTGGGTTTATATTATGCATTGATATTAATGAATGATTTATGTTTTTGATCCGCTTTGATGTATAGATTTTACCATTTCATGCCGTTTGGGGAAGAGAAGCCGTGTCTGTGGGTGAAGGGCAGGTTTGAAGACCACAGACGTCGCATGTACAACACCAACATGATGGAGAAGATTGCTGATAAATTGGTGCCTCGATAGGACACTACTCAATGTCTTACATTTACATTCATAGACTTGGCGCGTTTCTGGAGTTTTGGCATTACCATATTTTATTTTAAGTATTGACAATAAACATTGACCACTTTTGGTCCAATTGCTCCATGGTGATTTGCTATGCTCGCCCTAACGTCCTGGTCGGTTGATTTGTATCATACAGGAGGATGGCTTATCAGATGTGCACGACTTAATCCTCCATGAGCGTCCACATCCAGAGCGCCGTCTGCGGAATCTACTCGATGAGCTCGTCACGGCGTGTGGGCGCTATATGAACCTGGTGCAGAGTAAGGGACCTGGCGGCGCCGGCAAGACCCGCCTCGACAAGGAACGCCTGCGTTTGTGCATGCGCGAGATGGTACGCTCATAGATCATGTTATATCCGCATTTCTCAACCAAGCTGGACCCAAAGGGATGCCGGCCAAAGCGAATCCAAATCCTTATGAAGTTCCCAATTGCTCCCTTTTAAAATTCGATATTGCACGAATGTGATTTTTAATGAAACGTTCAATAAAAAAACGGAGAACGGAGTAGTTTTTGTCGAATTTCACCATGGTCTGATGCTTGGGTTTTGGACCGATGTAGACTAATACTAGACAGTGTATGATGACTGAGCAGGACCAAATCGGGAACATGGCGAGGAATGTGAAAGCTACAGTCTGTAAATCAAGCCTCAAAGACAAAGTGAAGGCGACCACGGTACTGTTGACAAGGTTACGTCACATATCACCGGACCCCCAGCACACTTTACCTGACGTCTTTATCTGGATGACATCTAACAACCGACGCATCGCCTACCAGCGCGTCATGGCCAAAGACCTGGTTTATTCCGTGGTGGAAGAGGAGAAGGGCAGAGAATGTGGTCGAGTACAGACTATTCTCCTCAAAGTAAGTCCCTCTCTTACAAAACCCATCTCACTTCTCAATCTATTCACAGTGCTGGCGGAATGTGTTAAACATGCCCAGTGAATTAACATTTAATCAAAAGACAAATATTGCCTTTTTCACTGGCATATAATGTATAATCCCCCTGATATTGCGCCAGCTGCCCGGTAAGAAGGCGCAGGGTCCCACGGGCTGGGCCATCCAGGCCAAGCTGCATGTGTACATGTGGTTAGGGGTCTCCAAACACAAGAAAGAGTTACTGAAAGGACTCCCCACTGGCTACGAGGATACGCCTCTGGTTCGTAGAGCGCTCCGGATCGTTGGAACGCCCCCTCCAACCATCAAATACACAGGTATTGTGGCCAGTAGTCCCTAATTACCCACCATCAAATACACAGGTATTGTGGCCAGTAGTCCCTAATTACCCACCATCAAATACACAGGTATTGTGGCCAGTAGTCCCTAATAACCCACCATCAAATACACAGGTATTGTGACCAGTAGTCCCAAATTAACCACCATCAAATACACAGGTATTGTGGCGAGTAGTACCAAATTACCCACCATATAATACACAGGTATTATGGCGGGTAATCGCTAATTACTCACCATCAAATACACAGATATTATGGTGAGTAGTTTCAAATTACTCAACATCTAATACACAGGTATTGTGGCCAGTAATCCCTAATTACTCACCATCTAATACACAGGTATTGTGGCCAGTAATCCCTAATTACTCACCATCTAATACACTGATATTATGGCGAGTAGTCCCTAATCACTCACCATCTAATACACATGTATTATGGCGCGTAGACCCCAATTACTCACCATCTAATTAACATGTATTGTGACCAGTTGAACCAAATTACCCACGATCTAATACACAGGTATTATGGTTTGTAGAACCAAATAACCCTCTATCGAATGCATAGGTATTAAGAACAGTGGTCCCAAAATACCCACCTTCAAATAAGTATTTTGGGCAGTAGTCCTAAATTACTCATCGTCACATACACAGATATTGTAGCACGCAGGCCAAAATCAAGCATTGTATTCTGAATCATCTTGACATTTAATGTAGATTTAACCGTTGCAGTATATACCATAAAAAACGAGTTTCTGATACCCTTGTGCACTGCAGAAAAACAGGTGTTCCAGCTACGGTCCCATATGTACCAAGCGCGCAGCCTGATCGGCTCCGACGCGTCTGGCCTGTCCGACCCGTTTGCTCGGGTCGTGTTCGGGGACCAGAGTTTATGTACTCAGGTAATCGATGAGACTCTGAGTCCGACCTGGGACGAGATGCTCATCTTTAACGAGGTCATTATCTACGGTGTCATCGACGAGATCAAACAAGAACCGCCCACAATCGTCATTGAAATCTTCGATCAGGACAGAGTGGTAGGTTGTATTACAAGACATCAATACATTGAGACTACGAAGTGCATAAGAGGGTATGAATGAACAGTTGCCGGCACATACTGCTTATTGTAAACGGCACAATGTCAATCACATAGCTGTTGGATTATACAATACCAACTACACAACGACTGAATGATAAAATGCACGCCACACAATGACTGAATCATAAGATGGACATCACATAATGACTGAATCATAAAATGCACACCACATAATGACTGAATCATAAAATGCACACACACACACATAAAATGCACATCACACTGAATGATAAAATGCACATCACACAAATGAACTGAATCACTGAAAATGACATCACACAATGAATGTTAAAACTCTGAATGCTTGAATCATCACACAATGATGATGAATGCACATACAAAATGCAAAATGCTACACAATGACTGAATGATAAAATGCACATCACACAATGACTGAATGTTACAAAATGCACACACACAATGATTGAGACTGAATCATAAAATGCAAATCACACAATGACTGGATGATAAAATGCACACCACACAATGACTGAATGTTAAAATGCACATCACACAATGCTTGAATCATAAAATGCACCCCATGCAATGATTGAATGTTAAAATACACAATGGATGATCAAACCACGTCACTCACTTATAATAGGATAGAACACATATCTCTGACATTACTGTGTGTGCAAAATGAATTGTAAAACTACAACGAGGTATTTCAAAACATAAATTTCTAACATGTATAAGTTAGTGAGCAAGCGAACCCACATGATTACAGATGTCCATATGTTGATGTCATTTTCCAAGAAAGTTAGTTGTGCGAATATTTCAGGGCAAAGCAGAGTTTATAGGCAGAGCACTAGCCAAACCAATCGTGAAGAAAAGCTGTGAACGATATGACAAACCCAACTTCCCGCCACAGCTAGAATGGTTCGATGTTTGTCGAGGACCAGATAGAGCTGGCGAGCTCCTGGCTGCATTCGAACTTCTGCAGGTCAGTGAAGCATTGAGAAGTTAGTAGATGACAAGTTAGCAATAATGCTCTTATATTGTTATTCATGTCGTTGCTATAAGAATAGGTTTCCATCTCCTTCACTGCTTCAGCTTAATCCCACTAACCAGCGTATCCATTACCGGGCTCGATTGGAAACATTATACAATTAAAAATGCCTCATTTATGTATGTATGAAGTAAGAAACAAAGCAATGTTCCTTTACAAACATGTGCGTCATATTGACAGTACCCTTTTGATGATCGAGAAGTTCAACAAAAGCTCGTTTCTGCACAGAGGAAGGTACACGGGCCGTTGACCTCTTAACGACCTCCAGCATCCCGTTATACGCACTATGCACCGATTGCATCTTGTTGAAAATTACCCACACCAGTAGAGCTCAACACACTTATTTATACTCGATGATATGACTATTGGTTATCATTTAATTCCGTTGATATTTATAATTTTTGTAATTTTTTGTTCCGTTTGCAGATATATAGCAGTTTATTATTCTTATCAAAACTACACAGCCACGTCATTCGGATTTCTGAATGGCTTTAATTCTTAATTAATGTTTATATGCAGCTGCGAGCGTTTATACAATATTTAATCGACACCTATATTTTGTTTACAACGTCTCCCCCGTAGTAATTCCAATAAGTTTGTGTCCAAGAGCAGCAAGTGATGTTTTATAAACTTAATCTGTCATGTTTATTATTTTCCCATTTCATCTGAGAAGCTTGCGCCTCCTGGCGACAGCAGTGCACAGCTAGAACTTCCGCCAATGGAGCTGCCGTCTCTGGAAGATCGGGATCGAGGTCCTATCATGCCGGTCCCTAAAGGGATCCGACCTACCCTCAGTCGTCATCGTGTTGAGGTATCCTACAACACAAATATCATCCATCGCCCTGTACATTTATTTGTTAGAAAACATTGATGCATTAAATAAAGCTCAACATTTTTACAATGTTATTTCAGGGCAAAGCATTATTTACAAATCAACAAAAGCTCGCTCGATTGGAAACATTATACAGCTCACAGTTGAGCTAAAAAAAAATGAATCCTTTGAAGCGTGCATACTTGTATTTACGATGTGTAAGAGAAGGAGACGTAATCAGGTAGTAATTAATCACTGGATACAGGTGCTCTTTTGGGGCATGCGCGAACTGAAGCGACTACAGTTCACCAGCGTCGACAAACCCCGTATAGACATCGAGTGTGCTGGTCATGTTCTCTCCTCCTCCGTACATTTATTTGTACAGAAACTCTAATCTGTTTTTTGTCTTTACAAAAAAAGTATTATTTACAAATTCACAGCTAAAAAAAAAAATGAAATACTTGTATTACCGTAATCAGGTAGTAACTTTTGGGGCATGCGCGAACTGAAGCGACTACAGTTCACCAGCATGTTCTCTCCTCCTCCTGTCAAATCCCTGTCAAGTACTTCGATGTGGTTCGTGTTGTTGGTCGATCTCAATCAAACATCTACTTATCTCTGTGTGGAAGTCGATTATGGATGCGTGTTCTGTACCAAGCAGGTGTTATTGCACGCTCGATGACAATAAATCTCAAGACTGGAGTGTACATAAGACTATACATTTAATCGGCGTTCTATTATTTCGGTAATTGATAAATCTACCAAGCCCTACATCCGATCCTTATTTACTGACAAATACTGACAATGTATGTGTGTATGGCTTGTGGAACCAGGAGCTGCCCGAGCTCGAAGTCTTCTGCCCTCCTATCACAATACGCTGTGTCGACTGCCGTAACTTCGGTCGCTACGTCCTCGTCGGCACCCACGTCATCAACAACATACACAAGTTCATGTACGTGCCAACGACGAAGACATCCAAGGAGGCCAAAAAACGTTACGTAGGAGGTACATTAAGAAGCCATGCTCTCGCTGCATCCATGCAAACATTACTGCAAAGAACCATGACAATATATAAGCATTAACTGCGATTGATTTATCATACATTTCGCTGCGACTGTATTACGTTTAGTGATAACATTGCCAGCCTCGAGCCACTTCCTGTTTATGATCCGGTTGCCGTCTTGTATGTTGCCGTCCATCAGATCGCTCACCGGATCTCCGCACCCAACAGTCATCTCTGCTAGAGATCCCGGTGCCCACCATGGGTCATCCTACCCTCAATGTTACTCATCAACCCGTGTCGGTGCTCGCCGACGACGTGGCAATCACAATAGACGAGAAGCGACCACTCATCGCCAAACCAGACCCCGTCATCACAATAGATATAGTACGACCACAAATGCTATTATTAACTTGACGAATTCGCATTCGCCAGGTAACCTTGATTAGTCGATTTTGTAGATGTGCGTTAATTTATTTATTTTTGTCACGCGATACAGATCGCAATTTTCAAAACAGTTTGTTTTGGGAAATGATACGGTGCTATTTTGGTGAAGTTTATAGTTACTTGTAGCGTGGTTTATTAGTCCTAAATACATGTCATAAAAAATATGTCTATTTCGCGCTGTAGCCCCAACGGTTGTGCTATTGCTTAACCACATTTTTCAATCGCATATTAAAGCGATAATATGCGATCGATAGTCATAAATATTGGGACAAATGTTGCAAGGAGCCATGTCTACCGAATGGTAAGTTTTTATAGATGTCGATGCCGTCACTTCCCGTTAAGAGTAAAAAAATGTACATTTCCAGTGCAATCAGTCAACACGTGGTTTATCCGTCGTAAAGTACTTAAGGGTCGTATCGTAAAAATGTTTTTGCTCGACAATAGCCCATACTATTCCAAACTTTTAACTACATAAATTATTACTAATTTAAACTAAGCTTAAAGCACAAACAAAGCACCAAAGTGCATTATGACCCTGATGTAATACTGGGTCGATTTTGGATATGTTTCCATGTATTTGTAGGTTAATCTTATGGTAACATTTCGTCCAACGCATATCAGGATGAATTGTGCATAGTTTTCCTATGAGAGGCAGGTAAAAACTAAGAAAACAGCTTAAATTGCCGAGAAAATTTCGATCGCTTATAAAATCGTCCATATGCGTTCGATACTAATGAAAGTTCAAAAGGGACTGAAATCTGAAGTAAACGCGTTTCTTTGCCGTCGATTGTCTTACCAAAACTTTGTTATCACTCAAAGGAAGTCCATTCAATTGTGAACGTAAAATTGAATAGAATTAATGATAAATAGTCTGTAGTTTTCTCACAAAATAAGTTTAAAGTACAGTGGGCGTCACTTCTGCTGGCTTTTCACTGGTTTGTTAACAGCAGCCGACATATCATGCTGTACAAGGGTTGTCACTGCTCTTTGCTCGCCTCACGCGAGCGCCCGCACATATGACACGCCACGGTATTATTTGATAAACAAAGCTTTTCCTTGAGTCAGCCAAATCATTGTCAATCTATCATGGCCCCGAACAGCATGATTTCTTTAATAAATTTGATCACTTATAAAATCATTCATATAAATGCGATGGTCATGAAAATGTGTTCAATAATGGTTGCCAATTATTTAAACTCCAATAGAACTTGGTCAATTATGGGCCAATTTTGAAAGTTTCAAACTTCCTGATACAGTTGGCCAAGTTGCCCCACGTCCCCAATGTTGTCTGATGCTGTGGGGCAGGGTTTATTACAGTAATAGTGTCTGTGGAATCATTGCTTATCAGGATGCTGTGGGCCAGGGTTTATTACAGTAATAGTGTCTGTGGAATCATTGCTTATCAGGATGCTGTGGGCCAGGGTTTATTACAGTAATAGTGTCTGTGGAATCATTGCTTATCAGGATGCTGTGGGCCAGGGTTTATTACAGTAATAGTGTCTGTGGAATCATTGCTTATTAGGATGCTGTAGGCCAGGGTTTATTACAGTAATAGTGTCTGTGGAATCATTGCTTATTAGGATGCTGTGGGCCATGGTTTATTACAGTAATAGTGTCTGTGGAATCATTGCTTATTAGGATGCTGTAGGCCATGGTTTATTACAGTAATAGTGTCTGTGGAATCATTGCTTATTAGGATGCTGTAGGCCAGGGTTTATTACAGTAATAGTGTCTGTGGAATCATTGCTTATTAGGATGCTGTGGGCCAGGGTTTATTACAGTAATAGTGTCTGTGGAATCATTGCTTATTAGGATTGGGTTTTGTTTTATTTTGTCGATCAAGTGAATGCACAGAGATGAATGACAAACATGCATCGGTAAGTTTGTCCCTCGTATTGCCTCTCCTATGAGCTTTAGATGACGGATGATTTCAATGTGTGATCAGGGTTCGACTAAGAACGAAAAAAAGATCACCGATTCCAAAAAGAAAAAGAAGAAATCCGGTGCAGGGGGCGATAATGACGAGGATGATCTGGACACTCAGAGTCTGGATTGGTGGAGCAAGTACCACGCGTCGGTAGAGACCATGATCAGGGTGAGACTGCATCCTCTGCAACCCGCGCGCTAATGCTGCTCGTCCAGCCTTCATCCCCACCCCCTGACTACCCGTCGTGTGGATGTAGACGTGTGTGTGGATGTCAGTACGTTCACCATGGGGTCCTGGTGGCGTTGGTATCTAGGATGCTGGCCTGTGTTAGATCGCTCTCTGTGACTCCGCCTCCCGTTTTGTGTCATCCCTTGTATCTCTACCGTGCTCTCTTACGTTGCTTTGCTTACAAATCACTTCTCGTCGTTAATGTGTAGAAACCCAACACGAACACACGAACACACGAACACAGAGCTGTTGTCTTGAAATTTTTCCAACATGCCCACAAATCCTTCCATTTGTTTGGTCTGTATAAGACTATTCATTTAAAACCCCTCCCAAAATCTCTTCATTGTCCTCTGATATTGCTGTTTTGTATTGTGTATTGTATCCTATTGGCACACTAGTGCTTTATTAAGGAAGTGTTTCGCGTTATGTGTCATTCCATCGGGTTGTGATAATACCGCCCCATCGAGTGGAAATAGATTGCATACCTCGTGGGTCTGTTCAATATCAGCCTCGCTTGATAGAATGCTATGTTGTAAAGTCATCACCGCGTATCCACCATGATGCACCCTCCAACGTACTGCAACAACCAGGAAGCTGTTTGTTTCTCCAAACCACTAGATTACTCATATATACTACCTGATATATACTACCTGATATATACTACCAAGAAAGTCCGACAGAATCTTAGACACCATTCATTATGGCTCATCTACAGATTCACGTCGATGTTGTATCAATTAAGCATTTCTTCAGACATATTAACTGCACTGTTTACTTCAATGTACGGCTTATTTCAGAAGCCATTATCAGATCATTACTGTCAGTTATTCTCATACCATACGACGGATACTGCGGCTTCTACCCCATTGAATTGATTAATTTCAGGGCGCTCCTATTTTATCCCCATGGCAAGTTCTCAAGGTAACATTTACCCTACCTGCAATCCGAAAGGGGACCTACTTTTCGTTTTCTCTTGTTGCA
The DNA here is from genome assembly GCA_034190875.2 of Urechis unicinctus. Taxonomy (NCBI): domain Eukaryota; kingdom Metazoa; phylum Annelida; class Polychaeta; order Xenopneusta; family Urechidae; genus Urechis; species Urechis unicinctus. Next base: position 66,103,792 of record CM067350.1, read on the forward strand.
TGACTCCGGGTGCAATGCTTGCATGCTCGCATGTTCTCACTTCCCTATCCATGATCTTCAATCATTGTTCGCTCTATTCTGTGTGTGACGTTCATTTAATTACGCTGGATATAAGTTGTTGTACAGCAGCGGACAGTCACTTGTATGTGAACGCATAAATACTGTATCAGGTAGTGGGTTTGTCTCGGGGAGCGAGAACGCCACGAACTTCGAGTTCCGTTCAACGGTTTTGGGAGAATAGTTTTTGTTTGTTTTTTGGCAGCATATACCTACGATTTGTTTAATTCTATGCCACTTTCAAAGCTCTTTAATTCACTTATAGATTACATTTTCTTTCTATCACCACAACACTTATCCATTTACGGAGCTGTGATCGGTGATAACGCAGTTCGATGGGCTGTGTACTTGCCCTATCCATTGGCGAGCCGTGTATCTCGGTGGTTTGGTTGGTTTACCTTTGCGCATGGCGGTTGGCCGTATCAGTTTAATTTCAGTTTCATTTCATTTGGTTCTTGTTATGATCAAGGCCCAACACAAACTACATCATAAATTGAAATCTGTTGCGCTTGATAAGATTGTACATATATTTATTAATAAGGTTAGCGATTTGAGACGGGAGAAAATGAAATGATCAGTCAGTTTATTTCTATAAGAATGCATTAACATGATGTGATTGCGCTCTGGTCTGACAAATGGTTGAATGCTACAAGTCATCGCCGCTTCCACAGCAAATTCACCAGAGAATAGAAGCGGAAATGGGGCTTCCTGATCCTTTGGACGTTGACAGTAAGAAGATAACAGAGAATTTGAGTTTAGCTTCTGAACAGCCAAGTTCGTCGTATGGTGCGATTCCCAATGGCACAACGGGCAGTATAGACGGTACGTGTACGTGCAGTAACACTAAAAACTGTGGCTGCTGATTTTCGAATACCAACATTTCCTTTTTACGCATAGAATCATATTGACTATGAAAGCGTGTCGACTTCCGCAGTTCTAATGTGACATGCTTTCAGTATGACTGATTCTTTCTAAGTACGAATCAGACTTGATGTCACTGGTGAACTTTTTCAGATCCTGAGTTTGACCCCAAACAAGCAAAGAAATCCGAGAAAGAGTTGCGTAAACTTGAGAACAAGAAAGAAGGCGTCTTTGGTTCGGACAAAAAACACACATTAAAAGGCACTGCCAAGGCCGTGGCGTTGGCGTCCAAACTTTCTCCCAAGTCCCAACGCAAGAAAGAGAAAGTGAATTCGAACGTGGCTCAGTTAAAGGTCAGAACGTGGCTCAGTTAAAGGTCAGAACGTGGCTCAGTTAAAGGTCAGAACGTGGCCCAGTTAAAGGTCAGAACGTGGCTCAGTTAAAGGTCAGAACATGGCTCAGTTAAAGGTCAGAACGTGTGGATATTCACCTACGTTTACAGCAGAATAAATCGGAAAACGCCGAGTGCTGATTGTGTTGCAGATGTACCCGAATGAGTTAGAGCAACAGACGGAATTTAACGGCTTTAAGGAATGGCTGCACACGTTCGAGCTCTACCGTGGCAAGAAAACTGGAGACGCGGAGGATGACGAGAGTCGAGTGGTTGGCAAGTTCAAGGTCAGAAGCAATCAACCGATCGATTTTATATTGCTATGTTTGGGAGACAAGTGTGTTGTGGTAAGATCTAAGCTGGATATAGGAATGAGTCCCTTTTGTAATTAGTCGGAATAGTCCACATCCAGTCCTGCTACGATATCCCACGTTAGAAGTGACATTTAATTCAATGTATCCATTTTACAATTCGATGGTATGGAATAGAATTGTCATGCCGTTAATTAACATGTGACTTCTAGGGATCGCTGAAGATCTATAAGATCCCGCTGCCGCCGGATATTGAAGACACGACAATCACCGGCGGTGATCCGCAATACGGCCTCTTCCAGGGGCTGCCGGGAAACGACCCGCTCCATGTCCTCTGTCGCATATACGTCGTCAAGGTAACGTTTAGTGTCAGCAAACATCCAAAACTGCCGAACAAATGTCGTCAAGGTAACGCCTGATGTTGCCAGACTGCCGAATATACGTGGTGAAGGAAACGCAACAGACATTAAAAACTCCAGAAAATATGTCGTGAAGGAAACGCTTAATATCAACAGACTGCAGAAATATGTCGTGAAGGTAACGCTTAATATCAACAGACTGCAGAAATATGTCGTGAAGGTAACGCTTAATATCAACAGACTGCAGAAATATGTCGTGAAGGTAACGCTTAATATCAACAGACTGCAGAAATATGTCGTGAAGGTAACGCTTAATATCAACAGACTGCAGAAATATGTCGTGAAGGTCAACAGACTGCAGAAATATGTCGTGAAAACGCTTAATATCAACAGACTGCAGAAATATGTCGTGAAGGTAACGCTTAATATCAACAGACTGCAGAAATATGTCGTGAAGGTAACGCTTAATATCAACAGACTGCAGAAATATGTCGTGAAGGTAACGCTTAATATCAACAGACTGCAGAAATATGTCGTGAAGGTAACGCTTAATATCAACAGACTGCAGAAATATGTCGTGAAGGTAGCGCTTAATATCAACAGACTGCAGAAATATTTCGTGAAGGTAACGCTTAATATCAACAGACTGCAGAAATATTTCGTGAAGGTAACGCTTAATATCAACAGACTGCAGAAATATTTCGTGAAGGTAACGCTTAATATCAACAGACTGCAGAAATATGTCGTGAAGGTAACGCTTAATATCAACAGACTGCAGAAATATGTCGTGAAGGTAACGCTTAATATCAACAGACTGCAGAAATATGTCGTGAAGTAACGCTTAATATCAACAGACTGCAGAAATATGTCGTGAAGGTAACGCTTAATATCAACAGACTGCAGAAATATGTCGTGAAGGTAACGCTTAATATCAACAGACTGCAGAAATATGTCGTGAAGGTAACGCTTAGTATCAGCAGACTTCAAAACTGCGAACATATGTCGTCAAGGTAACGCTTAATGCGGCGCAAATTCTATGACGGGGATTCAAATAAGAAGCAAGGAATTATCTCGTGGGATAATTAAATATTCCCGCAAGATGAATCATTTATCTTGCGGGAATATGCATTAATCCTTCGAGATGAATGAATGATCTCGCAGGTTAATTGAATTATCTCGTGGGATAATTCATTTCTCTATTGGGAATAATGAATCCTCTCTCGAGATAATTCCGTGTGTGTGACCCTTTTACATCGGTTGTTATTAATAATAAAGCGTGATGATTCATCAGCTCACTATTTCTATATGACCGTACCTGTACGGCTGTGGAGTATTCAACTGGTACCTGTAAGCATGTGGAGTATTCAACTGGTACCTGTAAGCATGTGGAGTATTCAGCTGGTACCTGTACGGCTGTGGAGTATTCAGCTGGTGCCTGTACGGCTGTGGAGTATTCAGCTGGTACCTGTACGGCGGTGGAGTATTCAGCTGGTACCTGTACGGCTGTGGAGTATTCAGCTGGTACATGTATGGCTGTGGGGTATTCAGCTGGTACTTGTACGGCTGTGGATAATGCAGCTGGTACCTGTACGGCTGTACAGTATGCAGCTGATACTTGTACAACTGTGGATTATGCAGCTGGTACCTGTACGGCTGTGCAGAATGCAGCTGGTACCTGTACGGCTGTGTAGTATTCAGCTGGTACCTGTACGGCGGTGGAGTATTCAGCTGGTACCTGTACGGCTGTGGAGTATTCAGCTGGTACATGTATGGCTGTGGGGTATTCAGCTGGTACTTGTACGGCTGTGGATAATACAGCTGGCACCTGTACGGCTGTACAGTATGCAGCTGATACTTGTACAGCTGTGGATCATGCAGCTGGTACCTGTACGGCTGTGCAGAATGCAGCTGGTACATGTACGGCTGTGGATTATTCAGCTGGTGCCTGTACGGCTGTGGAGTATTCAGCTGGTACCTGTACGGCGTTGGAGTATTCAGCTGGTACCTGTACGGCTGTGGAGTGTTCAGCTGGTAAATGTATGGCTGTGGGGTATTCAGCTGGTACTTGTACGGCTGTGGATAATGCAGCTGGTACATGTACGGCGGTACAGTATGCAGCTGATACTTGTACAGCTGTGGATTATGCAGCTGGTACCTGTACGGCTGTGCAGAATGCAGCTGGTACCTGTACGGCTGTGGAGTATTCAGCTGGTGCCTGTACGGCTGTGGAGTATTCAGCTGGTACCTGTACGGCTGTGGAGTACTCAGCTGGTACATGTATGGCTGTGGGGTATTCAGCTGGTACTTGTACGGCTGTGGATAATGCAGTTGGTACCTGTACGGCTGTACAGTATGCAGCTGATACTTGTACAGCTGTGGATTATGCAGCTGGTACCTGTACGGCTGTGCAGAATGCAGCTGGTACCTGTACGGCTGTGGAGTATTCAGCTGGTATCTGTACGGCTGTGCAGTTTGCAGCTGGTACTTGTACGGCTGTGGAGTATGCAGCTGGTACCTGTACGGCTGTGCAGTATGCAGCTGATACTTGTACGGCTGTGGAGTATGCAGCTGGTACCTGTACGGCTGTGGAGTATTCAGCTGGTATCTGTACGGCTGTGCAGTATGCAGCTGATACTTGTGCGGCTGTGGAGTATGCAGCTGGTACCTGTACGGCTGTGCAGTATGCAGCTGATACCTGTAAGCCAGTGGAGTATTCAGCTGGTACCTGTACGGCTGTGCAGTATGCAGCTGGTACCTGTACGGCTGTGGAGTATTTATCTGAGCGTGTTATGCGTTTGTGTTCAGGCTAACGACCTTCACCCCGCTGACATTAACGGCAAGGCTGATCCTTACGTGGTCATCCGGCTTGGCAAGAGCGTCATCAATGACAAAGATAATTACATCTCCAAGCAACTCAACCCCGTCTTCGGCAAGTAAGTTTGGCACATACATTTTGTTGCATTATTGACTTTTTGCATTGAAAAAAGCGTGGTATAGATTACAGGCATTGAATATTTGTGAAACACGTGCCTCTTGTACAGAATACTGTATGATAGTATCGTGGTATATTTGCAATATCACAAAAACGTGAAATTCTGTTTCGCTCTATTTGCTGTATATATCTTTAGCGGAATGTTGCTTGTGCACAGGTGCTTTGAAGTGGAGGCCACGTTTCCCATGGACTCGCTGCTCTCGATTCAGGTGTACGATTGGGATCTTGTTGGAACTGATGATTTGATTGGCGAGACACACATTGACCTTGAGAATCGCTTCTACAGTCGTCATCGGGCAACGTGTGGCATAGCCAACAAATACGAGATGCAAGTACTGTTGTTGCGTTGTTAAAGTTGAAAATGGATCGACTCAGTTTGCGAAACAATATAATAGGTTCCTGCCTACTGCTTATACATAAATGAATCCCGGAATTAAATCATCACAGAAAGTATTGCTACTTAGTTCATGTAGTCATAACGTTAGATGGTCATCATGGTGTCTACAGCGATGGTTACAACGCATGGCGCGATCCCATGAAGCCCTCTCAGATCCTAGCCAAGTTGGCGAAGGACAGTAAAGTGGACGGGCCTTATTACCAGCCCGGTCGGGTTAGGGTAGCGAATCGTGTCTTCACGGCGCCCATGGAAGTCGAGGAGGAAACAGGTTAGCATGGCGTCTCCGTGTCGTTATCCTGAACAATTCCCACATTCTCACACTTACACATGCACTTATGGACACACAGACATGCGCATACAGTCACACATATTTCATATATAAGTGTACACACACTCTTGCTCACTAAAAGGCAGATATCATCCCATGAACCTTTTCTTTATGATCGTTGTGAATTGAATAATTGGAAAAGGTGATAATCATAACGCTAATGTATTGCGCTACTGTTTACATCATAACGTACTAGACGGGTGTTTTAAATGATGTCTTTTACTCTGGCCTCCAACCTTCATGGAGATGAAACAAAATAGGAGTGAATTGATCTCAACTCAGCCACCGGTGTCTTGCACGCATTCGCAACTCGTTCTTGTGGAAATAAATGATCACATGACGGCCCGTATCTCCATTGGAGAGGCATTTAGTATGCTACTGCCTCAACGTTTTCGTTCTACGCGTACTTCGCAATAGTGTGCCATTACATATCGCTCCCTCATTTTTGCGACTCGTTCTGGTTTGTGTTGCACCGAGAACCCAATGTTGTTGTTAGAGGTGCTCGAGTAGATGTTGCAGGACGCTCAATGTCTGATGATCACATGATAGAAACGCACGGGAAGTGATCCCTGTTGGGCGTCTTGGTGTTCGAAGCTACGACATTCGTTTACAGTGAACAATCTTTAGATTTGTTGGGAATATATGTTTGTCTGTCGTAAGATGAACACGCATGCATTAGAAAGCGATGGCGTGTGTTGGCCAGCCTCACAAAGCAGGATTAAAGCGCGACTTAAAAAAACAACAGGTAATCAGTTTGGGCGATACGCGGGGCGACCAGATCCCAATCAACAGACGATGAGCAGAGGTGAGAAATTGAAGGCGAGAGAGAGAGACAGAGAAATATGAGGCAAGCGGAGGGATGAGTAAGAGAGAAAGAGACAGACAAAGATAGGAGAATGAGGGAGATATTAAGGGTTGTTAGATAGGGAGGGAGATGAACGCAGAAAAGAAAAGAGAGAGAGAGAGAGAGAGAGAGAGAGAGAGAGAGAGAGAGAGAGAGAGAGAGAGAGAGAGAGAGAGAGAGAGAGAGAGAGTGACAGAGAGTGACAGAGAGCGACAGAGAGAGAGAGATATGCCGGGACGATAGAGTGAGAAGCCAGAACGAGACAGAGGGAGACTGAGGAAAAGAATGAACTAGAATAAGGGGCGCGGGGCGAGAATATCATTAGTAATTATTGGAAGGCGTAAGCATTTGGCTTGCATAGGGTACCGACAGAGGCAATAAAGATGACAAGGAATATGTTGGCAATAGAAAGAGTTAATGACAAGCGGAGTGTGTGTGTTGGCGTATTGGGTGTTTGAGCCCTGTCGAACCACTTCCCCCTTCACTGTGTGTCGAGGCATCATAGTGAAGCCATCATCGTTTGTGTACTCCCATAATGCACACCTCTCCAGCCTGTTTCCTGCCAGCGATCAGCGCTCACCTGTAAGTCCGTCATTCGCTCGTTGCAGAACGTATGCTACTTCAATATATCCAGCGACAACTGCCCCTGATGACCATTTCTTCCGCCCTTATCACCCCTTCTCATCCTGATCACCCAACCTAACCTCACCTACCCTGATGATTGAGATCCACACCCTCACCTACCCTGATGATCGAGATCCCCGCCCTCACCTACCCTGATGATCGAGATCCCCGCCCTCACCCACCCTGATGATCGAGATCCCCACCCTCACCTACCCTGATGATCGAAATCCCCGCCCTCACCTACCATGATGATCGAGATCCCCGCCCTCACCTACCCTGATGATCGAGATCCCCACCCTCACCTACCCTGATGATCGAGATCCCCGCCCTCACCCACCCTGATGATCGAGATCCCCGCCCTCACCTACCCTTATGATCGAGATCCCCGCCCTCACCTACCCTGATGATCAAGTTCCCCATCCTCACCTACCATGATGATCGAGATCCCCGCCCTCACCAGCCCTCAATATCCAAGACAATCTAGTTCCTACACCCACAATATCCCTGACGATCCAATTCCCTCACCCACATAACCCTTACGATCAAATCCCCCCAACCCACATTATACCTGACGATCCAATTCCCCCACCCACAATATCCCTGACGATCCAATTCCACCACCAACAATATCCCTGACGATCCAATTTCTCCACCCACAATATCCCTGACGATACAATTCCCCCACCCACAATATCCCTGACGATCCAATTCCCCCAACCACAATATCCCTGACGATCCAATTCCCCCACCCACAATATGCCTGACGATCCAATTCCTCCCCCCCCCCACTATATATTGATGAAGATCCACTCTAGTGAGATCCCTGATAGGTCAGATTGCCAGCTCTCATTGCCCCTGATCACCAAGCTCCAGAACCAATGATTGGAATAGACTGTACTTTAATCAATAACAGTCAGTTTTGAACACGAAGTGTTTGGGTTGAAATGTGCCTTTAATCTTCAGTTGAGACCCCCCGCAGCGATTGCTAATTCCCGGTTACATGGCGCCGCCCGGACAACTGATGACTATTGCGTGATAGAGTCATCACTTTACAAATTGGTAACCGCATTTAGAGGCTCGCTTACTGATTGCTTTCATGTAATCCATTCATAAGGGTTTTCTACATTTGAATATACACCCGATAACAACAGGTCGGCTAATCAACGAATGCCATTCGCACGAGCCAAGTCTCTTGTGCTAGAGCTGTGAAAGCGTGAGTTGGAGTGTAAGCGGTCTGCTAGCTCTCACAAAAAAGTGTCCATTGTTCGTTTAGCTGCAGGTTTTACACCTCAAAGCATGATCCTAGAGTCGTGTATGTATCGGCAATAACGCAATGACGGCAATTCGTTTATTCTGTCGAGGTTTGTATGACGTCATCGTCCTGGTATTTATTTGGATGGTTTTATTGGACCTAGTGGGTGTTTTGATTTATCTTAAAATTATGCTTTTAAAATGAGAAGGTTATAATGTGAGATTACTGTGTGATTAGACAATGGGGTCGGTATGGGTAGTGTGCGGTTACTGTGTGATTAGACAATGGGGTCGGTATGGGTAATGTGAGGTCACTGTGTGGTTAGACAATGGGGTCGGTATGTGTAATATGAGGTCACTGTGTGGTTAGACAATGGGGTCGGTATGGGTAATGTGAGGTCACTGTGTGGTTAGACAATGGGGTCGTTATGGGTAATGTGAGGTCACTGTGTGGTTAGACAATGGGGTCGGTATGGGTAATGTGCTCCGTACGTCATCTCCCTAGGGGACAGAAAACCTGTCAATCTTTCTCCGGTGACCCTTCACTCATTGCAATGACAGGAGCACATCTACTCCACCACATTCATGCCAGTCCTTATCGTCTTCGCACCCGGTCATTCTCAGCCCCCGACCCCTAACCCCCCCCCCCCAACACCCCCACACCCCTAGCTTCTAGCCACCCTTACCCCGACAATGCTTACACTTCGGAGATTTTTGCGATGAAACTTAGAAAACGATCCCCTAAGTATCTTTTCGAAGGCAAGTCATATTGTCTCGAGGAAGTCAGGAGACACGGAGAGGAACAGGCGGATACCTCTGTCAACTCCATGCCTGGCTCAATTACCTGTCGCACCTGGCCACATTGATTAAAGGTAAATTTACCTGATCAGGCTACAGAGTACACAGGACGCCTCCTACCACCGACTGAAGCCGGTTGCAAGTCTCTCCGTCTGTGGCAGGATTCTCTTCACCATATAAGTCACTCTTTAGCCATGTACGTCACCCCTTATCCATGTACGTCACCCCTTATCCATGTGCGTCACCTCTCCCACACCCTTCAACTCATCACCAAGGATAACCATAGTCACTCGATGAACAATAAGTTGTGAATGAATGCTTCCAGCACCTACCTAAGTGAGGTCTTCCGGTAGCATCAATAGTCGAGCGAGATCACCAGTGACAAAGCATGGTTGCCTCGCGCACGCCTATATCAAATGACGGCTGTTAAATAGCTGGATACAAGAAAACTACCGTCGCCAAGATGCCCTAGCTTGAAGCGTTTCCAGTTTGCTGTTTTCATATTTCAAAACGAAAGCACTTTAGGGGGGATAGAGGCTCAATTGGCTTGCGCTTGCTGTTACCATATTCGTGTAAACAATACGAGTGTTCTTGATGCGCATAAGGTGTCTTACCTTAAGAAGAAAAGACCTTGGAGCCAAAGATTAAGTTCCTCTTTACTTCCTCTTTGCGCTTTCAGATTAGGATACCATGTAACTCCTATAGATAGGAAAGGGGTAGTGGGGGCGGGGTGGGGGTCGGGGCGTGGTGGGTGAGGCAGGTGAGGGAGGCGACCATTGTGAAGACGAGAATAATGATCATGATGTTGGTACGATGACTGTTGAGTTTAAAGGTGAATATGATCGCGTTGATGATGATGATGATGATGATGATGATGATGATGATGATGATGATGATTAATATGACGATGTTGATAATGATAGCCATTATGATGGTGATGATCGAGATAATGATGAAGGTAATGATGATGATGATAACTACTGGGGGTGATGATGATGATGATGATGATGATGATGATGATGATGATGATGATGATGATGATGACATCTGTCTATTATGAGTGACATGTGACGTGTATATATTATCGCATGAGCTTGGTTGCATCTCTTCGACTTGATGTCTTCTACGTACTCATACCCACGGGCAACAAAGACACCACGCTTGGAGCTGCTTAACAAAGACGAAAGCCACAAATGGCGTGGATGTTTGCCTGTGCCTGCGGTTAAATCCAGGACCTCGACCTAACCAGGGATGTCACGCCTTGCCGCCGCATTCTCCAAGTGTCATTGATCTCAGTTCATTCCACTGAAGAGATTATAACACTGCTACTCCGCCAGTACCTTAGCCTGCCAATGCAAGCAAGTCGCTAATAAAAGTCTTAGTTGGAAAAACAGCGTAGCCCTGAATAGAAGGAGAAAGGCGCGTCATTCCTGGATGCTTTCTGCCCGGAAGTGCCTGGCCTAACGCAATAACATAGCCTGCGCTTCCAAGAAGTCAATTAAGGTTACTTTAGACACGCCTTACAGCCAGATATCGTTAGGCATCGGTTGAATCAAGTCCCCAAATCATTTCTAAGGTTCTTGTCTCTGTGGCTCCACTATGAGGGAGGCCGCACAGTTTTTTTCTCCAACTCGACCCCGCGAAGCTCTTTCTTTCGAGTTGAATCGTGCTCACAAGTATTCGCGTTCCGACAAGGTATTGACGACATCAAAGCCCTTTGACGCCATTCGGTCTTACCTGTCACAGGTAAAATCATTACCAACCCCCGAGATCTTGCTGCTACTTCTTGCGTTTGCTAACGAGCTCCCGCGAAACATGTGTCCAATTAATTGCTTGACCCCTTCACCGCTCACGGTCACCGAGCTCGAGTCATTAAATGACTCTACGCTAACAACCCCGCACTTGTCCAACTTGCTGTTACACGACCGACTCGTGCCATAGGCAAACATACCTGACACAGGATATGTTTGTCGAAGTTTAACGAGATATTGAACGGCGAACAAAGCTACAAAACCTGACGGCTGGCGCCATATGGCGGCGTTGCGTTTTGTCACGAGGATACCGACAAACAGTCAATTAAATGTCGTTAACATGGGTATCGGTAAGCATTGTTGTAAATCTAACATCGAAGAGGGATTAACCTCTCTTAATGCCCCTTGCAGTCGCTGCTCAGACATAAGTACTTACACGAGAACCCCCATCTATCCTATTGGAATCTAACCTGTCATGAGACTTTAATTAGAGCGAGTTCCCAAAGATGACGACGTTTCTTGGTTAACGTCACAGTATAGGGTTTATATCCATTCATTTCATGCATCTAATATCGAACGATTTAATCACTGGAAATCTGCGCCTTGACTTTTCCACTACGCCCGCCCACACACACAGATAGTAGTGACCTGCTGCACCAGTGTTTTCATTACGATACTAATGATGTTGAGGAGCCTTATGAGTGTGTAGACGTAGATAAGTTGATTGAAGCCTTATGTTCTAGGTATGATGAAACCAGTGTGTGAAGACCAGCTGGCACTAGCCGTGTTACAACACTGGGAGGAGATTCCTAAGGTGGGCTGTAAACTGGTGCCAGAGCACGTCGAAACCAGACCACTCTATCACCCGGACAAACCTGGCATCGAACAGGTGTGTTCCTCATATTCGCCAGGTGTCATTCAAGCGGACCTATTTCTTTACCTTAACAGAGCAAATATTTCGGTTAGCACAATTCACACACCCCTACCCCCTACCCCCCCCCCCAACCCCCAAACGAATCTCCAAACTGGTCCATGAATCCATCAACTGGTCCATGAATCCATCATCTGGCCCATGAATGCTGGTCCATAAATCCCCCAACTTCTCAACTAATCCACCAGCTGGTCCATGTATTACTCTCATTGATGGTACAGGTAACGTACCAGCTCTCATTGATGGTGCAGGAAATGTACCAGCTCTCATTGATGGTATAGGTAACGTACCAGCTCTCATTGATGGTACAGGTAACGTACCAGCTCTCATTGATGGTGCAGTTAACGTACCAGCTCTCATTGATGGTACAGGTAACGTACCAGCTCTCAGGTAACGTACCAGCTCTCATGGTGCAGGTAACGTACCAGCTCTCATTGATGGTACAGGTAACGTACCAGCTCTCATTGATGGTACAGGTAACGTACCAGCTCTCATTGATGGTACAGGTAACGTACCAGCTCTCATTGATGGTGCATGTAACGTACCAGCTCTCATTGGTGGTACAGGTAACGTACCAGCTCTCATTGATGGTGCAGGTAACGTACCAGCTCTCATTGATGGTCCAGGTAACGTACCAGCTCTCATTGATGGTGCCGGTAACGTACCAGCTCTCATTGATGGTCCAGGTAACGTACCAGCTCTCATTGATGGTGCAGGTAACGTACCAGCTCCCATTGATGGTACAGGTGTCCCCCCTTGCCATCGTTGCTGTCTACATATACCACTGGAAGTTGGCCTCGTTTCTGCTAAGCTCTACCTGTTCGGCCCGTTGCGTGTGCTTGTATCAGTGGTAGGTGAGGATTGTAGCTTTTTGGTGCTTTGACATGCATGGCAATGTTTGCTGCAGGGCAAATTGGAGATGATGGTCGATATGTTCCCGATGGACATGCCTCCGCCGGGGCCTCAGGTAGACATCTCTCCGCGAAAACCCAAAAGGTAGGCAGCTTCACAAGAGTGCTCTACGGTTCTGCCTCTCTGTGATCCCTGTACTTCGGATGTGCTACTGGATGGGCATGCGCAATGTACCCGGGATTATATATGTCTACATGTTGGCATACTAATTATATATGTCTACATGTTGGTATACTAATTATATATGTCTACATGTTGGCATACTAATTATATATGTCTACATGTTGGCATACTAATTATATATGTCTACATGTTGGCATACAAATTATATATGTCTACATGTTGGCATACTAATTATATATGTCTGCATGTTGGCATACTTATTATATATGTCTACATGTTGGAATACTTATTATATATGTCTACATGTTGGCATACTAATTATATATGTCTACATGTTGGCATACTAATTATATATGTCTACATGTTGGCATACTAATTATATATGTCTGCATGTTGGCATACTTATTATATATGTCTACATGTTAGCATACCTATTATATATGTCCACATGTTGGCATACTAATTATATATGTCTACATGTTGGCATACTAATTATATATGTCTACATGTTGGCATACTTATTCTATATGTTCTACATGTTGGCATGTTACTAATTATATATGTCTACATGTTGGCATACTTATTATATATATGTGGCATACTACATGTTGGCATACTAATTATATATGTCTACATGTTGGCATACTTGGCATACTATATATATGTCTACATGTTGGCATACTTATTAACTACATCTTGATATTATATATTTGAGATTGTTTATTATATATGTCTACATGTTGGCATACTTATTAACTTCTTGATAGATTTGAGATTGTTTCTGAGCCACGTGCGTCGTATCGTGCGTCGTATCGGGCTAGCCAAGGTTTAGTGATATTCCTGCTATTGTTGATTCATTCGGAGACATTGTTGTTACATAACAGGTTGTGAAATCCCCCGTGGTATTGTTTGATCAGTGGGCGATATTGGGTTGCAGCTACGAGTTGCGTGTGATCATCTGGAACACGGATGACGTTGTCCTGGAGGATGATGCCTTCTTCACGGGCGAGAAGATGAGTGATATCTATGTGAAGGGGTGGATCAAAGGACCTGAAGACACGCAATGTACCGACATCCACTACAGGTGCTCCCCCCCCCCCCACCACCTCCCCCAACTCGCGCAAGCTGACACGGCGTACAGAGGAACAAGGCCTCATTCTTCCGGACGCTTTCGTCGCGCTCGCAGATGCATTCTTACATCCATATTGACATCATGCGCTTTGATATCATGGGTTATGAAGTCTATATTAACATCATATGTCTTGATATTATGGGGTTATTAAGTCCATATTGACATCATGCGCCTTGAAATCATGGGTCATGAAGTCCATACTGACATCATGTGCCTTGATATCATGGGTTATGAAGTCCATACTGACATCATGCGCCTTGATATCATGGGTTATGAAGTCCATATTAACATCATGTGTCTTATATTATGGGGTTATTAAGTCCATATTGACATCATGTGCCTTGAAATCATGGGTTATGAAGTCCATATTAACATCATGTGTCTTGATATTATGGGTTATTAAGTCCATACTGACATCATGTGCCTTGAAATCATGGGTTATGAAGTCCATATTAACATCATGTGTCTTGATATGATGGGGTTATTAAGTCCATATTGACATCATGTGCCTTGATATCATGGGTTATGAAGTCCATATTAACATCATGTGTCTTGATATTATGGGGTTATTAAGTCCATATTGACATGTGCCTTGAAATCATGGGTTATGAAGTCCATATTAACATCATGTGTCTTGATATTATGGGGTTATAAAGTCCATACTGACATCATGTGCCTTGATATCATGGGTTATGAAGTCCATACTGACATTATGTGCCTTGATATCATGGGTTATGAAGTCCATACTGACATCATGTGCCTTGATATCATGGGTTATGAAGTCCATACTGATATCATGTGCCTTGATATCATGGGTTATGAAGTCCATACTGACATCATGTGCCTTGATATCGTGGGGTTATTACACGCACGCTCCTGTTCATATCGATCACGGCGAACGGATTAAATTACAGAGGAAATCTGATTAATTCATTGGTGCAGTTGAAATAATGTAAAATATTACCAATAAGTTTCTTTTAAAGAGCAGTTTATTCCGCGATTATTTCCATTTAACCTTTTATTGGATTGAGACCGTCACCGTTCTGTTACGTAATTGAGAACATCCACACAACGCTATACGACGCCCTAATGCTATACAGAATGTATATGTCACTAGATCACTGACAGGCGAGGGCAACTTCAACTGGCGATTCATCTTCCCCATTGATTACCTGGTTGCTGAGGAAAAGATTGTCATTTCTCGTAAAGAAACCTTATTTTCCTGGGACGAGACGGAGACAAAGATTCCGGCCCGGTTGAATCTCCAGGTGTGGGATGCTGACCATTTCTCTGCCGATGATTTCCTGGGTAAGCTTGTCGTCGTCGTCGTCGTCATCATCCTAATCAGCAATATTTACATTATCTCTATTTATGGATGCAATTAATACTGCATAGTTTTGGTCATGACCCTTATCAACATATTTAGCTTCATCACTATTGTCATTATCACCATTATCGTCATCAGGACTGGCTTTGGCGTGCCATTGTCATCCGTTTGGCTGCGACCTCACCCAACTTCATCTCACAATGAACACATCGAAACAGCATATTCTATTTATATATATACTTATGTTTTACCATCAACATCAGCTGTGTAATTACGGCCTCCTTAAGTCACGCACGAATCCTTTGATTTCTTGTAATCGCGTGTTACAAACGCCTGTTTTACGTTTTAGGTGCCCTTACTCTGGACCTCAACTGCTTTCCCCGTGGCGCCAAATCCTCCAAGCAGTGTACCTTGAACATGCTCAGGACAGACGGCAGTGTCCCTCATATGTCAATCTTCAAACACAAGCGAGTTAAGGGGTGGTGGCCATTCCACGTGAAGAATGAAGGCGAGGAAATGGAGTTAACTGTAGGTTTTACACCGCTTACAACACTCATATCGAAGCAACTTGGGTTGAATCTCCTCTTATATAATGAAGTCTATTTGCGTGGATTCATTACTGTGATAAGGCGCCAAACCACTTCTGGGAAGTCGTATTGTAGTTTTGTGGGTGTCACTGTGGGTAGGCGAGATTTGGATGTTTGTGGCTGTTGTATTGCCATTGGGGCGTTTGTGATGTTTTTTGACGGTATAGGGTAAAGTGGAAGCTGAAGTACATCTGCTTCTGGCTGATGAAGGTGATAAGCATCCTGCCGGTCTGGGTCGAAATGAGCCCGACCCCCTGGACAAACCCAAGTAAGTCAGACCAGGAGCTGCTGCTGCTGCTAACATGATCAAACTTAACAGTACCACGTAATGTATATATAAGTCTGTATGTGTGTCATTCTGCCTACCTGCCTACCTGTCTGACAGACTGACTGTATGTTTGTATTTAGTATGTATGTATGTATGTATGTATGTATGTATGTATGTATGTATGTATGTATGTATGTATGTATGTATGTATGTATGTATGTATGTATGTATGTATGTATGTATGTATGTATGTATGTATGTATGTATGTATGTATGTATGTATGTATGTATGTATGTGTGTGTGTGTGTGTGTGTGTGTGTGTATGTGTGTATGTATGTATGTATGTATGTATGTATGTATGTATGTATGTATGTATGTGTATGTATGTATGTATGTATGTATGAATGTATGGATGTATGTATGTATGTATGTATGTATGTATGTATGTATGTATGTATGTATGTATGTATGTATGTATGTATGTGTTTGTATGTATGTATGTATGTCTGTATGTATGTATGTATGTCTGTATGTATGTATGTATGTATGTATGTATGTATGTATGTATGTATGTATGTATGTATGTATGTATGTATGTATGTATGTATGTATGTATGTATGTATGTATGTATGTATGTATGTATGTATGTATGTATGTATGTATGCATGTATGCATGTATGTATGTATGTATGCATGCATGCATGCATGCATGCATGCATGCATGTATGTATGTATGTATGTATGTATGTATGTATGTATGTATGTATGTATGTATGTATGTATGTATGTATGTATGTATGTATGTATGTATGTATGTATGTATGAATATGTATGTTTGTATGTATGTATATGTATGTATATATTTATGTATTATGTATGTATATAGGCATATATAGGCTCCAAGCGACTGCCCCTTATATCCTGTAGACTCATGTCACTCGCTCATCGATTGCCCCGCTGTCACTACCTCTGTTTGATGTATGGATGGGGATTTGTTGCAAGCAAACATCATATTGCCTCTGTACCACGGCGATATGGCACGCACGCAAACACATTTTAAAACTCGTTTTCTAAACGACTGACAATAGCCCTAATCCATCTCCTATACCCCAGGTGTCTGGCGTTTGAATGTACATCAGTTGCTATGTAAGCACGTGACTTGGACGGTGATCCAGGGCGGTAACCCGAACTCATCGATCGCTTAGCGAGAATCTCAGCTTTACACGCTGCTAGAAAGGCTACGTTAGTGGTGTTTGTGTTCACCTAGACGGACTACTCATCCGCATACAATTCACTATTGAGACGTGTAGCTTTGTTTGTTTGACAGTATGGATTAACATAAGCCAAATGCACAAACAATCACTCCGTTGGATACAGCAGATTCAAGATTCCCTGTTCCTTAGTACACCCACTCCCCGACAAGCCCTCCGCTTATAACCCTCCCCGACCAGCCCTCCACCGATAACCCTCCCTGACCAGCTCTCCATCGATAACCCTCCCCGACCAGCTCTCAACCAATAACCCTCCCCGACCAGCTCTCCATCGATAACCCTCCCTGACCAGCTCTCCATCAATAACCCTCCCCGACCAGACCTTCATCAATAACCCTCCCCGACCAGTCCTCCACCGATAACCCTCCCCGACCAGCTCTCAACCGATAACCCTCCCCGACCAGTCCTCCACCGATAACCCTCCCTGACCAGCTCTCCATCGATAACCCTCCCCGACCAGCTCTCAACCAATAACCCTCTCTCCATCGATAATAAGCTCTCCCCTCCCCGACCAGCTCTCCACCGATAACCCTCCCCGACCAGCTCCGATAACCCTCCCCGACCAGCTCTCACCGATAACCCTCCCCGATAACCCTCCCCGACCAGCTCTCCATCGATAACCCTCCCTCTCTCCGATAACCCTCCCCGACCAGTCCTCCACCGATAACCCTCCCCGACCAGCTAACCCTCACCACAACCGATAACCCTCCCCGACCTCCCCGACGACAGTCCTCCACCGATAACCCTCCCCGAGTCCTCCAGCTCTCAACCGATAACCCTAACCCCTCCCCGACCAGCTCTCCTCCATGGATAACCCTCCCCGACCAGTCCTCCACCGATAACCCTCCCCGACGACCACCGCTCTCAACCGATAACCCTCCCCGACCAGTCCCCTCCATCGATAACCCTCCCCGACCAGTCCTCAACCCTCCCCGATAACCCTCACCGACCAGTCCTCCACCGATAACGATAACCCTCCCCCCGACCAGTCCTCCACCGATAACCCTCCCCGACCAGTCCTCCTCTCAACCTCTCAACCCTCCCCGACCAGTCCTCCATCGATAACCCTAACCCTCCCCGACCAGCCCTCCGATAACCCTCCCCGACCAGTCCTCCAATAATAACCCTCCCGACCACCACCGATAACCTCCCCGACCAGTCCTCCACCGATAACCCTCCCCGACCAGTCCCTCCACCGATAACCCCTCCCCGACCTCTCTCAACCGATAACCCTCCCCGACCAGTCCTCCTCCATCGATAACCCTCCCCCCGACCAGCTCTCAACCGATCGATAACCCTCCCCGACCAGCGATCTCACCACCGATAACCCTCCCCGACCAGTCCTCCATCGATAACCCTCCCCGACCAGCTCTCAACCGATAACCCTCCCCGACCAGTCCTCCAACCGATAACCCTCCCCGACCAGTCCTCCACCGATAACCCTCCCCGACCAGCTCTCAACCGATAACCCTCCCCGACCAGTCCTCCACCGATAACCCTCCCCGACCAGCTCTCCCGATAACCCTCCCCCTCCATCGATAACCCTCCCCGACCAGTCCTCCACCGATAACCCTCCCCGACCAGTCCTCCATCGATAACCCTCCCCGACCAGTCCTCCATCGATAACCCTCCCCGACCAGTCCTCCATCGATAACCCTCCCCGACCAGTCCTCCACCGATAACCCTCCCCGACCAGTCCTCCATCGATAACCCTCTCAACCGATAACCCTCCCCGACCAGTCTCTCCATCGATAACCCTCCCCGACCAGTCCTCCATCGATAACCCTCCCCGACCAGTCCTCCACCGATAACCCTCCCCGACCAGTCCTAACGATAACCCTCCCCGACCAGTCCTCCATCGATAACCCTCCCCGACCAGTCCTCCACCGCTAACCCTCCCCGACCAGCCCTCCGCCGATAACCCCGACCAGCCCTCCACCGATAACCCTCCCCGACCAGCCATCCAACCATAACCCTCCCCGACCAGGCCTCCACCTGTAACCTTCCGCGACCAACCCTCCATATAATACTTTCAAGTCAATTCAAAACTGTTACATGATGGATCAAGTGATGATTGAAGCATAGGACACGCTCTGGCTCTCGTTTCGTTTATGCGTTTAGAATTGCCAATGTTCTTTTATTTTACCACCGTCAATTCCCGCCATCTTTAAATGCTGTCCCGTGCAGCAAGGGGACGCATAACTTGTCTGCTGTAATTCTATATTCGTGAATGACGCGTCTGATCTGATCAGTGTGATAATGAACAGGGACTAAGTCATGCTTTCCGGTGTGTGTGTAGTCGTCCGGATTCGTCATTCATCTGGTTCCTGAATCCACTCAAGTCTATCCGCTATATCCTCTGGCATAACTACAAATGGATGATCATCAAAGCGCTTGTCTTCATGCTGCTGGCGGCCATCTTAGCTCTTTTCTTCTACTCCATGCCGGGATACACTGTCAAGAAGATGTTCCATGCCTGATGTCACTTACCTACTCCATGTCGGGATACACTGTCAAGAAGATGTTTCATGCCTGATGTCACTTACCTACTCCATGTCGGGATACACTGTCAAGAAGAGATGTTTCTGCCTATGTCACTTACCTACCATGTCGGGATACACTGTCAAGAAGATGTTTTCATGCCTGATGTCACTTACCTACTCCATGTCGGGATACACTGTCAAGAAGATGTTTCATGCCTGATGTCACTTACCTACTCCATGTCGGGATACACTGTCAAGAAGATGTTTCATGCCTGATGTCACTTACCTACTCCATGTCGGGATACACTGTCAAGAAGATGTTTCATGCCTGATGTCACTTACCTACTCCATGTCGGGATACACTGTCAAGAAGATGTTTCATGCCTGATGTCACTTACCTACTCCATGCCGGGATACACTGTCAAGAAGATGTTTCATGCCTGATGTCACTTACCTACTCGCAATTGACTCGTTGCTTTTTTTCACACCAAGTTGTACTGAATGCATGTTAGTGTGGTGAACAACACGCGAATGGTGGCTTTAGAAGGCAGAATGTTGATTGACTGAGATAGTAGGGCAGATTAACGCTATGTACCACCGACTCGATCTACGCGGTACAAGCGTTTGTCTGCAACCAGACACTGGTATCATTGAATTTCCATACCTGATTCGCAATAAGATGGATATGTATTGGTCTATAAATAATGACTAAAATCACAAGGGGCAAGAAGAAGGAAATAGCTCCCTGATTACATCCATACCACACTACGTATCTCAGTGCCAAACGGGCCTTCTCCTGATTTAATATCAAGAATACTCCCAAACAACAACACCCCCCAAACACACACACACACACACACACACACACACACACACACACACACACACACACACACACACACACACACACACACGCACAAACACACACACACCCATATATATATATATATATATATATATATATATATATATATATATATATATATATATATATATATATATATATATATATATATATATATATATATATATTTATATGTGTGTGTGTACCATGTAGGATCTATGTGATACTAAGCATGAACATTACATACGTGTATGCCATAATGTATTAGTTATATAAGTAATATTTCTGTATAAAGTACATTAAGTACCGTCGTTAAGCATCTCGCTGGCGTCAGCGTCACCATTCAAACCAATATATTATGGTCATTGTACAATATGTATATATTTCTCTTCACTTGAATAGTTGATAGTCAGGGTTATTTGCTTATCTTATATCGAAATGACCAAACAATTGTTATCTGCATATTTGTTTGCTTGTTATTGGTTCGGGATTATTCGGGACCGTCGTCGTTGATGGTGGTGCGATGGCAAACGAGGAGTGATATTGGTACATAGATAGCACTATTTAACATCTATGAGTAATGTAACGTATATTGTAAACGTGTATGACCTGCATAAGTAGCGTAGAATCGTAGCCGAATAATAGTTCTCTTCCATTTGGTGTCCAATTGATCTACTGTTAATTAATTATAGCAAGTGTACAATGTGGGATGCGCGTTGAGAAAATATTGATCTGGTAAAGCATTGCGCTTTATAAGACCTGATAAAGGATTACTTCTAGAGAGTTGAATTGTGAATACATACACGTTCTATTTCACTCCTTCTGTTTCAACACAATATGGTGTTCCATTTATCGATCCTAATTTCCTATTCCGATAATGTTTGACTAATTAGAATCATTGGACAGTGATGTCCCTGTTACAAAACTATTGTTGTAGCTCACGAATGATTGTGATGGTTTACTGGAACCACGTCCGGTTTCATGGGATGCTGTGAAGTAGGCAGGGCTATTTCCCTGGCTCACTGGAGTTAGGTAATGTTTGCATGACTACCATCGCAAATTGATGTCAATCTAACAGAGCCTTTACAACGTAGGATTCCAAACTTAGTTTCTCTTTCCACGAGATGTATGAAAAACAATGTAGACACGTTTTGTTGGTTAATGGCTACGTAATGCGCACGCTGGTAGAGAACATTGCAATGCAAATAAAATACGGTTGCAAGAATAATATATCTTCTTGTTGTTTTGGTATTGAATTGGTTGCATGGTTCGCAAAAAACAAATACGCGGAAAACCAAATCAATACTTGTGTCATTTATTTTATGTGAATAGGTCACTATATTCAATCATAACTTGCAATACAGATACAGAGCTTTCATTAATTGCCTGTCCACAATGAATGTGCACCATTGACTGTTAAAACAAACAAAATATGAACGGCAGAACGTGGTGCCGCAGCAATGATACTGAAAGACGAGACACGCCCAGTAAGGTGCTTGGAGTTGGGTACAATCTGCCGGCTTGCTAACATACCATCACTGCACCTCTGTCATCACATTCGGCGTTTTGGGTCAGTGGACAATGTGAGACTCAGGTCGAGGCTAGGTGGCGCCACGTGGATCAGGGATTGAAGTCATACAGCTGGTTAATGATGCAATCAAACCTATGATTTTGCTCCGTACATCAAAGAATGTAATACGATAATCCAGTATCAGAGAGGAATGCAATCTTCCAATTGTAATATCTGGTAGTGAAAAAAAGGAACCGCTTCAACAGATGTGAAAATACATTCAATGAAGCATCAGGCATCATAATTAAGGACTTGTTTTGCGAAATATTTGGACTCATAGCTGTATTTTCTGGGGGAAATGACAGCAGTGATGGGTATACACTCATCATCTATTCCAACAACCCCCCCCCCCATGCAACACATGGCACGTGCGTTCATTGGCATAGTACCACAAACTCATATATATCCACAACCTACAATAATACTTAATAAATAATCACTATGTATGTGAGTTTACTGAGATGCCAAATTAACAACAGTACATAACAGAATAGTCCATACAAGATAAATTAAATACGTGGCACGTGGAAGAAGTGAAGCTCGCGTGAAACCGTCCATACAGATCTATGTGGCATCTATCGAAGGGTATGACTGTCTAACTTGTGAAAGGGATGCAGGTCAAACACTATCGATTCAACTCAAAACAGTCGTAATATAGTTGATGTAGTTGATGTGGTAATGAATTGAATGTGAACTGCGAGTAACGTTAGGAGATGCTTGATAGGGAGAGGATGCTGGTACGGATGCGGAGACAGGAGTAACGTCATAGATGGAGATCGATGCTAGCACTACAGGACAAGAACAACAAGATGCCGACTCCCAATTATCTCACGAATCAGACGTAACGTTTATCTGATGCAGTCTGTATTCCAAAACACATCATGCTTTACATACATCTGGGCACATCATTAAAAAAACACTCACACAACCAACAGGTATTTACAATTATGTTGCTGTGGCAACATCATAAACATCGTGATTACT
Source organism: Urechis unicinctus (assembly GCA_034190875.2). Taxonomy (NCBI): domain Eukaryota; kingdom Metazoa; phylum Annelida; class Polychaeta; order Xenopneusta; family Urechidae; genus Urechis; species Urechis unicinctus. The sequence goes on from CM067350.1 coordinate 66,127,190, forward strand.
TTACATCAGTGGTTTAATACCAGAGCCGTATGGTACTAAACATAACATACATTGAACTAACAGCCCCGCGCCGATCCCCGGCCCTTAGCATCATCAAGTAAGACTTGAATAATTACTCAACAGTCTGTATTTGGGGCGTCGGGGTTAGAGGGGAGCCCGTGCTTATCGCTAGATCGACCTGAGACAGCTTCGTCCATCTTTACTCTCACCAGCAACTTTCACATTGACTTATTTATTCCTTGTCTTCAATTTGCATTCCACGAGCCATAACCTTGACGTGACCTTGATACTTAGCAGGAATGTCTCGTGCTTGTAGGTCGGTGGACACAATAGTAAATATGACCTAAAATTGACATAGATATGTGATCAGGTGTGTTCGTCAAGCCACCATCAGCACCTGTATTGGCGTGACACGATGGACATCATGATGCTGGGGCCGTGACACGCCGAGACATGATAGCGATGTCGCATACCAACAGAAGCAGCAGTGGTCGTCCGCCAAAACAGACCATGTTACAGCATCGCACCAATCGCTGATAGTTCACTTCAGATCACAACAGGATGTAGAATTTTTCTCTTGTGTCCTCATTTGGGATCATAATGGCGCCATCAATCCATCTACCCATCAAGAAAGGACGCCTTCTGTCAATCAAGCCCAAAAAGTCACGAGTGACAGACGGAAGAACGAGTAGACACAATCCTGTTGAATAAGCTAGAGTTCATGCTGAGGAAGTGAATTCTGTCGCTAAGTCTCTCTCTCTCTCTCACTCTCTTAGAGGTAACCGAGGTCGAGAGCATGATGCAGCGCTGCCAAGTCGGAATGGTTGGTGATTCGCCAGTAGGGCCAGTTCATCTAGAGAAACAGCACACAACAAACATGTTCTAATCATATTTGTCACCGCCCTGACAGGTTGTTAAGAGGCCGCCAGGTGGCCATACTTCCTCATAACATGTGTTTATCGCCCACTGGGCCACCTGTTGCAGAAATGCCCCCCCCCCCCCCCCCCCCCCACCACTACCTCTTATCCCTCTATTGCTTAGCACCAGTCTGTCCGTGTCAATATGGACTCATACAAGGGGGCGGATAAAAAAAATGGTGCGAGCAAGTGTAAATGTTAAGCTCGATGCTTATTACGACAGGCAGTATGTCCTGGGTACAGGCTAAAACCAAGTAACTTTCTCAACCGAATTCTCAGTATTTGACATGCTTAGTAAGAGCTACAAGGCCGAGGTGAAAAAAGCATGTTCTCAACAATTCAAGGCGAAGACTCCGTCAAGTTTAGCTTGTGTCGAAATTGAAAATGCATTGTGTTCCCATAAAACAGGACATAAGTGAATACAAAAGCGACGGAGATATAAGATAAGGGCAATGTTTTTTTCTCTTTTGCCTACATGTGATAATGACCTGACAATTAAGTTCGTATCTTCATATCCAAGTGACGAGAGACAGTGATTCGTCCCTTTGAAATGTTGCTCATGTGGCGAATCACAAAGGGATATGTTTCCAAAGAGGAACACAGTAGTCATTATAACTTAGTGCTGGGAGCAAGCAGACCGCACTGGTGCCCAAGTGAAGACTTCACCATCAATTCGCTTACGCGTGACACAATAAACCCGCCCCATGCTTTCAACTCCTAGGAGATGTGAGTGGGGAGTAGAGGCCCTGCTTCGAGTCGTGACATAGTTTGTATGATTGGCTGTGAAGTGGAGACAGGTCCAGGGTGGGTTTCGAGGAGTTTAACACATTGTCGAGTGGTAACAGCAGCAGAGAGCGCCAGGAGAGGAGTACTTCCTATGTCGGTTTACGAACGAGATGGGGAGGCGGTGAGGTTCTCAAGCGCTCCCATTCCTTCCCATGTCAGCGCTCGCTCTGATCCCGCCCCAAAGTACGCCCCCTAAAGCTATCACCACTCCCTCACAATTCACCTCCGTACCCCTCAAGCTCTCGTCACACGATGTAAACCATCAGAAGCAATGCTTGCACTAACCTCACCACACAAATGAGTAACACATGGCGAGAACAAACCCTCGGCGACTTTCACAAAGTCCATTCCATCATACATCAGTCAATATAAAATTCAAGCAGTCACTTAAGTTGTCTTTAGCAGCCAATCAAAACGAACAAACGATAAATGCTCCCCGCAGATTATCTTTTGCATATTATGTTGTCAAGGCGATACAAAGGATGTTGCTATGGGTTACCAACCTGTTTTGCGGCTGCTTCTTCATCTCGCCCGTCGCCCACCACTACGTAGGTACATTTGCGACCAAATCGAGACACTATTCTTTCAAAACAGCTCTCTTTGCCTGAGATCACACACAAATAAAACCAGAACTCATCACCAAGTCCAAACAAAACGGAGAACAAAAACACGTGCAAAAGGATTCCCTTGTATCTGAGAATGATGTGCAAATAAAAAGCATAACTCTTTGGAAGTCCGGGAGTTGGATCATTTTTTTTAAGAGTGGTCCAATAACAGCCTAGAATGGAGAGCTAAAATAAGTAATCCATTTAGCAGGTATAAGAGTGCATGTTGGCGTGATAGAATGTCATAACCACGCCGAGGATGGTCCTCGGCGTAATGCGAGTATATTCAGCAAAGATACCAGCAGCAAAAACAACCTTGGTGTGTGGATGAAACTCAAACCTGGACCCCGTCTCAAATGTACCGTAAACACTCTTCCACTCACTCAAGTCCCGTAACACCCACGAACTAGCCATCATCCCAACCAATCGCTTCAAAGGCCATGATAATCTATCTTGAATATTGGTTTGGTTCTAAAGAGCGTTTTTGTTGCTCTACCTGCGCGCGGGGCTATCATTGTGTCACAACTCACCTATTTTCGTGGCGCTGTAAATGTTTTCTATGTTGAAGACTCCGCCCAGACCGTACAGTAGAACCTTGGCTAGAGCGGGCACGAGCTGGGTAGTGGTGACTAGTACGTTGACGCAAGATGATCTGCAATCAAAAATGGCAACTCTGATCAAATCCGAAGATGGGTGTTTGTAAACATAGGAGGTATTTGAGAAGTGTTTGGTGGTCAGGCGATGGGGCGAAGAGTGCATGACGGGCTTAATGCCTACCGAAGATCCCCTCACACGAGTAGTGTCTGGAAGCTATATGGTTTTTGGACTATATCGAATAGCATAATATAGACATTTAAGGGCATGAATGCGGCAATTACAACCAACAATGCCATTATTGATGACTCCTCGCAATAAGCAATAGAATGTACATGGAAACAATATTTCCGATTCAGCAATGCGCACAGTGATTGAAAAAGACGCCATTAATAGTGAGAACTTGTTAAAAGGTTTAAATGCTTTCTATAATCAGAGTTATTGTTTCCGTAGAAAGTGGGAGCTTGGCAGTTGTGTCGAGATGAAAGCGCGGTGTTGGGCTGACATGAAAAGCGAGGCCCCGTCAACATGAATATCTCCACCCATATCTCACGGCTAATTAGGCGAGTTTGATCCTGATCACCTTGCTGCAGACTTCGTCGAGTCACCCTAGACGATCAGCTTACACTCAACCGGACATACCACAAAGACCAGCTAAATCTTACTTCTTGAAAGGTTAACTATAACGACACGAGAGTCGAGTCTCTCATGTGGCCCCCTTATCGCTCACCATCTGTCATCGCCCTTACAAGTGAAGGTCGACCATCCGTCTTTGGTCGGACTATCGCCTTGCACTTGGCCGTCGGACTGGAAGAAGGTGGGGATTATTTCATCCATAACTTCCTAACTGAATCCTACGCTGTCATGATCATGCCACAGCACCATACTGCCCAACCAATTCTTTACTATTTCTCAAATACCCTCTCCCCGTGACCTTCACAATGACCTGCACAAGATGACCTATGTACGCCCATTCAGCGAGCAGTGACCTGCATGTCAGCGCTGCATCATTTGCGACAGCTACGATTGGCACTGGCACCTCTTTTACTCGACCTCAAGTCACATCAACCAAAGGTCAAAGGGATGTATAGCGCACCCGAGACGGCCTGGCCGTTTAAATCTGCGTTTAACACCGGCCGCTAATCAAAGGTGGACTTCCGTACATTAGCGGTTTGTCTTCAAGCTCGCGGAGCTCTGGAGTCGATGTGGTAATTGTCAGCCATTACACATTACAGACCACCACTACTTTGTCAACCGCCCCCCCCCCTCCCCCCACCCCGATTCGACAGTGGCTTTTTAACCCTCTTGGACGATATAAACAAAGCCATCACAGGGACATTAGCGTTGGCTTTTGTTTTCCAGATATTGCATCTAGATGAAAGGGTTAAGGGGTTGTGGGACATTGTTGGTAAATAATGCCACGGGCACATTGTACGCGCGAACCGAACTTAACAGCCAACGAATGCAACATATCCCACCATCAGTAAGCAATGTGTGCTGACCAAGTTTGTTTCTGAACATTACAAGTAAAAGGCACAAGTAAGGAGCTGGTGATAAGGACCTATCGTGATAAGGACCTATCGTGATAACACCTGATCACCTTTCTTCCTACCTTCCCCACCCCTATCCCGTTATCACACTATACTGTTTAGACAGATTTCTTCCCTCAAATGTAAGGCTACTGAATTCACAGCAGCGACCGTCTTCCAAGAAGAAACATTCTCCAGCTGATTGATCCCAGTTCACTGGATCCCAACATTTGATCATGGCAGTGCAAACGATGTGAGAGAATCGTTATCGCGGAACAAACCACGTATATAATGCGGCAAGGCTTGCTCTGCATGGGGCGGGCCTGATCTGATTAGCCCCGCCGCGAACCGACTCGTTTTTATACATATATACACCCACGCTATCTCCTTTAATGTCTGTATTGTTTTTGAATGATTCACGCCAGTAGTGAGTGGCGGTGAGGGAGCCAGGTCGGTGTAGCTGATCAAGGGAAAGAGGCGCTGTTGTCGGTGGAAAGAGGAGGGTAGATACGTCGCGTGGCATAGACGGCGGATTAGGAGAAGGTGTCGATAAACGCGTAAGTAACGCCGATCTATGGTACAGAGGCTGTCCGTATATAACTACGACGCAAGCACTGCAGACAAGTTCATTAGGTGATAACAATAGTAGGTTAGGTGCAAATGGCTCTAGGCAAGGTATATCATAACGGGCATTGTCAAGATCACGTGACCATGGACAACTGAGGCGCACACCATCTAAATACGGAAGGCTATTCCAATGATAGATTATTAGGTTTCATCCACCATGTCTATCTTGTCTAACTGCTGTTATCATAATTACGCCTTTAATAACACAGAATAATTTATGTCACGTAGGTATAGCTCAGTAGATACATGTGACGTCACGGGAGAGGAAACAAACGCACCGCCCAACCTAAAAAACAACATGCTTATTTCCATATCTGGAATAGCTGGAGGTAATGATTTGATTGACAAAAATCAGATGATTTTCTTTCCTGAAACCTCACCAGGTTTTTGATCATTCCGATGGGAGTCTGTGCTTGGTAAATAGCCACAGATGCTGGTGTACTCGCCACGCCCAATTATAGCACCTATTTGCCACGGCCTTGTGGGGTTCCTACACAAAGCCATCTTTCATGCGCTTGGTAACAGTGGCAGTTCCCATGTGCGTTCAATCGCGAGAAGTTGTGTGAAATAACGAAAAGTCATCATACAGGTGTCTTTGAATACCCCCCATCCCAACCCCCAACTCACTCATACCCTAGCAAAACTGAATGCATGAGAAATGAGGCGGCCATATCTCACCTAGAGTTGATGATTGCCAGACTTTTGAGGGCCATTGTCAGCCAGTTGTCCGTGAGAGCTTCGATCTCAGAGCGCAGTTGCAGCCACTGTTCCCGCTTCTGTGGGCCGAGCAGACCTGTAGCAAGAGGCACGTCTGAAGACAAGAAATGGTAAGATGAGGGAGGTCTGAAGAGGGTATAAAGAAGGGTGTATAGTCAGTAGGACCTCCCGCTTGACCTGGGCCCAATATCCTCATTTGGCGATTTGATGTCAGCTATCATGGTGATGACTGATTGGGCTTCGCTTCTGCGATACATCAACCAAAGCCGCAATAAAAGAATAAAATCTCCAACCAGCCACAAACAGGTCATGGAGTACACTGGAGACAGCTAACGTCGGAGCACACTCGGTGACATTAGGACGCTAGCATTGAAATTGCACAGCCATTAAAATTTACACCTAATTTTTGCCTTTGTTAGTTTGTTAGGGTTGCGTCTATATGCACAAGATATCATCGTGTATATTTAAATTTCTTAGTACAAAAAATAACATCAACATTAAAAGTGGCAGTTGTCTCTCCAAAAGTTTTTTTTTTCGTAATCAACTGAAATGTACCGGACATGAGACGACGGCGAGTTTTATTATTCATGTAATTTTGTAGCGTTGCTCAGAGTAATGAAAAATGGCGCGCAAGGGCAGAAACATCTGAATATCTATCAGCTGTAATGAACATGATCCAACCCGGAACGCGAGCTGTCACGACTCGCTGTCACTCATGAAGAATACAGTCTGTAGTCATAATTAAACATTTCACGGCCACAACGAGTCACATGCCGAATCGTGCTCAGTCGCGCTGTGATTAAACTATTTTTTTTTTATTATTAACTGAAAACGCTTTTAAATACATATCCCAGTGTGTCACGAAAACCATGTGACCATCATAATGTGGTCACATGACCGTTATATTGTGCTGCCACGTGGCGGCCATCAGGGCGAACTCATGATTTTGTATTTCTACTGGACATTTTTACGTTGCGCTTGTTTGGGGGATTTAAAGTGACTTGGATACTTGATTTTATGTGAGTTTATCTATAACAACAAACCATGGTAAATGCGTACCTTATCTTTATAAATTTGTTGTTATCTTGAATTTAGATAATAATCGTTAAAGCAACTGCGTGCGTTAATCATCACAGTTATTTGGCATTTATATAATATACATTGCTAAATTATTGGGGAAAAAAATGCCAATTAACAGAAATAAAAACTCGAATATTTTGCGAATAAATAATGACAGGCTCGGTTACCTCCGACATTGTTACGATAGCTGCTGTAGATTTCCTTAATTCGTCGGTAGCGGAAGGCTAACTTGCGCATCCAATCCACACCGCCACGTACTCCCGTAGCAAGACACAAGTTGGCGTTGGTAGCGGCCGCGTGGAAACCGTCAGTCGCGAAGTTATAATTACTGGAATAATGCATGAAGGAAATTTCACACATGACTGCGATAAGCAATGGCATGTCGGCAGACATTATACAGCACCTCTCAAAGAATATATTTAAGAATGTAAAATAACATTTTATCAGTTCATAGATACCTCAAGTCTTGTCCATTATCATCAGACGACACATCATCGATATGAACTTGATCACATTCCTGAAACCAAACAATCAGCTTATAACTACATTAAAGTAATGAGTTTATAATTTTAAAAGATTGTATTTATACTATTAGAAATAAGAAAATCGTTGCCAAGCACGAACAACATTAACAATATTCTCCTATTGATGTTGGTCAGCGTGGCGACGTGGTCAAGAGATAGTTAGAGAATCGCATGGTCCATTGGGTGAGAACACGGCACGAGAACACGACGTGAGAACACGGCACGAGAACACAACGTGAGAACACGACGTGAGAAAGGAAATGTGAAGCAGAAGAAAAAGACTTCACATGCCTCAAACAGGACGTATTACGTCACAACAACCACTGCCTGGGTGTGACTTGAGCAGACACGGGTTGTTTTGTACCTGTAGCTGCTTTAATCAGTCTTGTGAACTCCGGCCACCTGTGAGCGGCGAGTGACAAGCGTAGCGAGTGAAAGCGACGTTAATGCTCGGTGCTGTGATTAACGCGCGTGCCTGGTGCGACCGAGCTAGGCAGCGACACGCCGCGCAGAGAGGTCCGTGTCGACGATGTTAATGACATACAATTAAAGCCCTCAAACTGACTAGCTGCTGTTGTTGTTGTTTTACTGATTCTCGCTCTGAGAGAAGGTACCTGGATCTCACCGCACCGCGCCCTCTACGTATTTGATATGTTTCAGGATGACCGTTCGCACCAGATGGCTGGCTAGCTGAGGAAAAGTAACCTTTAGATGGTTCAACTTTACCAAGTATTCTCATTCGCATTGACTATATACACGCCTCCACTGCGCTTAATAATTTAATTATCTATTGTTGAATACATCCTACGCAGTAATTCGATGGGAAGACAATGCCGTCACTGATCGGGCAATGGGAACATCCGGGCTTCACAGACACGGTATACCATTATAGTACAACTCACCTCCAGGTCGTTAAAGAACAGATGTGTATCGGCCAGGTTGAAGATCATCTCTTCCATACGAAGGCCTAATGACACGGAGCCGGGCGGGTCCTGCAAACACACACACACATACTTCATGTCATCGCGTGGAAATATACACATAACACGTGGTTATTACAAGAAAATAGTCATTTTCAATAACTGATGTGGGAGCTAAACAGAAGTGGTTAATCAAGACGATTATTTGGATGACTTCGTCGACGTGGAGACCAAACTTAGCTATGACGAGAGGCCGTAGGAGCGACAATATGCGGTATTTCCCAATCAATGTGCATGCATTTGGAACGTACATATCTGTCAAGTCATGGCATACTTCCATGTACCGGAACAAATGAACAAGACGGTCTTTGTTAAGCTTCTTTCGGTGCAGAAGAGTCACTTTATACATTCTACTGGCAAACTACCATCACACACAATGCCAACATTTTTGTTCACATAGAAATGTTGAACTTTCTGTCAGGCAGGTTGTGGAATGACGATGGAGCGGGGAGGGTGCGCGGGGTCAGACGTCGCCGCGCAGCCTCACTAGCTGTCAAAGACGACCCGAAGGCAAGCAAGATGTACGTAAACAAGGGATGGGAATATGGAGACGAAAAGTAAACAAAGTAGAATTTGACACAACCTCAAATGGGTGGTGGCTCAACTGAGGTCGATTCGACGTTTCATGAATGTCAAATCAATTTTTATTAAAAGTATTAATATTTTTTTTAGCGTTGGTCGCTTCTTGAAGTTGTCCACACGGTGTGTATTTAAAGAGTGTTGATGATAGGCGAAGACAAACAAGACTCTCCTGTCTTGAATCACAATTGTCCATGGACAACTTAGTCAGTGTTATAAATATCCCAAGGAGAATCTCAAAAGACCGCGGGAGGGGGGCGCGTGAGGGCTGATTGATGGAGCTATAGGGTGCAGCGCGCTGGTTATATTTGTTTCAATCAGGGGGATGCGCATTCAACTAAATTAGTTTGTTATAAGAAGCGAGCTTTCATCGATTCCATTGATTTACTAAAAATTGTAAAATGACTTGCAATGAAATGACGAGGAGAGTAAGAAGCTACTGGAATGCTGAACTATTTTGATACCAGGTGACCAACATCAAATTGTTGATGTTCCTATCAATTCCTCATCCATTTGAAAGAGTCTCTACTTCGATCACGTAGCCCTTCCGATCAATACACAGCATCAGCATTCTTGTAATGCAGTTGGCCACGTTGACTAACGATGAAATGTCTTCATCCTGTGTAAACCGTGCCTAGCTGGCGTATGACAAGTCCCAAATTGCTTCGCCAAACAAATCTCCTGCACACGAGACAGCCTCGCCGCCATGCGCCCTTCCCAAAACATCCTGCCCTGTCCCTACTTGACAGTGCTCGCCAGATGATGGTGAGATTCACGTAAACCCCATTTCAATGGAGATTCGGACACCCCCCCCCCCCCCACCCACAACTGCTGCCAAGTGGGAATTGATTTGAAATGGAACATCAAATCTGCCACAATATCAAATAAACAGTACCCTGCATTGAGACGTACATTTAGTTACAACATAAGTAGTCTGCGAAAATATTGATCAACAATTCTTGTTGTACACCAAATTTGACAAATCACCAATCACAAGCTTATTAAATTTTAAATATGTGATAATTATTCTTTTTTAATCAGGAACACACAAAGCCGCATGGTGTAATAATAATGTAGTGAGGGCGAGTTGAGGGCGGGGCCAGGCGCTAGTTGGATCAGGTAATATTCGCGGAAGGATTTTAGCTATAGCGGAGGTGATGGCAGGCAATGGAGAACCAGACTGGGCACCAAAACAGTAATTTCAGTCCGACATGGCCATAGTGTCACATGACACCAAAAGTACATGTCACATGACACCTGCTGCTGACGAGGACGGGGCACTTGTGGTGATGGGGTGAGGAGAAAGTCACTGTATGGGCGAAAGAGAAATAGGAAAGCGAATGAAGTGCAGTTGGGCAATAAGATGCCTATTTCGAGGTTATTCTAAACGGTCGCAAACCATCCTTTAAATAACATACGAGCCCAAAATACACATCACCCCATGCTCTTTTCTTTTTGTGCGCTTTTCTCTGAAACTAGCGCGAGAACAGGATGAGAACTCCGCGAGATGCATGACTAAATTATCTTACCACACACACTAATTGGCACCCCTTATGCTCGGCATGCACACAAAGCCATTTCTCGGCAAATGAAGGGGCAATACCCAACCGCTTCAGGTTACAACCATGATTAGATTTTCATGGAACTGGGGTCTGTCGATGAAATTGCCTGAGAAATTGGGTTTGGGCAGTACCAAGCCAGAGCACGTGGCTCCAGCGCCGGCCAACGGATGACCCGCTCGGCCAGATGGGCGGTTTGTATATACTGCATAATGCTCGGTAGGCAATTCTCCATAAAACGTGTTCGTTTGAGCCAAGATAATTCAATTCTGAACGCGGCTGCTAAACAAAAAGATGCGTGTCTCGGAATACCTAACGAAGCCGTGTGGGAGATCATCAATGGCCGTGTGGATTCAAATGTTCATTTTCGCGCGTTCATGTGGCGTTAGGTTATCATGATCTAAAATCCCCACCAACCAGAACATAGAATTCACATCTGGTGTCCTAATGATCCGTATATCCCCCATCGCCATGAGGTTCACTTGAAACAAGTCAAGTGGGTGTATAAATATTATGGGTGATTTAACTTGAAATAACACGATTTTGCGCGGCTGTGGGCGAATACACGCTCCTAGCTACACATCTACTGGGCCACCCGAAGGTCATAAAGGTCAGAGTGGCGAGGCATATGTTGACAAGTCACAATGCCATAAAACACGCTGACCAGACCCGCTTGTAGCCTAACCCTTCCAACTAACACGACGGCCTGCAAGTAATCAAATGTTTGTCACCAAAAAGTAACGAATACTTCTAGCGCGAGATTTGTAAGATTTTTTTCCCTTCCACACTTGTCGCTGAACTGTCAGGCTGCTGCCTGCTTCGCTCAAACACGACATAGGTATGCCATGTCGGTTTCATCGAGGCCCGGATGATGTTGATGGGAAAGGGACGCGGAGTTCATGAACATTATTGCGAAAAACGACAAACTTAGAACGACCACGTGGTTATATACAGCGTCTCCACAAAGCAGACGGCATATACCGCCGATATTGATGGCATATTAGTATTTCTACGCGTCCCCGATTCGACGCAGTCAGCAAGCAAGCCAACCACTCAGTTGGGTAAAACAAGAGGCCAGATGCCATTGTTTCACAATAACTTCCTGATATCCTAAAACACTGCACTTGAATCCGCGAATGCGATGGAGTAATAACGAGGAACTCTTCATCTCGCGAGAAGTCGCTGAGAGGTTGGTTAAGCACGTGACGGCCGCTGAGAGCTAGCAGAGCTTTGAACTGCAGAAGGTGCGCGAGAGAATGGCTGAGTAAACAGGGCCTGTCAACAAGCTACCATCTAGGTTTTTATCCCGCCATCGGTCGCTGCAAATGAAAAAGACCAGGCCTCTCTGACTCTGGCAAAGGAAGGAAATGCCAATCGGTCGCAAGTAACGAGTGGTTCAGAGCATGGCGGAATCGAACGCACAACGAGTTTTAACAAGGAAATAATTAATTATTTAGGTCAATTATACGTTTAATGTCATATCTGTTAATCGTCCATGCAAGATTTTTAAAGATAGTTTCATCTGACGATCGGTCGAAGCTCAAGACAAATTATAAAGGGATGTGAGTTAATTAATGGTGGGTTGATTGCAGGTAGCCAGGTTATAACGACGATTTTGCACGTGACGTAACGACAAATAAAAAAATGAGCACAAGCGATGTACAGTCTTCTTATGTCGACATACATTCTCTATGAGGGATGGTGTCACAAGTCAGTAATTGTTGTTAGTTCGAATGAAAATGAACGCTCTTAATTTTGTGAGTTCCTTTCGGCGATGACGGTAGATAAAATTTCAACGTACGGAATATGTTCAAGTAAATCACAAGCTGAAGGCTAATGCCGGGGTATATGACCACGGCGAGCAAACTGATCATAATTACTCTTCATTGGAGCCAATCAGTGGCCTAATTGGCCACCATTGACCTGGTTCTGGTCAATTCATCCGCCATATCTCGTTTGTTGAGTCAGCATGCATGCTGCCGCGGGCAAGATTGCCTTGAGGGCACGGAGACACAAAGACGAGAGACGGCACGGAGACCAAAGACAGACGAGACTTGCAGGCTGGTGTCAGCTTTCTGCTGGGGCACGGCTATATTAGCTTCATCACAAGAAGGCATTGGCGGCAACCACACGGCCGGGGAATCGAGGCTTATTGTCGTATGCATGAGACGAAACGCGTAAAATCGTATCCGTGAATGTACACCAAACCATTTCTCCTCCCATTTACGTTCGTAGACTTGTGGCAGTATATGTTGCCATGGCTACCAAAATAACAGGGTTAAACATGTATGTCAAATCAACACACATGCTGCCTTGTGAATAAGACATCTGACTACACCGGCGCACGTACAATACCACGAAGGCGCAGTGTAATGACCGGAAGTAAAGCTGACGAAATTATGAATGCAGGTGCATCATCTAGGGTAGCGCCAGCGCCAGCACCAGGTGGGGACGCTGCATGCGCAGCGAGAGCGTCACCTCAAACCCCTTCCGTGCGACACGTCAATGTCCGTTTCATATCAAGTATCCCTTCCTTCGTCATATCCTGGTAGACATTAGCTCGACCACCAGCTCATCCGCCTAACTTCCGCCTCATAGCGCGCATGCGTCGTGGTAATGAAGGCAAGGATACAGCAGTCGTTATTACTGGTGGTAGCAATGGCATCAAGCCTCGGGATAATGAACACCACCGATGTTAAGTTAAATAATCACCTTTTACTCTAATTGAAATAAACTCGCGCCGCTAGCCGATAGTCCAAAAAATAGACAGCTAGTCGAGGTACCAATAAAGAGTAAGAGCTCTCGTTTGCACCTTTCATGGCTCTCATAGCTACACCAACTGCAGGAGTCAAGCTGGTATAAACTAGCTGGTTCAAGAAAACCCCCATGCTGCACACGTTCCCAAGAATTTCACCTACTGCTTTACACTATGAAATGATGTGGACTTGGCCCGCGGGAGTCCAGAAATCGTTGAGCAGCGTTATCCTAAGTAAGTCCAACATGTAATAGTCATAATTACTGGGTCATGTGGACGTTAGAATAAAATTCAGCCATATTGCGGCAAAATAAACCGAGCGGCTAAAACAAACATTATCCAGTTGGCCGGGGCGATTGCAGTAGATTCGGTATGGGATAAACCACTATCGCGACGCCCGCGGGCGGATTTGTGATGATGTCACAAGCGGAGATGGAATCGGCATGCAATTCATCGCAAATTAAATGGATCAGTATTACGCCGTTGGTTATTGCCTGCGGCGCTCAGCCCGGGAGACCCGTTATTCAAGGTTGCGTCGGAGAGTTACCTCCATCGTCTCTGGCAGTGGTAAATGCCATTATGAACTTCACGTGCTGATTAACCAACCACAACTTGGCAAAATGCATCAGAGGACAGTCTATCACAACATTAATGGAAAGATCGGCTGCAAGTTATTTAAACTTGTACGTAAGATTCAAAATCGACCGTTCTGAGTGGTACACTTAGAACCCCCGGTGACAAGGTCGATGACTTCCGGGATTGCTAGGTGGAGCCACTGCATCATGCTGTTGTGGCCCAAGGATCGTGACAGCATATCCCGTCTGTAGAGGCTGGAGCATTAGTCATGTAACAGTAGAGGTGCCTATAGGTCACGTGGGTATGTCACGTAGGTCATATGAGCCCTCATAGGTCACCGGAATGCTCCTAACGCCCTGTCAGCGTGCCATACGCCCTCATAAAGCACACAACCTACAAGCACGAGAAGGGACGCGTGTGACAGCGTCAAGCCGCGCCAACGCACCACTTCATTAAGCTTCACATACCCGGGTGAAATAACGAGGTTTCTAGCGGACATCTGATTAACCCTAGCTCGATATTTACGACTTGTTTCTATATTATGCTATGGATCTACAAATGTACCACAAGAATCCCTGTCTTGAATTTACGAGACGCTTACCTTAGAAGTGCTCTAGCCATTTAATTTGAATGACCGAAATTAAAATAGCAGCGAAGCATATAGTTTGATAACACAGCATGAATGCTAATATTTCTGCGCGAGGAATCGTCCATACGTTGACACGCCTGTACTGTTGTCAGAGATATATCTGTTGAAAGTGGTAGAGACCACATTACCGAAACGTCAAGAAAGTGCCGCTCTTGAAAACATGCGGCAGGAAAAAAATATATCAGAAGTCCAGATGAATGACACGTCAACAAAAACAGCATCAATGACAATTCAAGTCCGCTTTCATATGCGGTAATAAACGCTTAATACGCAATGGAATGCGAAGGCTAATTACAGGGGCGGGTGAGTGGTGTTCTTGCAAATCACGACACATCTATTAATCTATGTCAGCGTATAATTCCTAGGCGGTTGATAAATTGAATCACGCATATACACTGCACCTCGACTCACGAGAGTTACAAAGACATGGAGAGGAAGAAACGCCTCTGCGATGCATGGCAAAGAATCGCGCATGCTTCAGAAGACCAGACAGAACAATTTCAGGAGCGCATCAATCAAGCACGCGACACCGGCGAACTTAATGAGGCGATGTAGAAGTTGTCTCGTCGGAATGAACGGCTCTTCCGTGCACCTGTGTGCGTTCAATGTAACCATGTGTTAGTATTTTGTGGACAAGTGCCCTTTGCTCGGCAGTATAATGAAGGTGTAATGCGATGTGGCAGAGAGAAGCGATGTTTTGCTGTCGATGACTAAGATGAAAAGTGGAATTTAATGCTTATGTTGTCGAAAATAGAAAAGTGAATTTGGAGGAAATTTTTATGATGATGGCGATAATTCATAACAACGATGATGACGACAACGATGACGATGATGACGAGAGGGATGAATATATGTATAGTACGACGATCATGTGGATGATCGAGACGACGTCGACATCATCATCGTGCCAAATGTAGATCATATTGCATAAAGCCTGGTTAATTAATCCGTGACGTACTGTTCATCATTCCACCTAGCCTCTCAACGTTTCTACATCGTCGTCTGGTCACATGATACAAGAGACAAACTCATCATGATAGCTGACACTCAAACTTTTTCACTTACAAATTGAATTCTAAATCACGGCGCAGATTCATGTGATATTCAAATGCATTTTCCTCACGATAAAATCCACGATCACCACAGATCCGGTGGCATCGGGGTGGTGACGGTGCGTGGGGATTAGGGTACATCATGACCATAATGATTAATCGACAAAATTATACAGAAACTAAGAAGCTTGAACAAAAATCTTGGAGCATTTATAGAACTGACTCTGTTTGGTACGTAAGTAAGGCTGTTGTTTCCCTAACAGTAAGTATATCATCGTATATCGCAGTGGGTGACGTAAATGGCGTGCTACAGAAGGGCGCGGGGCCTCTTCTCGCCAACCGTCACGGGCAGTTGGCCCTCATTACTCGGAGTGTTTTCTTGAGACACTTCAGAATATACAGCCGAACCCAAACTCGCCCACCTCTGGTCCACCAACATCACGCATACCCCTCCCAGCACTCCACCGCCAGCACCGTGCTTTACCGAAGACAGGTGCGACTAGACGCACTTTATCCTGGGCCACTCTGCCGGTGTCTGCTTGAGTACAAGCTCACATCAGGGGCTAATTTCCATGCCAATCTCGGCGCTAATGTCCATCTCTATAACGCACAACAGGATGCCAGGTTCGTAGGAAAACAAGTCTACTCTAGTCCACAGCGGATGCGCTCGTTTTGGCGCGAACAATCTGACCGTTAGGCGCGACATATCAGACGACTTATTTGACAAAGCCTGAAATATTCTTCAGATATTTTTCGACAGGACTTTTCTATTAAAGGAAAACTTACACATTACTTACAGCAGATATTTAAAATATTTGGGATGGAACAGTTGATTCGTAAACCAAACCGAATTATGTCCCAGTTCAAATCTGGTCGGGTTCAGCGTCACGTGACGGACTAAGAGAGCTGACACCGCTGTTAACCGCGAGAAAACACAGTTGTTTTTCATTGACCCCAATTCTAACGTGACATTTAAAAAAACTACTCAATAAAAATCAACACCCGAATTACTCCCCATCCGGCGTCAATTTTGGACCTACCTTGCCGTATCTCTGTGCGTAGGAACCCGTGAGTAATGAGTGGAATATGATGATTGTTTCGTCGAGGTCCCAGATAAAAACTCGCTCCAAGTCGTTCTCTGGACCCGGTGAGGGATTCTGTCGTCGACCGCGCGATCGTCCGCGACCTATAAGCACACATACAGATGGCGATGATATAGAACTCCCCAAACACACACATACAATCCACAAAGGACGCTTACACAGCCAGACATAAAACATACTGGAGAATATATTTCAAGCATTCAATATATAACTCATCATGCTATAAAACTAATGGAAAAGTATGATGACACATGATTCGTTTCAGTGCAGTTCATGATGTCTGGGCTCGACAGATCATGTGGGCGATAGTAATGTAAGCGGAAAGAAAGGGATGAAATCAACCGCGGCCATGGGCGAAGGGGCAAGGCTGGTCAAATAGATCATTAGAGGGAATCATGTCCAACCAATATTACAGTCTACACTAACATCACCTGGGGTAAGATTATGGAAGGCATTTTGAAAAGAAAACATTCTCATTACTGACATGGACGGCTGGCTGTCATTCTGGCGCAACATGACTGACGGCTGGGAGCCATACCAGTACTGCCCCCTAGCGGCCGGGGAATGCGAGCATGTCCAGTACGGCACAGTGACGTTATGGTCGAGGGACATGCCAGCTCGTGACAAATTGAGATGAGGAGGGGCGTTCAACAACACAGCTTGACAGGCGTCACACGCCCCACTGAGTCGATGGTCAGGGACTCGACGCAACAGGGGGCACCTGGCCGCCGGCAGGTGTAGCTATGTCGAGTGGACGGGGAGGGTGTCAGCGAGATGCTGATGAAGCTGCCACTAGCTGAAGTGGGGTGAGTGGAAATTGTGATAAGGTCACAGGGCATTACACGGTCAGTCCTGGCCCCCATCCCGCTGCGGGGAACGACATTATTCCGTGCCAAGGGTCAAGGGTTAATTTGGGTGGTGGTTGGGGATGATTTCATAATCAGTCGGAACTCGAGTGATGGAGCTGTCAGCATCGACGCGTGCTCTACGGAAAGCATCATGTGGACATGATGACGTCAGCAGCTCGGACAGTATGCTGAGTAAGTAAGCCGACATGGAGTGAGTAAGTCACCTTTCGATGATAGCCCCATCGCGGGCCCCGACAGAAGCAGCTGCAGCAGCTACAATCGTACAGCCGCCAGGTCTGTATATCCTCAGAGCTAGCCCCGGGAGCCTGTTTACTTCTCGCTGAGCCACTATAAACAGGCTCGTTGCACTGGCCATTTGCCCAATATACACCTTCCTAATTGACGTGTCTGTGTTAGATTAACACCGATGGCAACAGATTCGTAGTCTGGTCATGCGTGCGCAAAACTAACCACGCAACACCTCACTAACGCCACCTTTTCAACACTCCTCTAAACCCTTTAAATACGACGTGTTTAAGCCCACGTTTGCACCGTCCTTTTCATTGGGCCCACCTGGCAAAACCAAACACAGTTCCTATAACATTTGCCGTGCTGGATCTCATCACGAAGCCGTCGCTTCTGTTGCTTTCCTCCACTCGAGCTACAGTTATCTCTGCTCTCATTCCCCCACTCGCTCACACTACGCCTACCCCACTCACTCGCTTTCAAGAGCTACTACTTCAATCCAAAGGGGGTACACATTCGGCGAAGAATACCCCTTGTAATAATGAAAACTGCTCTGTAACATGTTTTCACAAGCAGCACGCGAGGTGCATGCTATATACTTCAGCTAGCTTGGAACGTATGTTCCATCTCGAATACCCCAAATCGCTTTCGGTCCGTGCACGCCGGCATTGCGAATTCCGCGAGGCTTTATTAACGGCGACCGTATGTTGCTAGGAACATGCTGCATAGAGACCATGCAACTCCGTCAGCAGCCAGGATGCCCCATAACCACCCCCCCCACACACACACTTCCTGTTGGGGACACATATTGCACATGACATAAACTAAATAATTCTTCAAAAGGCTCATTACATAATCTGATGGCAATTTATCTTGAAAATATATCCTTCATATTTTGAAAGTATAAACATTCTTAATTCGCACAATAATCTCCCCTCCAACCGGGACGCCCATACTGCATCACATATATGACGAGATATAAACTCAATTATCGCCTAGATGCCACCCACTTTGTCATATTTATGCCAGAGATTATCTCCCAAGCCTCATTCCCACATCAGCAGCAACAGCAGCAGTGACTGACAGTGACAGAGGGAGGGAGGACCCGATGCTGGGCAGCGGCCGCCAGCACCAACGCCGCAGTGATGAGGTGCAAGGGACAGAAGAGGGTGACAGTCTTTTCCCAGCCATCCATGTCAGTTTCAGTGCCATCCTTCTTCCCCACGACGCCCCCTCCTGGTGATAATGGCATGTATGTCGGTATCAGGGCCCTGATTCGAGCCACCTGGTGCGGTGCTGCCAGAGGTGAAGAGGTTGCCTGTGGGGTAGCCTACTCCAGGGATTGACGGTCCTGGGAAACATCAGGTATATCCCACCAGTGCCTCCCATATAGCACGCGGTAACACAGGGACACGCCTGGCGCTTGCGTTACAGAAGCTGGGCAGAGACAGTGTTGAGGAGAAAAGCCGAGCGGCCGGGTATTTCTGTTGGGGCGGGGATGGTAAGATAGGTGGTTAGGTGGGGAGGATAAAACCACCCAGGAGGAATCCGACCAGCAAAGGGGCCAGGGCAATATGGAAACTCCCGTGCCACCCAGAACGGCATCTTGACTTAGTCCTCCGAGCCAGATTCGTTATTGCAATAGATGTGACTGTCAACGTCAGGGGTCAATCAGTACAGATCTCTCTCACTTACTGGTGCTTGATCAAATGATTCAATATACCAGAATCTCGCCACTCATAACATTTGAACAAATGTCTGATGCATTCACGACATATTTCAATCACAGGCTCTATGAAGTATCACGTGACAAACATCGCTTGCTACTATTACACTCGTCTCTGACGAGAAATCACAAATTATTAAGGAAAACCACATATATAGGTTCAAGTAATCCATCGCACCCTGGACCATAACGCTATTTTTTCTAATGGTTGGTTCACAGTGAGCTGAGACATTGATGGGCTCGTGCCCGTCGTAATAAGCCTGCTTCAGCAACTTGCACGACTCTTTATCAATATTTTACCCGCCTGACTTAATCAAATTATTGCCGGCCTGTCTACCTCGGCTCTCGCGCTTCGGTGGGCACACAGGTAAGTTTATGATGTCGTAAAGAGGGTAAGACATAGTTTCTAGGAGGCGTGTCAGAGCTTGCTTGGTTAGGTACTGAGGAAGGGAGGTTTTTTAAGGGATGCCAACTTGTAACTGAGACGGTTCGGCACTTGCGCCATCTCGTAGTGCTGGGTAGTAATGTATTAGCGGAACAAACCAGAAAAATGACAGCTATCGGAAGTTTTTTAGGATAAAAAATTATGTGGCATAGGGAAAGGGAGAAAGGGGAGGGTGAGAGGGGAGTTTTGGAGGGATTGAGTGGGGGGGGGACAGAAAGAGAGGCACTCAAGAGGGATAAGAGAAGCAGATGATGGCGGAGAAGAGAAGCTGGAGAAGAAGAGAAGAGAATATTGAAGAGGGAGAATCAAGAAAAGGGCAAATGTTTTTATGTCGACAGGATTGCTGGTTGACAGACTCCTCCGTCCCTCTGTCTATCCGGCTAGATCCTCTGATCGTCTGGTGAGCATTATGACAAATGGAGGGAAGACGCTAAGTGCCTTAAAAGCCTCCAGGTCTCCTCAGATATTTCATATTACGAGAGAGAGCGAGAGTGAAGAGCGTTTTGCATGATCCCCGCAGAGGAATAGGAGGGTGGAGGCAGAGATGTTTGAGCGGATGAGGAGGGCGAGAGGTGAAGTCGGCGGAGAATAGCGCAGAAGATTCATAGCAGGAGACGGGGGTAGGTTAGGGAAGCTCATATCATACAAACGACGATGATTATTAAATAGAAAAAGCGCCCAAGAGGGATATGGAATGTATGATAAATCAGCGTGCGAGTCTAGCCATGTGAGATATTGAGGCTGCCGATCATCGCCAGCGTCAGTGGCAATGATTAGACGGAGAAGGAAGGAAGCACGTTAGATTGAGCGTCTGCGCCCGCGCCAGCTGCTAGGTATTAGCCAGAAAAATTGACCAATATTTGATGGCGGTTGTAGGTCCCGCTTGGTACTCGACTGGTCGCAATAAACCACACCCAGCTCCTGTCGGCAAGCACTGCTGCAAACTACAATACTACGGTCAAAACGGGACGCATGACGACTTCCCACTACGATATACAGGCCGATAAATCGGCGAGAAAAGATGAAGTATGGCAAGCCAACGATAAAGAAAGATAGAGAGCAGAGATCTATGGTTTTGTCCCTATTATTACGATGGGAACAACAATCCCATTTTAAACAAACAATCTGTAATGAGGGAACGGCATGCTGTTCATATACATGACAGAAAACTCCATTCAACTAATTTCAATTCAAAGTTTACAAATTGTTATTTCGGTGGCAGCATTGATTGTGCCAAAGACTATCTACAACCTGGAAAACACGTCAATTGCTCGTATGAACGTCATTGCTAATTTCTCAGAATGCACAGATTCCTCGCTTGGATTTTAAGATGTTTTCCTCACCTTTGGCGTCGACAGCTTCGGCTGAGTTGGGCGAGTCCATGTTGGACCAACCTTTGCTGCTGCCATTTTCTACTTTGAGAGGGGGCGACGGACTAGTGGGAAGTGGATTGGATGAGGTGAAGTGACTTTCTGGAGTCAAAACACGGCGAGACGCAGCAATTAGTAAACACCATTATTAAAAATCACAGACTGTTAAGATATCAGTATCCAATCGCTGCTCGATAAGCCAGAGAAATCGTGTGAGAAATTAATATGGAAGTTAATACACCGATAAAGATGTCAGTTGATATTGATGTCGATATTCGAGTTAATAGTGATTACAATGATTGTTATCTTTTGAAAAGTACATCAACCAATCATTCATGAATTCCCGCGATCCGCAATGCCAGTAGTGGGTGATTGGCAGTGGTTCTCACCTGGTGCTGGGGCCGGCGGGGTGAGGAGTTGGTAGGTCTGGGATGAAGGCACATTGAGTGAGGAGGCGGAGGAGTTGGATAGCGAGGAAGCACCCCCCGTCCCTCCGGCTGCCATATAAGGATAGTAGTATGGGTTGGAATAGGCCGATTGGTTGTAACCATACGCACTATAATCCGACGCCTGTGCAAATCAAATATACATACAAACATGAGTGTGTACCAATATGTCACCAAATAAAAACTTTAATTCATTCATGAAATATTATCATCCTGTCCTCATGTGCTGAGTAATAAATATCGTTGCTCATGTACAATAAGAGAGCCTTCCAGAAACTGCTGATCGCAAACACAACCAGATGCAGGTGAAAAGAGAACCGGATCTTTTTCAAATTTGCATGAAATATACTATGCCTTTTTAAATATTGGCATGGATGAAACAGATTTTGTACAATTTCGCAATGACATCGGTAGAGCGATAGTGCTCACTTGCCAGTTGCCACCATGTTGTACAATCAAGACATGTTTTTGTTTTGAAATAAAATTATGCTATAATTGTATTGACACTACTATCACCGGATCCGTCCAAATTTGCTCAGATGCTTTCATTTCACTGAAAACTTTTAGAATTGGAAATCGCATTGTCTTAATAAGGCGGGCTTGTATGTTTTTGGAACTTTTCTAAAGTAGAGTTACCAAGACAAAACAAACCGCCAGCTGCTCGTGTGGACATAACTCCGGATGGGTACGTTGGGCACGTACTCGCTTCTTGTCCCGTTGATCCATGTAGTTAATACCCAGTTAAGCTAAATATGGATTGGAATGATATCGCACGGGTACACCAGACGTCAAGACACACGATCAGACCGCTCGCGTTAACAACGAAGAAAAATAAGTTCAATTCGACAATAAATCGCCGATGCGTTCACACGTTTTCATTCCGCCTCGATTTGGCAGACAGCCGTGCCCAACTTCCGCTCGTATAATGCCACCACACAGAAAAGTTTACCGGTTAATCTTGTTCCGGGTCAAAGGTGGCACTCAATATGTAATGTACGCAAAGTCTTGTCCACGACTAGGATGCCATAATCCATACGCACATAAAAACGCTCACATTAAACGCATTCCCCATGCGCCATGCATGTTAATGCCGGTAAGGGAATGCCATATTGAATATTACACGAACTGAATAATGGGAGAGTTTATGTGCGGGCTAAGTAGTTGTCATCGCAGCGAAACTGTAAGATCCGCGATAAGGCGAGATACGGACTGTAAAACCGCCTCGCAATGGGGAGGTCCCTGTGTACGATATGGACAAGCTGTGACGGACTTGACACCACAAAAATCATTATGACAATGGGACTTAAATCTACCAAATCACGAAGTGTGGATCGAGGTGAATTAATGGGATGAAGGTGTGAGCTATATTTAAAGCGAGCGTTATGTACAGGGGCTCTACGAGTGTCCATCATCTATTGACACGAGCGTCCCTAATGGCGCAAGCTAGAGCTAACGCATGCGGAAGTCATCATGGACGTGTGCGTATTTACCAGCTCCGCTAGAGGGAGCCACTACGGAAGACGCGAGCAGACGACCGATTGCCCGGAAAGCGACAAGCCACCAGCGTGTGGACAGTAATGCGTCGGTCCATACCGGCCATTTGGCAAGCTCAAATACAAGCCACAAACTCCCGACCTCTAACACGGCATTTTCTATGCGACCGACCAATTATCAACCCTCCCCCCCCACCCATTTCTCTTCCCCGTCCATACACCTCATCATCGAGAGACAATGCCCCAGCTTCCGGTCTTGCACTCTAACTCTCTCACCGCACAATACCCATTTTGCTGCCAGATTAATTTTGACAGTGCTAAAATGTTTGCTTCCAGACTAAAGACAATGCTCCCGAGAGGAGAAAGACAAAATGGGCCCGATGTTTGGACAAGGCATTTAGAGCACTACAGGAATCAATTATTCTAATAAAAAGAGGGGCCTTTTCAAACAAAGTCCTAATCTGATTTTCCCAGCAAGGCACTCTCTTTCGCGCCCGATTTCTTATTTGTCCATTTCATGCTCTCCGGCCATGGGCGAGTACGAATGAAGCTATTGGTGCGACCTCGCGTCTGCGAAAAATGTCCTGGTCAGGGCAACAACTGTTATCAAGTCATCTGCTGTAAAGAAAGTCCGTAGCGTCAATAAAAAAATGTCTTAACTATAGTCTGAAAAAATTATGAAAGTAGATGCACATCGCGTCGACTCGAAATTCTCGGACGTGCGCAGCAGCGGTCAGGTGACAGAGGGTCAGGTGAACAGTAAACACGCGTCATTACTCACCTGCTGTGTCGCATTGAAGGGTGTTGACGAGGCTGAGGAGGTACTCGTGAACCCTGACCCGTAATAAGATGCAGCGCTCGCTCCCTGCGCGGCGGCAGCAGCGTTAAAACTGCTGCCGTAAGCACTTAGATATCCGGCCCCCATCGAGGACGGTCCGTTACTTTGACCTTTCAATTTCACTGCAATCAAGATTGTAGTGTTGTTTGGTAGACCAGTATAAAGCAAGAACGACATAAGTATATACTTTGTATAACTATGAATGAAATAAGCATGTTGGACATCAAAAATTGACAAATCGACTAAAACTATTGATGGTTTTTTTTATCGCACATGCAAGCTGAGTTAAAGTCGATGAAATACAGGTGTAAAACCGCCGAAAAACAGCGATCATTTTAAAAAATCGTAGTATTTCCCAATTCATATATTTTCTCTCTCAAAGCTTTAAATCTGTTGATATGTGGGAGCATGCGTCCACCAGCCGGGAATCAGCCAGACACCTGCTGACTCACCGTCGGCCACGCTGGGGTAAGATTGCTGTAACATACTGTAGGGACTCTGACTCTGGGCGTAAAAGCCGGCAGCTGCCGAGTTCTGCATGCCGAACGACCCCGTACTTTGGCCGCCAAGGGCCTGGTAAGCTTGCATGGTCGACGCCGTCGTAGCGTTCACGTCGTCCGGCGATGATGCCGTCGTCACAGTGTTGACGTCGATGAGACTTGTCTCTAGAGACGCGTTCCCTTTGACGGGAGCGTGGTGAGCACCGCAAGGGCTAGGAATGTGGGATTGCTCTGGGACTACAAGCGGAGGATAGTGAGAGTTAGCTCGCTCGACAGGCGAACTGGAATCGCTGAAACAGGCAAGCATGCGTCGTATGATTTAGAAAAGTGTTGACATATTACTTACCTAGCCGCAAAGACATTTAACAACTAAGTAAAAAAAGTAACAAAAACATTACAAGACTGCTTCCAATACTTTCAAAGATATCTGTGTAATTGTGGTAATGATAATTCGTCATTTTAATTAATATTCAAGGTGAAGGCATTACTCCTTCAAAATTCTCGATTATAAATAGATACGAAGGACGGGACCAACAAGAAATTGATTTCTGAATGTTGATTCTGTCAAAACCCAAGTGTTGTGTTATCCATAGGGGAGGATGAAACCGGAGGACGCACGGAGGAGGTTAACACCAATACAGAACCTTCCACAAGCAGCCCTCTCTTGCATAGGAGGTCCAACATAGAATAGGAGGCAACGAGGACCAAATGAATGAGGAGAGGAGGAAGAGAATTGAAATTTGACATCTTCCCTCTCGGCGTGAACCCGATAAGGACCACTCGAGGGGGGCTCGTTTCACCCTGGCCGCCTGCCTCGCTCCTACCTACACCTAGAGCCTCCTCGGGCGATGGGAATCTCCGCTCTCCTCGTTTCTCTACCTATAGCGAGGTTGGCGGACCTTTGTGGCATATCCTGAGGCAACTCACAGGGGTGTCCTTACTCATGGGAGGCAGAAAAGATGGAAGCTAGCCTATTGTATGGGTCCATCGGAGATGTGCAGGGCAGACAGGAAGTGTACACCCTTTCCGCGTCCACAAAAAGGCAGTACGTGCGCCCCGGAACCATGGGTATCCTGTAATATAGCTCTGATCCAAACACCCTTCGGTGTCAAGACAAGATGCTACCTGCCAGAGGAGGTTACACGCCCGATGCAAGAATCAGACACTTCTGGCTCCAATACCAAGTAAATAAGCCATATTATTGTTGTTTCATTAGACGCGGTGAAATCAACAGATGGACATCAAGTCGACTTGGAGGATGAGTACTGGTTCTGGTCATTTCGTTAGCACCCCCCCCCCCCCCCACCCTTCCCACACTGGCTCGATCCTCATTCTCACACACACTACAGTATATATCCATTCCCTGATCAACCAGTAACGCACCTGCAGCTACCTCCAATCATGGCCACGTGACTAGCATATTCATCATTAGCAGGTGTGAAAAGCCCATGCTCAGAAGGAAGGCGCTGCTGGTCTACTGTGTGTGGTCTAATCGATAGAGGCTTATCGATGATCATCATGACTTCATCCCTCAAGTCCCGCTCTATAACAGGCCGCCAATAAACACGCCAGTTAAGTGACAACACTTACAGACGCATCGTTTATTGATAACAATCACAATGGGAGGAGATTCGGTCATAACCATGATGACAGAGTGCCCGGGTCTGCAGGCTGGGGTAACAAAGCCTTATATACCTGACCACGCGCAGTACCTGGCCTCAATGGACCGCCCTTCACGACAACAACCCACAACATGTGAACCAACTACCGCCAACATCCGTTTTCATTTATGAGATAAACCATAGCGCGTAAATCCCTCCAAACATCGGATCGTCAGCGCTCCAATATGTAGCACAATTCTGTTAGAAAAAATCCAGTTACCACCTCGGCACATTCCAGTCGCGTGGAGGGGACAAAAAATCACTAGGCGATTTTGCAGGGACCCTCTTTCCTGGTTAACGCCCCCTTACTGGGACCCTCTTTCCTGGTTAACGCCCCCTTCATCAAAAAGCGAAAAGGACCTCGTACACTGTTTGCGCACAGACACAGTGCATGTAGAAAAGCCACATGACCCAGTTGAATCGACTGATTATTCGGCGACATTCTCCGCATTGTGAAGTCCCCGTTAATGAATAAATAATGACGCGAAAAGCTCTTTACAAAAGCCGCCTCCCGCCATTGACAAGCGCTCTACTACATTGACAAAGCTGGGCCGGCTAATCACATGGCCACTAATGCCGCGCAACTGCTAAGTTGCAGTCAAGATATATCCTTCAAAAACCCACCTGAGGGGCATCTTATCCAGACAGGTAACTTAAGAAATACAGACACTAACTTAAGAAATAGGCGCACAGAGAATAGGTAGGTGTCGATGTTAAAGTCGGCATCAGTGTTCTGGAAATCACCATTTGCTATCAATTGACTAGAATTTCATTGTTTATTGACGATCAGAATGTCTTCCCTACCTAAACAAAAACATAATAAGCGCGTGAATATTGAGTAGAAAATAGCGTCGAGCAATCGGGAATATAAACCCATCAGTGTTTGTACATGATTGACAGAAAAAGATGACTCCGCGAAACACCCATTGGCGCTTTTGGAACAATTTTTCCCACCGACATGAGATTGTTCTAAAGGAAATTTTTGTCGAGCAAACTAAATCGGTGGAAACAGTGTCAATATGGCGCCAAACGGAATGCAGACGCCGCGTCTCTAGTGGAGGAAATTAATTTCTATCGTCTGTTGGCAGAGAGGCCGTCGACAATCAGATCGGTCGTCCAACAAAATCGCTTGAAGAGGTGAAAAACATGATTACATTTGAATCAGATCGAACAGTATTGCAACAAATGTTGACCTCCGATCAGTAGAAACGATCTACACATCGCCAAGCCACACCATATAAGGGATCGAGATGGATGTCATATCTTAAAGCCTCATTATGGCACCTTATCTCCCTTGGTAACAACGGAACAATAATTGTACTCATTGACACATTAGTGTTTCCTTGCTAAACCCCACCCCTCTTCCGACTTCCCCATCCGCCCCATGAATTAACATTACCGTCACGCATAAAGCTCGATTTGACGCGGCAAATAGACACTTAAATAACTAATGCTCTCCGGTGGAATATACGTCATCGTAGCACAGAGTGGGCCTGGATACAGCCGCGCGGGCGAAATACTCAGTATGCAAAGCCTCTTCCACATTCATCCGTTTGTGTCAACAGCCGGAGCGATTCGCGTTCAAGTATTGACAGTTGAAGGGAGGCGCGGAAGGAGCAGCCGGATTTGAGGGTTCAACCGGGTCAACAGTCGGATGCCAGTCACGTCGGGGTTAGTTTGTTTACAAGGACTTGGCTAATGGGGATTTTAAGTTTTAGGAGCGAAAATCGATGGTGACAAGAGAAAAGGTTGAACGAGTCAAGTTTTTCAAAGAATTTTCTCAGATCTAAGGTAGCTGAATCAATATAGCTTCTTGGGCAATGCTACAACCCAGGCCTTCTTAACAATGCCCAGGCGGTGGGCAAACCCAGGCCTTCTTAACAATGCCCAGGCGGTGGGCAAACCCAGGTCTTCTTAACAATGCCCAGGCGGTGGGCAAAGAACAATATTTGGATCCGACAACGTGACTTATAACTGAATTTTGCCTCAGAATTTGTTCATAATTGTCGTCTGTTGGGTCATTTTAGCCTGCTAATAACGGGCCCATGACGTCACTGATAATCCCGAGTGCAGAACGTGACAACAAACAACAGAAGCAAATGACACACACGCATGTCAATCTTACATGTAGTTCTTTGACCGCATCTACAATTAGAAGCCGTTAATTAAGATATTCTTTTCTATATTTATCTGCGCTGAGGCCTGTTAGAAGAACCTCAGGTTCAAGTACCAATAATCCGTTCAACCTTTGGTTATCTCGCTACATGTGAGGGTGGGTGGCCCACGTGAGATTGTCAATCATGGGTTATTTGACAATATGGCAGTGTATGCTTTGTGACACTAGTATCAACAGAAGATAGAATACGGCAGGAGCTACTGTGTCCTCAGTGCCTGCTCATCTGCCTCACGACCGTACAGCGCTCGTACCCCCACCCCCTTTCCCCGTGTCTAGTATTGACAAGACCCACTGGTCGATGGAACTGTGCATGTGAACATCGGATTGTTTCATCGTAAACGAAACAAGAATGAATGAGAAACACCGCAGCAGGAGGAGGATATTGGTGAGGGACAATTACAGATGGAAGAAGAGTTGCTGCCCGGTGAACTATGTTGTTGGTTTGTTGTTATGTGCGTAGTCTCGTAGTTCCTTGTTGCTATATAAACAGTGTTGTACTGACCTGGTGAAGTAGGGTGTGTTGTACTGACCTGGTGAAGTAGGGTGTGTTGTACTGACCTGGTGAAGTAGGGTGTGTTGTACTGACCTGGTGAAGTAGGGTGTGTTGTACTGACCTGGTGAAGTAGGGTGTGTTGTACTGACCTGGTGAAGTAGGGTGTGTTGTACTGACCTGGTGAAGTAGGGTGTGTTGTACTGAGTTGTCTGGTAATGCTGACTGGAGGCTTTATTCAGATCACCTAGAACAGACAAACAAGGCGACGATGACGACGACAGTGATGACAGTGATGACTCTTATCATAACGCTAGCGCTGATGATGATGATGATGACGATGATGATGATGATTATAATCATTGCTATCATTATTACTATAATTAATGTTACTTATATTATCATGCAACAGTAGCATTTTATGGGATTCCACCTCGTCACTTTTCCAATGTACCTATTGACATCGAGTTAAGACACATCACCCAAAACTCACTCACTACTAGAGGTGTCTCGAATACCAGCTAAGATTGCTTCAAGGGGAAAGTTGATAAGAGAATGAGTTGGTTGTTACGTGCGCATGCGCAGAGAACTCGGATCTCGGCTCAAGTCCATTCTCTCACTCCACCACCGCTGAGAGCCGACCATTTGTTTATAAGCCCTGCCAAAATGCATCACTCACCGAGCTGCATGCAATCTTCACAGTCCTAGCAAGTGGTCGGACAGCTCCAACGCCCCCGCACCTTTCAACGTCCCCCCAAAAAAATGCACTTTAAAAGTCTTCATATTCTCCATCTCGCAGCCTCCAAACAGTTTCATCCGCACAGCAGCTGACAGTCCATCAATTGTCATGGACTGCGACCCCTCGCCACTCTACTACCATTCATCTCAGCAACGAGATTCACTATACCGAGCTACGTTTCATCTCCAACCCGCAGCGTAAACGCCCGCGCATTATCGACCATTTAAAGAGTTTACCGGCTATTTCACAATTAACACATCGTCTGCGATGCTAGCACACCTACAAGTGCCTGTGATTATCTGCGCTGAGACATAGTTTGCGGAGAAAGCGATGCAGGCGTTGATGCTGCAGAAGCTGGCGGGAGGCGAGATGCGGACGCGTTTAGGCCGCCGTATACAGAGGCGTCGCACGCGATGCAGGGCACTAAGCGGTCAGCCAACAGATACATGGGCGTGACTGAGTATTGTATGACAGATATATAACTCATACGCGCAGCTTCACACAATGTCTGTTTTATGCAATATAATCATGTAGTCTGTGTGACGTTTGGCGTCATGCGCTAATCGACTATATACTGCCAGTCCATTTATAACGTACTGTAGTAATTGGAGCGACTCAACACAGGTCTGCGTGATAACTCCACCAAACACATCCCAGCGTCCTAACCAAACAGCATGGAATATATATATATATATATATATATATATATATATATATATATATATATATATAGATATATAGAGATATATATATATATATATATATATATTTATATATATATGTATATATATGTATATGTATATGTATATGTATATATATATATATATATATATATATATACATATATATATATATATATCTATATATATATATATATATATATATATATATATATATATATATATATATATATATATATATATATATAATGACGATAACTTGGATCGTCAATGGCTGACCACATAAAGAGCCCCCAGCAGGCTCTGAGCGACAGGTAACTGTGATGAGTTTTACCTGGTGGTGTGTAGGGGTGGATGACGTGAGGA
This sequence comes from Urechis unicinctus, assembly GCA_034190875.2. Lineage (NCBI taxonomy): Eukaryota > Metazoa > Annelida > Polychaeta > Xenopneusta > Urechidae > Urechis > Urechis unicinctus. Next base: position 66,157,846 of record CM067350.1, read on the forward strand.
GCGTTGTTGTAGGGCGACCCTGAGGAACTGTTACTCGTCTCGCCACTTAGTTCTGTGTTCCCTACAAACACACGACACACTACAGGGTCAAGCGAATGGCACAGCTCAACTCACTCACCATGGAGGCCACGGCGTGGCTGGGATTCATCAGGGGATACTCTGATAACACGATAACAGGACGCATTCAAGCATCAGTGCATTGATTTGCTCATGTTTGGTTTAATGTGAATGGGGGCGAGGGGGGGGGGGGGGCTACGATTAGGTCTTAGCATATTCATTAATAGCTCAATATATTAAATATCTAAAACCAGATAAGATCATTTGCACGATACGACCTTTTGCTAACTCTTTATACATACTGCCAATTTAGAGCTTGTACGTACGGAATGCAACCAAATGATATCTTCCATAACGCACGCAGTCTAAGTCTCCACACGGAGAGATCGAGGTGGCGGGATTAGGCCGTGACAGCAATCTCACGTGACAACAACGAGACTCCAGACGAAACACGTTCATGCTTCATTCTGCCACGTTCTTGGTCAAATAAAATGGTTTCTAATTAAAAGCACCTAGCAGGGGAAATATGAGGCGTGTTCGATGTTCGCGATCACAGACGCGTGTTCAAGAAACAGATGCGTTTAATTCGCGAACTGGGGGGTATCCATCACCGCACTGCGCACCAACACATCGCGCGGCAACAGACATCCGCATATACAAATTTAAATTCGCATCCAAGCAGAGAGAGGAAATCCCTATGTAAGGCATCCGATTATATGCAGAGGATTTAATATACAGGTAAGTAGTGTAGAGAATTAAAAGCATCCTGCATAACATATATCAAAGTTATTATGTATTCATCGTTTGTCACGATAAGAAATTATCAATGACAAATTTGACAAATGTCATACGAGTTCGCCATTTTCAATATGGTTGTTTCGTTTAGGTACGAGCATAAATAGACACATAGCGTGTGGTCTTAATCAAATAGAATTAATTGATATTGATTTGGAAGACATTCAAATACCAACTATATATGGGTTTCTATAGCAACAAAGTTCAAAGAAAAGAAGGCGGAGCTTGGGGCCTGAGATGAGAGGGTTAATTTAAGCGCGGGAAGCGTAGGACTTGAATTTCAAAGTTGTAATTACAAAGCGTCGCGCCGTGGAAACCAGCTCGCAAAGGAAGCAATTAATTCGCGCGTTGACGGTTGTGTTTTCGTCATGTCGTGCAGGAGCTGGGGAGTTGGGGTGGGGGGGGGGGGCGCATTGCAGACTGCCTTACGTTTGCTGTACACGGAATGACATACACGAAGGTATGTATGAGGAGGAGGCATGCATGTATATATATACATATGTACGTATTTATATATATATATATATATATATATATATATATATATATGTATATAGAGATATATATATAAAATATATATATATAAATTATATATATAAATATATATATAAATATATATATATATATAATATATATCTCTATATATATATCTACTATATGTATATATATCTGTATATGTATATATATATATATATATATATATATATATATATAATTATATATTCCAAAAGTCCATAATTATTCCTGCTTTTACTAGCGAGTGCGAACTAGGTTAGTTTTTACATTATGGGTATACCAGGATGGATTGTTGAAATAAGGAAGTGGAGCAAACAGGAGTAGATGCGATGGACTAAAGACGCCGCGCGTCCTGGTGTGACAGGATCCGTGATCGAGTCCTCGGTTGCTACCACCGTTAACTCTATTTCACAGCCAGCTATTTACTTACGTATAAGATGATGAATGAAGGTTGAACTATGAAAGCGTAAGTGAATTTACATATAATTCCTCACCCGCGTAAAGTTAGGTTATGTATGGTTAACAAATCTGGGTTTATTACATCCAGTTGGAAGATATTTGAACATTTAAATAAGATAATCGGATTTGTATACATATCCCTTGAACAGACAACATATATTCACGGTTTTTGTACATAAAGTTTCAGAACAAACAGTGTCCGAAGTCAACATTAGTATATATTGTCCAAAAGAAGCGATGTGTGATCCATGTCGCAAAACTGACAGTTTACACGCAGTCGTTATATACGTTCCCTTAAATATTTGATCTATATATCCGAGATACGGGGCGACGCATAGACGTAGAGAGGGTGAAGCAAACTATGTTTTGCCCTTATTGTCAACACAAGCGCTGGAAATCGATGCTGCCAAATTTGAAATTGTATAAATAGAGCGAAGCGCCATGAATGTCAGGCACTGTTGTCATAGCTAATGCAGATATGATACAGTCAAGTTACTCGAATTGCTGGTGAAGAGATTCGAGCTCTGTATGTCCCGGAACGGGTACACAGATCAACTCATGAACATGCACTCCGCAAATTTTCATTGTATTGTAATTACAGATGGAAAACAACCCACACCTATTAAATAAAGATCACTAAGATCAGGGATCCAAAGAAAATCCGTTCGGATCCACTTACCAGCATGGATGAATTCATGCATGAGGGCCCTGTCGCCTGGTGTCGATATATATATATATATATATATGTATCACAATACGCCGCCCCACAAGCAGACCCTGTGAGCTGGCTAGTGTACAGCACTGAGGATCGTCATCCAGGGATCCGGGTTTCCGAGTTTAGGATTTCACTCAGGGCAAATCCCGACACTGTCGAGTCATTGCACTGTGTATTTGACAAGAGACCTTATGAAGGCGGAGTAGACGTATAATTTGAGCTGCGCCGGCGACGAATGAGATCCGAGCTTGAAATGGGACACGCTGGCTTTATCCGACGACTGACCCACAAAGCTCAATGGGGGTGTCTTAAAGGCGCTCACCTCACCAACAGCACTGGTCCCGCCCTCTTCTGTTGGCGCTATCAGCCTTATGGTGACTCTCAAATGCGCTTAATTCCTCAGAAAAATCCCCCGAAGTTGTCTCTCGTTCAGAACTAGATATTTCAGTCTTAGCTCTGCAACCAGTCGGCTTGTCACAGAGACCCAATGACTATTGGGCCCCATTGATCTCGAATGGAAACTATCTCGCAAGTAAAAAAATCACCAGTAACCAATCAGCGGCAGAGCGCGAATGGACTGCCGCAGCTGCTACACGCTGATTGGTTATAAGGATTCCGCGAGGGAGGAGCTTATAACCTGCCGTCGGTTGCTGAAACGGGCGGTCGCTGAGAGTCGCTGAGCGCGTCCAATATACCAACCTCATTGCTGGCTGGCTGATGGATGTATTAACGGACGGTCGTTTCTTGGGGTAACGAATCGGAATGAGAGCGAAGAAGAGCTAGGTAACGTTATGGCGGAAACGAACATCTGTACGCAAGAATAAATCGCGACAATCGAATAAATCACCAAAATATGGGAATACCTTCGCAACTAAAGTATATACCGAACGAATTAAAAGAACTCGCCTGTGTACAGTGCCACACAAAGAATCGGAAGTTCACATCGAGATCACATAAAAACCAACAATCTAGACACGATGATTTTATTCCTCTTTAAACGCGGGGAGAAATATTGTCTTTCAATCAGCTTTGGTTCCGTACTAAGATCATTTTGGTGACTGAGTCTCACTCCTCGGTTCAATATACTATACCTCTCGGCAAACACCCTCCGTTTGTGGCAAAAAACAATGTTTGTATAGATCCTCAAATGGTTCGGCGGACACAGAACTAGCTGTTGAAAGTATTTCTGTTGATATAAAGTCGAAAGATTCAAGATGGCTAAAAACCTTTGCGAACATCAAACAGATCTAGATGTTATTCCTAACATTACGCCGTCAGCAAAAGACTAAATTAGTCTCCTATACACGTATGGTAGCATGTAAACTCGGATTCTTGTTTGTGCAGCAATGATAATATTGCATTAAAACACACGACAATATTCTCTATCTTCTATTCGCTAACCAGAGGAAAAAGCAGAAACGACGAGAAATGAATGGCACACGAGTCGATTGACCCCCGCTTTGTATAGCACACCAGACCATAAGAAGGAGGGTTTATCAACAATGAATGAGCTGAGAGATGTGGATGAGTACTGACGAGAGATGTGGGTGAGTACTGACGAGAGATGTGGGTGAGTACTGACGACTATTCTGGTGACCGACATCAACCCCTGATAACAGACTTGTGAGCAAAATCATGATAATCGGCATGCATCTCATCTTAAACATTGGTCCAATGGATGTAAGCCGCTGCCGGCAAATAACTGCATCAGCATCAGCCTTGTCGCTACTAAACTGGACATAGTGGCAATGAATAGGATATATTAGATCCTGTCGGATAAATGCTCATATTGCTTTATAATTTGTACCAAATATACTAGCTTTGCCAAAAAGTGATTTGTATTAAATCCACCTCATTTACATGCGTATCGTATAAGAAATCCACGGATGGCGTCGTCAGTGATATCACTGATACAGATCCTGATGTGCCGCGAATCAAAAACATTTACTAGAACAACTACACAGTCACATGTCAGAATTGGTCAAATTGGTTACATGGATAAGTGCGCTGAATTGACGTCCCCTGAACACTTTGATATTATGCATAAGATCATTTTACTATGGGGAAGTAGACTTAAAACAGCAGGACACTCGTGGTGTTCGTCTAAGTGGCAAAAATAAATATTTCCTTCAGGGCCGAATGTGATGAAAAGACAGACGATATCACACAAACGGCCTAATGCCATCACAGCGGGGCTTTTTGTCAGTTTCCCAATGACAAAGAAAGGAATTTTTCTGTCCTCTTTTGCGTCAAAAACTGTCATGGCTTGGCAGTCCATTGACAAGGCTAATTGGATGGAGATCAGGCCTGTGCGGCCGCTTGGTGTCGCCACCAGCTGATGACTAGCCGGTGATGAAGATACGAGAACAGATGGATGTTATTGTCGTTCAAAGGAAGCTGCAAATAGTTATGTTTGGGATTGAGGAAGATAAAAGAAGAAGCGTCTCTATACCGACAGTAAAAGCGTAATTACATCTATAAAACATGTCACAATTGACTGATCCTAACGATGTTTTGTATGCAGCCTCATTCAACCATTTATGCTGACTCGAAGAAAGGAGAAATGTATCATGTTTGAAAAATTGGCCGACCATCATGTTTAATTCGATTTCGAGCTTGATACAACAGTACGCTGACAGAAAAATGAATTATCGTTTGGATAACTTGTTAACATTTATTCGACCGTAACGAAAACAAAGGACGTACGGCTGATTCCTTCGCATTCGTTCTCGAAGCGGGGTTTCTTATAGGTGCTGCCCTCAAGCGGCGAGTTGAGCATCAATGTGGAGCGGAAGCCGCCGTCAAGCTACAGCGCAGGATGAGGTTTTGTAGCCAAGTTTCCCAATAGTACATTTCTCTCTCGCTGCGACTTGTTTGTTTTCTCGACTACGGATGTATGAAGCACTTTCCATTTGTCCGCCCTTTGAACTTTTTTGTTGGTGTCAACCAATAAACGCCCGGCGAATTTGCCTCTAAATACTTGATCAATTCGCCTTGAATTTCTCACTGGGAAAGATTATGATAATAAACAATCCAGTGTAAAAATAATTTTACTGAAATTAATTGGTTTATATGCAGGACACCTGTGGGTGTGCCCTCTCTCCAAAAACAAGTACAAGCGGTCGTCACTTCCCCTGCAGACAACGAACCCATATTGTAAGATGATATATTCTTGAGGTTCGGCATTGGCAGATTAGGTCAGTCGTTTTCCATGCGCACACTCTCAAAGAAAATCGATACAGCGTGATGATCATAAAGGTGCGGAGATCATAACGTTCCACACATTTCGGACACACTGGAACGAATACGCAAATATAGTGGTGATCAGTTTCAACTCCGTCAGCCAAATCGCAACGGCTATGGACGCGGAAGAAGAAGTGGCTCGGTGTCGCGGATCCTGGTCTTCAACGCGACACTGCTTACGGTAAGCCTAATGAGAATGAGAACTCGCCAGGAGACACGACACATTCGATCGCGGGTAATGGAGAAATGACTCGGGCGCGGATGCACGCAGGGACTTCATATGGGGATGTGTCTGAAGGCGTAGCTCCGAGGGATTCGAACACCCGACGAACATCACAGTTTATATCGATACATTGTTGTTCATAAGCAGACGACAGAGTACTGTGTCAAGTACCATCGACGCCGTGTAGCAGGATTCGAACCCACAAGAGCAAGTCAGAGTCAAATGCGCTATCCTCACCAGTGACGGTACATAAGTCAGGAGGGCAAGGCGGACAGTGACGGTACATAAGTCAGGAGGGCAAGGCGGACAGTGACGGTACATAATTCAGGAGGGCAAGGCGGACAGTGACGGTACATAAGTCAGGAGGGCAAGGAAGGGACATGACTGCTTGCTGTATTCACAATACAAGCATCATTTAATCTCTTTACAATTCTGTTGTAACTTGGCGTTCTTACCATGGAGATGGGAGTGGAGGTCATCAGGTACACCCCACGTGACAGACTCGGTGGATGTGTAGTTACCGCTGTCATGTTCACTGTTACTGCTGGCTATCACGCCGTTTGTGGCAGCAGCATCTGCACAACAGGTAAACACTGTGATATACTGGCGCGGCGACACAGATGACAGCAGGCCTCACCATGCAGTGGTGCGTCCTATAGCAGCAACGTCAGGTAGGAACATCACAGGGAGCAATCCTAGAGTGACAGAAGTAGGTGAGGTCGATGGCGGGCATACGAACTGACCGCCGTCACGTCGCCAGCATAGCGGCCACGGTCTATCCACGTCATCTATGCAATTCGGTTATCTCTTAACACCGGCGCTCGGTTGCCGATGCCAAGCTTCCGAGCGCCGAGCCACTATCTATATATATATATACTACACGTCATATATAGACAGTGGCTCGGCGCCCGGAATCGGCTCAGCGTTCGGAAGCTTGCATCGGAAACCGAGCATCTGTGCATATTAACGAGTTATTCGGCATTTTACCATAAAACTTTTCTGGGACAGCGCCATTTGACAGAACTAAATGAAGGAATACGTTAGCTATCTATCAGTCGACAGAAGCCATATACCTAGAGAATGAACAGGCATATATACCGCGACAAATAACATATATCATACACAAACATACCTCGCTCCGAAAAAGAGAAATGAGAGAGGGAAATATCATTCAGCATTTTGATAACGTGGCGGTAATGGGGCTGTAATTGAGGATGGCATTATGAGGCACAGCAAGAGAGTTATTTCGGAGGTTTAATGAAAGCTTTGCTGCCCTCGTGTCATCGCCCGAGACGGGACAAATCCCATAATGACCGCGCATTAGGCCCGTAATCGCATCAGCCCATGAACAGCGCCTCAACACCCCAGAGAACTGACATCCCTCCAGCCGAGTGACAATTCTCATGAATGCATCTTGTTTGCCAAACAAATCGTGGCTAATGAGGAGAAATAAACCTCAATGGCCGCCCGTATGGGCGGTGGGGCTGGTGAAACTATGATGGTAGTATTGTAGAAAAAGGTGAAACCAAGCATTTACGATTTAAATCTGTTGCATCAGATCATAACAAGTTCATTTGCATAGACAGAAATGTCAGCCTATTGAATTTGCATAATCAACCTGCCAATCGCTCACGGTGCACAGGCCAGAATAATCGCTCACCAATGTCAAGCATTACATATGTACATTTTTTTTAATTGCACCCAGAAGTGAAATACGAAGTCATGGAAGTCATTACGACCAGTTATTGAGATACTAGGTAAGGATTTCTCCTCACGCCACATGTAAAATTAAGGAGTATATCGTTAACGGGACAGCTCTGATGGTGCGTCCAGATGACGTGGGTCTAACGGGGCGGGTGGTTACGTCCAGATGACGTGGGTCTAACGGGGCGGGTGGTTACGTCCAGATGACGTGGGTCTAACGGGGCGGGTGGTTACATCCAGAGGACGTGGGTCTAACGGGGCGGGTGGTTACGTCCAGAGGACGTGGGTCTAACGGGGCGGGTGGTTACTTCCAGATGACGTGGGTCTAACGGGGCGGGTGGTTACTTCCAGATGACGTGTGTACAACGGGGCGGGTGGTTATATTTTACTGAGACTGGGCAGAGTTTGACAGAGGCCGAGTTTTGAGCAGGTATCCCTGACGAAGCTGGTCATGGTGCCTTTGATCAGTTACTGCAATGAGGGTCCTCTGAGTAACACATCATTAGCGATAACCGCTACACCAATACCCTCATGCAACGTGGATGCTTCCGTAAGTCGATACATTCGTTCAGTGGACCACAATGCTTAACTCTTTTGTCGGCGCGCAGGTGAACATGAATCATAATCAAATCACAGCATATCATCAACTTACAACGACTCACCCATAGAGAATAACATGGTAGCGTCACAGACGCTATGGTCGTGAGGAAGTGAGGGTGCATCCTCGGCCACACGCGTCTTCTCCACCAAGTCATCGCGCTTCATTCTCAGCCGAGTGTCGACACACTCAGTAATGCAATCCCGCCAAGCTCACAGATTCAATTATGTACAGCGCAGACGCGTGATGCCGTGTAGAAAACACGAGTCGATGGGCGAGAGGAGGGTCCGCACGTCGGTCCTTATTCAATGGAGAGCCGCCGCCGCCTTGGTGATACAGGCTGACGTAGACGGAACCTAGATTTGGAATCTTGGTGCGCTATGGGCGCCGTACGACTCACAGTCAAGTCGGACGGATAACAGCTTCAAGGTGGACCCAGGGAACAGAACGCATACACTAACAACAGCGCCCAGCCAGAAATGAACCCGGCCAGCCTACACCCTATCACGAGAAACTCAACCCGACAGAACGCAAATAATCTTGCGAGCTATCACTTCAACTAATTAAAATTTACAACTTCCTCGACTCCAACTAACTAGATTGTTCGGCTAGGGAAAGACAACAAAGCTAGGTTAGTAGGCGTGTACGAAAGCACACATCCCGAAGCGTGCCAAATACAGAGTCAACATCCAGGGCCCCGAAGGTCACGGGTCAAACGGAGGCGGTGACTTTTAACTTTGCGTTTAGCCCAACATGGTCGCTAAGGGAAACATTTGAAACGGGCTTCAGCAAATGTACAATGTAGCGTAAATAATACAATCAAAGGTTGGTGAGAGGGCAGCGCGTCCCACAGGGAGCTAGCGCTAGGACCTTGTATCGCTCTGTGGCCTTGGGTTACTGTTAAATACCATTATCCTCCTTACTTTTGTTTCACAAGATCAAAGAGAGGTTTTCTCGCTTAAACCTCGCAGCCTGATTGATCCAATCAAGACGAGCAAACTAGCTGCGTTACCTGATCACACCATGTACGCATTGCTCTATGTCCATCTGAAATCATTTTCTCATCGACGCATTTATGACCGAGTGCGTTTTATTAATTTTGATCTTTTCTCAAAGCAGTGATCTTGGCACCGTTTGCAATAAATACATTGCCATGAAAAAACGAAAATGAATTTGAAATGACTTAGGGGAATGGCCCACGTGATATATGACATCCGCTCCTAAGAAGCTTATCTCGACCAGTAGCCAGTTGACGTTGTTCCTCCGTCCACCGTCAATAAGATGGCGTAACATTGACCACTTCCGCTCTGATGCTTAGCCTTTGTGTCAATCGTGTCAATAGTTAAGAGGCTTTTGTCTGTCGGTGAATGAGCGACCTACTGCTGACGAATAAGCCGTGAAACCCGGATGAACAGGCTGGCAAACGGCCGACCTCGGCAAGCAACAATAGAGGATGGTTCAATGCGGCTGGCGGATGTTATCACGAAGGGCAACAACATCCTTTTAAACAAAGAGCTATTGAGCAAGTCGGGTCATTTCTCAAGATTAAGCCGCTGTTGAGATGCTCTCCAGCTATTAGTCACAGGCTGATGTGATGATAGCTGGACAAACTTCAAACTGACCTATGGCCTTTCTCAAATGGGCAAAAGCAAATCGTCAGCAATTTTCAAAGCTAGCCTCGATACCGCGCAAGCATGACGCGCACGAGCATCGACAAAACAAGCTTCTCTATTCAATTGGCCTGATCCGAGGAGTACTTGGGGACTACTGAAAGCGCATTGAAGTGATTGTACATTGCCCCTCAAGTCATGAAAACAAGTTATTTCACAAAATGACGCGCTGTAAATGCGTCAAGGGTGAATTTGAAAGGAGACATAGAATAGCAGCACCCCATATGACCAGGTGATTGATGACAGGGGCGCAGGGCGCAGGCGCCGGACAGAAGATGGACTAATGTATACACGTCCCCTCACCTGGCTTACTGTTGCAGGTATCACTCGATGGTGTTGCGTGACCGAGTCTACCCGAGTGGGAGAGAATCACGCTGTCGTTCTTCTGCTCATGCGCGTCAATAACTGTTGTCGGAATGTCACCGTTTCCAAGGCAACGAGGTTCTGGTGAGGAGCTGAACAAACGAGAGAAATGAAGAGAATAGAAGTGGCTTGTATGAACAGGTATGACATCAGCTGTAGGTAGGTTACTGTTACAGGTATAACATCAGATGTAGGTAGGTTACTGTTACAGGTATAACATCAGATGTAGGTAGGTTACTGTAACAGGTATAACATCAGATGTAGGTAGGTTACTGTTACAGGTATAACATCAGCTGTAGGCAGGTTACAGTTACAGTGACATATACATCCATCCAAACATTCATACATACACACTCACACACATAGATATATTTACAGACATGTACACGAACACGCGCACAGAGATAACAATATATACACACACACACACACACACACACACACACACACACACACACACACACACACACACACACATATATATATATATATATATATATATATATATATATATATATATATATATATATATATATATATATATATATTCACGCACACATTGACACGCATACACGAGATATTAGGGAGTAGCATAAGAAGGCAGGCTTGCTGCAGAACACGACAGGCTTGCTGCAAAATGCGACAGGCTTGCTGCAGAATGCGACAGGCTTGCTGCAGAACACGTGGCAGGTGTACATGCTAACGCCGCGCATGTTCACCTGCCACGCTGCTTGAGTGCAGACAGCAACCCACAATACTTGGCGAGTGAGCAAGCTGGCGTAGAGGTCAGCCGTACAAGACCTCCTGACCTCCATCCTCTGTTGTCTTAATCAGGCGATCCAAGCTACACTGATGCACCGAGTGGTTCCGTTCGTTAGAGGCGTGAAGATGTAACCTGCGTATGAAGGGTACAATATAGATGGCCAGTGTCAGCGGTGACTGCACAAAGGCTAGATGGGGAGATAGCGGTTTGTATGGATATATTCCGCTGACACACACTCAGAGCGTGGCCTTTGATACAGAACTGTTACCTAATTGCTTCCCAATACGGTTTGTGAAAGGATATGTCCACCGATCCAAACATTTCAATACACCCTTCGGCAAAATGTTAAAGTTAAATTGAAAAATGAAAATAATTGACTTTTCAGAAGGGAAGTAATTCGTCGCAAGAAAGCGATGACAAGACCATGCATTAACCACAGAAAATGAAATTTCAACACACTTTGAGTGGCAAAAAGCATAAATCATCTGTATTCTATTCTTTACGAATGTCATGAGGCGTGGAGGCGTGTAATGAGCGGGTAAATACGGGATAGGGTGAAGCATTGCTTGTATCAGCCACCCGACCGTCAGTCAACACGTCACGTGACTTCACCTACCTTTTGTCCCTGCTCACGTGAATTGACTTCAATGCTCAATCATTTTTCTTTAGAAAGACTTGTCCGAGGTTGCAATAATCACAGGCGCTTTAGGTCTATGTTGTGTTGAATCGAAACTGTTTGTCGAGTTTTGAAAGGCAATCGCAGGTGTTAAATGGCGTGAATTATTTAAATGGCTCCGGTTGAACTTTTTCTAGTGGACTTGCACTTTTTGAGCGATTTGACAAAAACTCTCTCCGAGTAAACAGCGTGCAACTGAGTTATTTCTAGTCTATATGCTGTAACGGAAGGAACGTTCACTCGCACAAAATATAGGCTTTGACGCTTTTTGTGCGCAACATTTCCAGCTGCTTTATGCATTGCGCAGTATTTGTTTTGGTCCCCGGACACTGGTGCCTGGCCACTGATGCCAACATACCATGTCCATATTTTCTACGAAGCCAGCTTTAAATGAATCAAGTATACATCCGTTCAATGTTTAAACCATATTCTTATTTCTGGTTTATGGCCCGTAACCCAACCATCAGCCCCCTCCTCTACTCCAGACATATAGCACCACATGTTAACCCCCCCTCCCCCCACCACCACTACCCACTGAAACAAATGAACTGACAGCCTAAACAAACTCAACATCACCCCGAAACCAAGTCCCTGCCCTTCTGTCACCTAAACGGCCTTCCTCATTTCTCAAACCACCACCTAATGACTCGTCTTTTACACCTACACCCCGCCCCTCATCAATCTACACACCTGGTCTACTCCTTGATTGCCTTACCTGTATGGGGGAGGGGCCTGGCCTGGCTGCCTCTCTGGGTCGGACCACCTGTGTTCGTAACGTTCACTCCAAACACACCATTACCATATACGTTCAACTCTATAAGACGGAGATTAATTCCCATTACCGCTGACAAGTAAATCGTGATTTACTTTAACGACGCAAATGTTTTATTTCATATCCAGGTTCTGACATCTAATACGACGTTTCTGATAGTTTGGTCAGTTGGCCTCTTGTTGTGATTGCTGGTGAGGCAGAGGAAATGCGCCTTTTCAGTGTGTCATAATTGCTAGGGTAGAGCCGATAATTCACGTGAACCGTACGGATGGTAAGTTTCCAAGTTAGTGTCGGTGAAGGGGTGAGTGGGGGGTGATAAAATAGAGGGTGAGAGGGAGGGTGAGAGGGTGGGTGTGTGAGTGAGTAAGTGAGTGTGTGAATGAGTGAGAGAGTGAGTGGATGAGTAAAAGAGTTCGTGTGAGAGTATGTGAGTGAGTGATTGGGTGAGTGAATGAGTTAGTGGTTTAGCGAATAAAAGAGTGGGTAAGTAAAAGTGTAGGTGGGTAAGTGAGTGAGTGAGTGAATGAGTGAGTAAAAGAGTGGGTAACTGAGTGCATAAGCGAGTGAGTATATGTGAGTGGGTGAGTGAGTGAATAAGTGAGTGAGTGAGTGAGTAAAAAAGTGCGTGAATGAATGAGTGAGTGAGTGCGTGAGTAAGAGAGTGAGTGAGTGGGTGAATAAGCACTTCAAAGTACTTAACGGTGTCGAGTTCCAGGGCGCCTAACGTGGGTACTGATACGACGTCAATACGACACTAAGCGTCAAACAAGGCAGTGGACGAGCTACAGCTGACATGGCATCATTACACCCCGACATCAGGCCATCCTCGCTCGACCTCGACGCGGACAGAGAGCGCCCTGACCAGACCGGTCATCTCCAATAAGGCAGCCATGCTATACCAACGAGATGACCAGCGTAGTCGTATCAAGCGCTACAGGTGATGCCATTGACGGCATGCAGTTCACAGGTGATGCCATTACCGACATGCAGTTCACAGGTGATGCCATTGACGGCATGCAGTTCACAGGTGATGCCTTTGACAGCATGTAGTTCACAGGTGATGCCATTGACGGTATGCAGTTCACAGGTGATGCCATTACCGGCATGCAGTTCACAGGTGATGTCATTGACGGCATGCAGTTCACAGGTGATGCCATTGACGGCATGCAGTACGCTGGAGATGCCATTGACAGCATGTAGTTCACAGGTGATGCCATTGACAGTATGCAGTTCACAGGTGATGCCATTACCGACATGCAGTTCACAGGTGATGCCATTGACGGCATGCAGTTCACAGGTGATGCCATTGACGGTATGCAGTTCACAGGTGATGCCATTACCGACATGCAGTTCACAGGTGATGCCATTGAAGACATGCAGTTCACAGGTGATGCCATTACCGGCATGCAGTTCACAGGTGATGCCAGTGACGGCATGCAGTTCACAGGTGATGCCATTGACGGCATGCAGTTCACAGGTGATGCCATTGACGGCATGCAGTTCACAGGTGATGCCATTGACGGCATGCAGTTCACAGGTGATGCCATTGACGGCATGCAGTTCACAGGTGATGCCATTGACGGCATGCAGTTCACAGGTGATGCCATTGACGGCATGCAGTTCACAGGTGATGCCATTGACGGCATGCAGTTCACAGGTGATGCCATTGACGGCATGCAGTTCACAGGTGCCATGACCAGCATCGACCAATCATGGGGCAACATGTTCGACATGTTCGCCTTTAGGATACCAACAGGAGGCTCAAGCTCCTCCTCAAGACCTCATGGTCGATGTGAATCCCTCCAACGAAAGTCACCGTGTAACTAACTATACGCCCGATTGTACCGTAACACAGCCATCGGAGGCGACGTGGGGGTGGGAGGGGGGGAGTGGGGGTGTGGGGGTGGATGAAGGAACATGAACGACGGCGTGTTGGGGTGGAAATGGTGGGGGTGGGCGGGGGGAGGGGGAGGTCAGGTTTCACACCCCCATGCCCAAGAACAATGCCAGCGACAAGCGAGTACTGTATTAGGAATTCCTCGCCTCGATTAGTATAATGAATGATTGGGTAGTGAGCTAAAATACGTGCTGTGATCATTCATTATAAGCGAAGAGTGGACTCAGTGATCCGCCAGTCCACCAATGTCCCTACCCGCCCCCTAATCTTACCTCATTGATCACTGCTCTACTTGTATATTACTGTTTTGTCCCTCAGAGCCTCCTCCTCGACCCTACCCCTCCCGTCGCCGGTGCCCTAACCAGCTCATTCGGTACAAGGCACATCGTAGTTGAATAGCGATGAGCTCAGAATTCCCCATCACGATGATCAGCGGGGTTCCGCGGCTGTCACGAGGGGGAGCCCTGGCCGATTAGACCTTTCACCCTCCATTGAAGTCGGCCCATCTGCTGTGACCAGCCAGGCGAGTAAAGCGGCTAATAGATTTCCACGCCCCCTCGCCCCAGTACCACTTCCTTATACGAACACAGATGATCACTGGGTCACTGTGTTATCATATCGCCGGGTAGGGTCAAGTCTATATGGCAACTCAAATGGACCACGGTGACGCAAGAGGGACTCGACGTAGTTAACTAGATTTCATGATCAATTAGTTAGATTCCCCTGTTGACTGTAGCGCCCCACTCGAGCAGGTGCTGGGGGCATTGTGTGAACCTCTTGAAGCAGAATGTATGAGGATTACAAGCATGTTGATATTGTGAGGAGGTGACATTAACAGACCTCATCCTCATGACCCCACTGACCTTGCACAGAGAGGAGGAATGGAGGTGAGGAGGTCCTCTGGACGCTCGGCTGCCTCTTCTTGTCTGGCCCTCTTCACCTAGAAAACAGGTACACAATATGAGGTGTGAGCGGACCTTCTGAACAATACGACCCGCAGGCAGGACGAAGGCGAGCAAATTCGGCTTATAAAACTAGGATGTACATGGTGATAGAAACCGTGTGTGTAGGCATTGATTGGATGGGACAGAGTCGGGGAGCAGTGTAGCTACTGGAACAATATGGGCAGGCAATGAGGCCATGGCAATCTTAGCATTGGGAAATGTACCGATGGCAACAGCGAGTCAATTGCCTGACGCTTTTACGGCGCCTGTGCATTGAAAGTACGTACGAAACTGTTATAAATTTGAACAGCTAGGAAGGACGGAACAGACAAGGAACATTTATCATTAAAATCATACGTATTGGTAGAATTACAAACGAATGCATATGCGTTCATTGTCCGTTTCAGGTTAACAGAAAGTCAAAGTGGATTTTCTAGGAATTAACTGCATGCGAATGTTATAAAGAATAAATTTCAAATGTACACAACATACACAACCGGCAGCAAAGAAATAAACAGTTGACATGAAATTGACTAATCAAACCCATATGAAAAATCATCTGATATCGTGATAAATCGTAAATATGTTTGCCTGTTATTCTTTCACAAAAACGTCATTCATGGTGACAGTGCGGGTTTAACAATCTGCATTTGCAGACTTCATGAACTCTTGTCCAAAAGCGCTCCTTCATGACCGCCATCAACCAAGAAGCCTTGATCAACAGCACTGTTGACACCTGTGGGCAACAGGCAGTATAAACGAGGCCCGTAGTAATAATCACTCGTCGTGGGAATCGGTTAATTAAAACACTCTTAACTATCTGATATCAGCTGGTCATTCATCACGAGACCTCCCAGTCTGACAGCATTTGTCACGAGGCGACAGATGGACGAGAATTCGCCGTAGCGAACTTTAACGAGTTCCATCCAAGCTCTATTCGACCCTCACCATGAAACCATCGTTGAAGGCGAGCGAATCCGCTCCGAGGAATGCTGGCATGCAACTAACACCCACTCGGCGGCCAAACAGTTCTGAGAGCCGTAGCAATGCCAATCATTCAGCGTAAATGTGTTTGGTTTTCGTCCATTGCCTTCGAAATGCTGTTGTTGAGAATAGCTGGACACGGTTTAGGCGAGGAGCTATGCGAAACACAACGTGCCTGAGACCAGCCTTATAGCGCCATGACGAGAGGTAATGAGGAGCATTGAGGGACTCATGGAAGAGGGACTGTAGCAAAAGCCAAGGAAGTCAAGTGAGGTTTAAGTGCATATACAGGGCAGCAAGACGAACGCGTGCTATAATAGGCAAGGCTTCTCGGCACATACAAGGGGCATGGACTGCCTGAATCATAGAATACTCTTTCACATTTGCCTTTAAAACGACGAAACCTGGCTTACCTTAAACGATTAATCCGTCTGTCCGTCTGTATGTCAGAGTACTTGTCTAAATGCGGAACTTACTGCGCATTCCACTGCGCCGGTGATATAGGCCGGCTACTGGTGGATATCAATAGAGCATATCACCGCATATTCCTGTATACAATCGGCATGGTTCGGTCAGCGATAGGTTGACCAGTGCATTTGATGAGTTGTACGACAGGCACTCATTGTAAATAGCAATCCGTATGGCCATCGTTTAATCCGTCTAGCGGGATCATTTAACCCGTTTAGCGGGAACAATCTCACGTTTACCGGGATCAATTTCACGTTTACCGGGATCAATGCCACGTTTACCGGGATCAACCCCACGTTTACCGGGATCAACCCCACGTTTACCGGGATCAATGCCACGTTTACCGGGATCAACCCCACGTTTACCGGGATCAATCACACGTTTAGCGGCAGTACGCCCATGTGTTATTTTGTAGCACAGTACCGAGGCTGATTTTCACCGTGTCCACGTCACAACATCAAACACTCGTACTGCAACTAAATGTCTCGTCATTGGAGGGTTTATTCCAATAAAATGAACGTCGAAGTGATGCTTGTATCCCCCAAGGAGTGTAGAAGGCCTCTGCCCACTTCCTTATGATTGTTTACAGGTAGACAAAACAGCTGTAAATACAATTCCCCCTGCTGACAAACCTCTGCAACAGTGGTCTGAGTTAACAGTGGCAGGTTCGCTCTCTGGCCTTCCTCACACCCAAACCAATACCTCCTCTCCTCCTATCCGCCCGCACCGCACCCCAAGGCATCATACTGCCTTTAGTTCAAATCCACACCATACGCCCTCCAAATCCAGCCCACTTAATTGGTACCCTATTTCCCGACTGTACGATCGCTAATCGGCAATGCAACATCGAGGAAACGCCAACTCGCGTGATTTGCTAAAACAGGTCGTTTGATAAGTCAGTCAGTTCATGGCATTCACAGATGTGATCTGCAAACAGTGGCACTCACTGGGAATAGTGGTCTCTATTAGGTGCTGCCACATGGCATGTGGCTGGGGTGCGTTGTCACTGCTGTACAATAGGCAATGATGTCAGACTGTCCTTCATCCATTGGCCTACACATACAGTGGTCGGTAAACAGCAGAGCAGCGCGGCCCATGAATTGTACGAGGTGGATGGGTTAACCAGGACCGTCTGTCTCCTGGCCGTCAGCACACCTTGTCTACTACCACTCCAGGTATGCTTTGTGTTTCTGACAGGTGAACCAGCCGCCGGGCTACTCTCAACCAGCACACACCTCCCTCATCCTCACACAATAAGCCGGTGCCACCCTCTTCATAAAGCACTATAAATTCCGCCACCAAACGGCTTAGTTGTTGTCAAAGAACATCAGTATTTAACAAGTCAACACCGGCTTCTAATCTGACCGACCATGCATCCACAAGGCAGGTTGTATGGCTTTCGTCGACAGTCGTCACACTTCCAGTCGTAATGGGGTGTTAAGCGCAAAGACAAATTTTCAAAACCCTCAAGTATAGAAATGAACATACGCTAGGGCGGTCAGAGACGGCTAGTTGGCATTAAGCATTCTTCACATTGACCATATGACCGTGGTCCAGAGTGCCTATCATTGGCGACCAATACTTAACTGCTTAGATTACGCGACGCTCAAGTAGCAAGAGGATTCACCGCCACCAAATGAATTCGGGTTTTTTTTACAAAAACCAACCCACTTTGGATATTTTTCGATTATGCCAAGACTAACGTTGACAGGCATTGACAAGCGTGTCGTCTGTTTGGTAGTCTTTGATGCTGTTCGGTGAACTAGCAGGGAGCATATCGGTGAAGGCTCAAGTGTTTGCAAGCAGTAAGCAAATTGGATTATCAGTTGAATGCCAGCTTACTTGGAGTGAGTGAAAAGGAAAGCGGATCACAAAGAAATCCACATAGGTCATAGACAAACGATGACGTATGTGCATCTTGGTCACACCAACAACTTTCACAAATACTCACAGCCTTTTCATCCGCCACCGACAAAACTTGCTCGCCTAGTGAGTCCTCCCTCATCGAACCATTCGTTCAGTGTATCTGTCTCTCGAGCATTGTGCTGACAGTGCTCTCAAAGTGAAACCCGTCACATGGATCATCCTGCTCGTAAATAGAGATTTACATGGCCCAATTCGGGTACGATACTTAAGTAACAATGGTTACAAGCATGATGTCAGAGTCAGCTCTTATCCTTGTTAAATCGATATCATCGGCAAGCGAACAAGCATTGTTTCACAGATACATTCTTACGACTTCTGAGCCTATTCGGGAAATATAAAAAGGTCGGGGTGATATGGATAATGGAGATACAAGGAAGAACAACAAATCGCCGAACCCCCCCCCCCCCCCCCCCACCCATTGTACCAGGGGAGAGATGATGCGCGCCATTTCTCCTGCTACTGAGCTACGCATCTCAGTGCTTGCGAACGAAACGACCCCCGATAAAGCACACGCATGTTTCTCCTAACGAAACGATTCTCCTAACGAAACGACCCCCGATAAAGCACACGCATGTTTCTCTTAACGAAACGACCCCCGATAAAGCACACGCATGTTTCTCCTATTGATGTGTAAGCTAACCGCACGCGTATACCTGTCACAGATCCAAACGACGCGCCGTGCCGAGCCGCGCGGCCAGCTACCATTCACCTACATACCCTGTACTGTCGATACGGCTCGCTGTGCATGGTTTTATTCAGCCGCAGTGAAAGACCCTTGTTCTTTCCGTTTCAGAGTGATATTTCATTCAAGTTAATACCTACCCTTATCGTGAATCGAGCACTTTCTCGACTTATTGTTCCAAGACCCATACTCCCACCGCCCTGTATCAGCAACCAAATGGCCTCAATTTACACTGACGAAAGGCGAACGCATCGATACGGTTTGTAGCGTACCGTTTTCTGGGTGAACGCGATCGCAGTTCAAATATGAAACAGCTCTTTCATGCCAGGTTTTGTCATTTCTGTCTCGTCAGTGTTTGGTGACTTGACACAGGAGAAGCCACGTGGTTTGAATCGAAGAGCTACGGTTATGTCGCAGTTTAGCCCACGAGAAGAGCTAGCCCTAATACATGAGTATTAGCGGAACTACTATGATTAGCTGACAGCCTCATTTAACATTCCTCCTTCCCAATTCCTCTCCGCCCATGACATCTTCATGTGAAGTCGAGTTTCATCCTGACATGTCCTATAACCTCTTCCACACAATAACCCTCAGCCCTCATCCTCACCATACAATCACGTACCTATTAACTTTAACATAACCGTATCCTGAAGCACGTCTTCTTCCAATACTCGACCCCCTTATTAATTCACAGCGCCACCACACACGGAATTTCTCACCCCAACGCCCACAAGCATTAACCTAACCATTGGATTTTCAAACCAAAAGCTCGAAATTCCGTTCTTTCACACATTACCCAAGGCAAATTGGCTTTTCAGTTGGGGTTTCCGCCACCTCGACCAATACTTTCTTTACTTTCTAAGATCACACGCCTACCCCTTAATTTGAAGGTTCTTTCTGAATGTGTAATTCACCTAATTCATCACAGTCGAAACTGCACTCGTTTTTCACTCTACGCCGCCAAACGCAAAAGTTGGAAACTCATTCTTTACTGCATGGCCCTACCATTCACACCAATTACTCTCGCTTGTTCTTTTGATTGAAATATGAATGCGATAATAAATTTCAGGTGTAAAAATTAGCCTCATGTCGGCGCGTCACGTGTTCTGAACGTTACACTGTCGGAGCTAAATCATGGCTGACATGGCGCAGAGTACTGCCACTGTGCGGCGCTACCACGAATAGTAAACACGGCGTAACTACTTCCAAAGCAGACGACACAAACAAGCTGCCAGTCGGGCCAGGCGCTATAGGTCAGTGCTAAGTCGATGAGTTAACAGCAGTGGCGTGTTGGTTCATATGGCTGTCAATCCTAAATTTAAAAACCACAAGTCAATTGCTTCACACTTATGCGCAGAATATTGTTTATTGTTCAAATCGAGTAAAACAAATGTAAATACCACAGAAGGAATAAGAAAGCGATGCGTGATCTAGTTGTATGTACCCTGCAACTCGATGGTCCACAGCTAGAGGGCGTTATACTAGCATACAGAAGAACACAAGTTATAACCGCGATGATGGCGCAATACGGGACGGCTACATACCATGTTGATATTGGTATGACCACGAACTCAATGCCCTAAAATGCGTAAAAAGGAGGCCAGTTTGTGAAGCATATAGTGTATAACCACCACTTTATAACCAACTGGCCATTGGATCCCTGCACTACTGCATGAAACGAATGAACGGGACAAAATACATTGTCTTCATGAATTACACTTCACCGTTAGTGCAATAGACTCACAATGATACATGATGGTGTTAATTGCCTCTTGATTCTACGCCTAGCCAGTGAATACAAAGCGCTATTGGATTTACTCTAGACCCTCTTCACGGGACTTGCTTAGCTCCCTCGTCGTCAGTTAGTTTAACCCATTGAGGTCGATTTCATGCACGAGCGGAGGTAAATTACAGGAGGGACAAACCTCGATTCAAGAGGACTATCAACTGGAGGCCTTTGTATTCCGACCCTCTCCTTGTTACGACCACAACCTCTGATTTGGGTAACAATTGAGGTTCATATCTGGCTGTTCTTCATCTGGTCCTCCATATGACATCGCCACCGCTCCATGTCAGACCACGTCGACATTGTATGCCCATATATGGACCTTCACCTTTAAAGCAGTACTGGGTAGAATTAGCTCAGAACGCAGTCATTATCACATATCCGGATTACTCTTCTACCAACTGGTCGCCGTTTTTACACTAACAGCTTTTTAAAGTCCACATTATTTTGTACTCTTTCCTATAGCCATGACAATTTTCGTGACATCACTGATTGGCACAGTCAACGTTTCGAAGCAACGCGACGTGTATTGCGAATAAGCTGATATGATCATTCTAGACTTAAGATAGGAGATAATGTTATACCACCACTCTGTACATATATATATTTATATATATATATATATATATATATATATATATATATATATATATATATATATATATATATATATATATATATATATATATATATATATATATATATATATATACGTTCGATACTGTTATGTTTGTGCGGGTCATGCTTGCAGACTTCTGCGCATGGTCAAGAGGTCAAGCGGACGATTCTGTGAGAGATCAACGAAGTATGACAAGAGAGAAGAGTTGCTATTTAAAACGTAGTCATACACGAGTCGGTTAAATAGCTGCACAACCGATCACGCGTTGGCATGGGGGCACTTGGCAATACAGGTAGGACCATCCACATATACAGCAAACACTTTCGCTTAAACTCTTCCAGAGGACAATGCTGTTTAAGCTGTTTGGCAAACAGTGGGCTCCGAGGCAAGCCCGCCAGGGCGGCACCACTTACCATCTCATTCTATCGCTTGTAAACTCTTGAGACTTGGGAACAAATTCGCTTTGGACTAACCCCTAGACTTCTGACAAATTTGTTCAGTGATGAGGATTCAATGCTTAGATATATTCACACACCCTATAGTAAATATGACAACCTGCAGTGACAATCATGAAAGAGGCAAAAAATACGACGGGGTAGGAGTTTTTTGTTCATTTTGCTCTCTCAAAGAAGGGGATGAAATGGTTAACACGTCGGAGTGAATGGATGTCAGTTTCGAGTAAGATAGTCGGATGCACCGCGAAGCTCTCTCTGAAGAGTCGAAAGAGATAATATTGGTTGTTACTGCCTTAGCTTCAATTACTCTGAAGAGCTTTATGACCAAATGGCGATAAAAACAAGAATCACTTCTGAACAGAAAACCACGTAAGAATTGTTCGTGTGTTTAGGCTTCAAATCGCTTTTAACATTAACTGTGTCAATGTGAATGCATCACACCTGAGCCAGGTAATCACTCACATGGGAGTGATTCTGAAGGGGGTTTGATTATCCTTGACATGAATCACACAGGTATACAGAGGACACAGAGGAGTCGAAACCGTGAAATCCGGATGAAAAGAAGAGGCAGACGCGGAAAATAGCTAACTAGAATTCCATATTATGTCTGTGTGTTGGTCTATATTTAGCACATGGGAACCGATCGTTTATTTCAACGACTTTCTTGGGGCCAGGCATTGAGAACAAATTCAATAACTTAAATGAATCATAACAGTTATCGCCGAAACTTTCAACATCAGCGACCGAACTCAACCGTGTCTTCAAATAGCACCAAACATCATAGTTCAACCCATCCACAGGTAGCGTTGACATGACAGGGTGAGTGCAAATGATCACGCCCTTTACTGTGCTTGGCAGGTAATGCGAAGGCCGTGAAGCGACAAACTGATGGGCATCATCAAGAAATATTGCTGTGCACGCATCTTCACTTCACTTGGTGACAATCGAGAGCCAGGTAATTGATAAGTGTGAGGTGCTATTATGTATGTGTAGTTGGGTAGGTTGAGGACGGAGTTAACAGACAGACTGCCAGCATGGTGACCTATCTAAGTGGATGACACCCATATATATATATATATATTTATATATATATATATATATATATATATATATATATATATATATATATATATATATATATATATATATATATATATATATATATATATATATATATATATATATATAGATATATATAGATATATATATCTATCTATATATATTTATATATATATTCATATATATATATATATATATATTTATATATATAAATATATATATATATATCCCTGTATATATATATATGGATATATATATATATATAAATGTATATATATATATGTTTATATATATACATTTATCTGTCGATCGGTAAACGGGTCAGACCCATCTGCAGATGGGTCAGATCGGCAGATGGGTTGTAACATATATATATATGTATGTATGTAAATATATATATATATATGTATATATATATATATATATATATATATATCATATTAGATTTAATATATATATGTATATATATATCAAATCTAATATGATAATATGATACAAATTTGAGGGTAGTACTTCTCACGTGGCCACTACAGACGACTAAATCATCTACTCATCGGAGGTCACGCTCGCTATTGTCAGGTAGCGTCGATATAGGGTCAGATGATAAAGCCGTCAAATGCTCACCTGTCAACACCTGAACTAGACACGAGTGAGCGATAAGATCTGATTTAATCACCAGAGCTGCCACTACCAAGTGATAAAATATACATACACAAACTGAGGTCTATTTAACCACCACGCTGTGGCAATTTGAGAACCTCAATTCTCCATGAGAGTGAAATGAGAGAGGATGAGGTAAAACGCACAACACCCTTCATAGGCAACTTGACAAGTCTAGAAATACGTACCTTTCTTTATTACAATATTCCTTAGTGCTTGTAGCGCCCATTCACTCAAGATTAAATTTGAATTATCCAATTTCACAGACGTTTTCGACTCTTCACTGGACGAGGTCGAACACAGAGTCAATGATTTCCTGTTCTACTGTCCTATAGCTTGTATTTATAGCTGTAGGTGTATTCGTTATAAGTCGAGATAGCGTAGGTATGAGGTGTATCGGTAGCTTTCAACGAGCTTTACCCATGGAAGTCAACAGCGTCTAAGAGGCGACCAATACACGACTTGACCCTTTTGCAGAGGATCTAATCAAATGGAGGCACTGTCAAGTAGACAAAGGTGCGTATACAGACAGCTGTAGGGTTTTGCACCCTCCGATGAGATAAGTAGATTCTACCATTATGAAGAGCGAGACGACCCTTTGGTAGGCGCGAAGTGAACGCCTGTGAGCTTTGTGGTGGTCTGTGGGGAGGGGGGGGGTGTAGGGTGTGTGTGGTTTGTTCATATGAGGTGACTTGAGCATGTGGAGGGTGAGAGCGTGCGGGCCGTGTAGGAAGGAGGGTCCCTCTGGGACGTGACAGTCCCTTCAGGCACCAACCGGGCCGTCACTCACCCGTCACTGCCACAAGCCCTTTTGTCAGCGTGACTAACCCTGGAGCGACCCCATCATCGTTTCAATAGACACCCCCACGCCCCATCATCGTTTCAATAGACACCCCCACGCCCCATCATCGTTTCAATAGACACCCCCACGCCCCATCATCGTCTCATCAAAAACACCTACCCGCCCCTAACCTACCTACCTCCCATTCCCCTCCTAATCGTCCCCACTCCCGCGTTTCACAGTCTCTTAAACATTGGTCGTAACCCCCGCCATCCTCAACCCGCCAAATCACCTCCCCCTTCTCGTCAATTGGAAGTAAGCATTTATTGCTCAATGAGTCGAGTAATGAGCTGAGGGCCCGTGATCGGGGCTCAGGTGGTGCGCTACTCGGAAAGAAGCGCCTGGTGCCCGAAGAGGCCCCAGGGAGGCAAGTGCCCAGGGCGGACTCCCAGGCATTCGACCTGCTTAGGCGCGAGTAGGGAGGCGCTGTCACGGCAGGGGCCATTCAATCACCGACGCTGTGCTGCTGGTCGCGGAGATTATGACGACGATATGATGCTGTTGTTGGCAATGACGACGACGATGATGATGATGATGATGATGATGATGCTACTGCTGCAGATGTTACTCTTGTTGCTTAATGGCCTGGCTGCTGCTGCTGATGTTTCCATGGTGATACTGTTGCCCTGTTCACCTGTTCACTCCTG
This sequence comes from Urechis unicinctus, assembly GCA_034190875.2. Lineage (NCBI taxonomy): Eukaryota > Metazoa > Annelida > Polychaeta > Xenopneusta > Urechidae > Urechis > Urechis unicinctus. The sequence goes on from CM067350.1 coordinate 66,183,368, forward strand.
CTACTTCTCTAGTGATGTAGCAGTGTCGTTGCTAGTCCTCAGGTTAACCACCTCCTGCCCACTCCTTATTCTACCACACCCCCGCACCCCCTCCATTACCTATGTACCAGTAGCTGGTATGTAACCTGACGCTCCTTGCCGGACTCCCGCTGCCATGGTCAACACACTTCCTCAAATTACCAGGTGTAGGACAGGGGGTAGAGCGAGGAGGACACCAGCTGTCTCAGCAAGCCTCAAAAGGTGGCTGACTCGCGTCTTGTCATGCCAGCTAATTTGCGTTAACGCCCTAAACGGAGGCGGAGAGAGGTTAAGGCATAACACGTCAGTGCACAAGGTTATCGTGAAGATGAGGCAGTCCTATTGATGGAGGTTGATAACCGAGGAGGTCTGAGGTGGGAGGGTCATTGTAGGTATATTATTCTAGGAGGCAAGAGCACAGAGGATATGTGGTAGGTGAGGTGTGTGAATTTACTCGGCATGTCAGCGTTCACAGCGAGCCATCAGGAAGAGGCCGGAAATATCATATATCTGACACTTGCACCTTAATAGCATCCCAACGAATATATACACGACCACAGCGACTCGGGATGCACCTGTACATGTGCTCTAAGTTGAGGTTGTTTCTATCAATGCACCCCCCCCCCACACCCACCCACCCATGTTATTGGCGTACATGGTCCTTCCTTCCCACTTCCAACAAGGACAGTCAGAAATGAAGCACCATTTGGCAACGGCTGATTTTGAAACCTAATCCAACGCCATTACTTCCCAATAAAAAAGGCAAGTAGCAGTTGAATAGCGAAGTGGCGTTTGATGCTAGGTGGCGTCCTCCACGAGGAGTCTCAAATCCTCTATGCCAATCAGGTCTGCTCCACGACTAAATGAAGCTGCAGTCCAGCCCAGCTGTTTCACTCGGAGCCCCACATGACACAGCACGGCGAGTTCACGGCGAGACATTAGTGATAGGGGCTTATGGGAGACGAACTAAGGCGAAAATGACGGAATCAAATTAAAGTTTTATGAAACTCTACTTGGAGGGGACGTTTACATAAACGATCTCGGTGAAGCCAGGGATGCAGGTGATATTGAGTTTGATGCCTAATTAGTGTAGTCATTGCGCCTTACTAATGCAGTGTATCAGTTATTGTGTAACCACATATATGACACGCACACACGGCCTTGAAGAGAACCTTACGGTGGGTTGTCTAATACAGTTATCGTCATGCTGGCATTTAAGATGTTTTTTCAAAAAAGGTAGCAAACCGCTGTTGAGATTATCCTTTACTCACAAGATGAACCCACGACTGGGTGCAGTCATTGAAGCCGGACGATCAAGTAGTATTTAGGTTGACCAAACACAGTTTGATGAAGCCTCCATCAATTGCTCCAAAACACACATATTTTCTTTGCCTTGGACATAGTTCAAAGTGGGAAACTAGAGTGCGAGCCGACGTGAAAAGTTGGGGAAATCCAACCAAGAGGTTACAAAAGTCGCACGCGGTCCGTCAGCTCCCTGTCTCGATGAGGAGAAAAGCGGCCTCAGTTCTATGGATGTCCGTAAACGGCACCTTAACTGTGACAACCGACCACAGACGGACAGAAGCTGGGTCGCAGCACCATGTCACCGTAGCTCGTGTGTTCGGCTCCGAGTCCTGACGCCCTGCTCGCGCAATAGTCAGCTTCTTTCGCGAGGTACAATGTACGTGAGCGGGAACCAGGCGTGCACATGGCTAATAGTGGGCTACCTCAAGCAGTTGCCTTCCCGGCTAGACCTTGCCTGTGCCCTACTTGTCAACCTGATGTCAATTCATTAAGTTCCACCCGAATCATGAATAACATGAGGCATCACACATCTTAGTAGACAAGCCGTAGAGTTGCTAACAGCTCAAAGCAGGCACAGTTAGAATCTCAGTCAAGTACCTCGCAACTACATTTTCCACAAGCATTTTGCCAATTCCATCAGCTTCTGGCCGCCATGGCAGTCTGTTGAAGTAATTAAAGATGCGAGGCGGCTGATGTGATCATACAGTACCGAGCATGAGGATGGAGAGGAAGAGAGGGCGGCTTTTGATGCGCCCTCCTATCCCTCACTATCTCAACACCCGTCCTTCCAGCAGCCCACCTGCCTTGACCTCTCATCCGCCATGGTTTCAATCTCCCTGTCCGACCAGCTACTGATTATATGCCTCCCTCGAGATTCCACACACAAATAAAACACCTCTTTAACCGCCTTTCACGCCTCTTTTATCCGACTGGCTCGTTTTGCACACACGAAAGCACACATATAGGCTTGTATATGTGTGTGTGTGCGTGCAAGTAAGTAATTTAGCATGCATGCATATATGTACGCACACACGCACGCATGCATGTAACTATGAACGAATGTATTTATACATGTATGTATGTGCTTACCCAAGTATGCATGTATACATGTATGTATGTATGTATGTATGTATGTATGTATGTATGTATGTATGTATGTATGTATGTATGTATGTATGTATGTATGTATGTATGTATGTATGTATGTATGTATGTATGTGTGTATGTGTGTATGTATGTATGTATGTATGTATGTATGTATGTATGTATGTATGTATGTATGTATGTTTGTATGTATGTTTGTATGTATGTATGTATGTCGGAACCAGATAGATGTCCTATCAGAACCATACTGACACTCTAATAACCTGCTCGGAACCGGACTGACACTCTAACAACCCGCTCGGAACCAGACTGACACTCTAACAACCTGCTCGGAACCAGACTGACACTCTAACAACCTGCTCGGAACCGGACTGACACTCTAACAACCTGCTCGGAACCAGACTGACACACTCTTACAACCTGCTCGGAACCGGACTGACACTCTAACAACCCGCTCGGAACCAGACTGACACTCTAACAACCTGCTCTGAACCGGACTGACACTCTAACAACCCGCTCGGCGGCCAAATTGACACTGAGGTTACCTGATGAAGTGTGCATATTGTATTGTTATTTCCGGGCGATCACGGCCATTTCTCATAGCATACTCAACTTGGTGAAGGGTAGGCGCATTGGTTCCTAATCTTGCGATGATGAAAGGGATAGTTCATACCAGTGTAATATACATGTCAAAGGGATTATATGCGTTTTTCATCTTAAAAGCGCGACCTCATGCTTCGCGTGATGCCATCTAAAATGCACCTGAATAAATGACCATACCTGGTTATGACGGTGATGTACGAGGGCGGACGATGTCAGGTGTGTTGTTTGGTGAGAGAAGGGAGCAATCTGCCCACTTGCATTATATCCGTAGTTAAGCGCATTGCTTTCAAAGGTAGCCATATCGGTGAGCGAACTATGCATTCAGTTGGTCAGTCAGCCATTGACACAAAAATCACCCGCCCCAACGAAAATATTACACATTACTTCTGAAGCAACATAGCCCCGCATAAACAATGTCAACTGGTGAAATTAAAGTGACGACAACGTCAAAACAACGTCATAAACAACGTCAACTGGTGACATTGAGGTGACGACAACGTCAAAACGCAAAGCGCTCTAAAAACCCAAAATCCTAATGCCTCCATGGCAGATCACACATGGCTGCACCAAAGACGTCCTCACTTCTAGAGTGTCATAATTGCAGGTAACTATTAACAAGCTAACAAGCTGGTGGCGTGAACAGAGCAAGTCTGCGTTCATTAAATGTCATTGATAACAAATGTTTCAGCGATGTGAAGCTTCCTGTGCGATGTTGGTGCGGAGCGTCAATCTCCGGACGTGTTGCTAGCCTTCAGTCACGTGACGTCATGCCAGGCCCGGAAATGACTACAGCGGTGCCAGGGGCGATGCGCGCGCCAATGGAGATCGTGTTAAGAAGCAGTCCGAGTTGAATTGTCTCCGAATATTATGCAAATTCCAGCGTCTCTTGTTGCAGCTGATGCGAGAAAGAGGCATCTGGATGGTGTTTGGCTGGCGGTGTCTCTGCTGCCTGGTCTATGATCACCAATCAGATGAAGGCAACAAATGAATGTCGCTGCTTGGAATCAGCATGGTTGAATGGTTCGCCGTGTCAAAGGATTTCGTCAAATGGTCGACCCGGTTGGACAGCTGCTTGTTGCTGGTAACAGCCGTAGGCTCTATGCATTTCGTCTTCATGATGAGTCTCTGTAAAGACGAAGTGAGTGGGACAAGTAGTTAATCACGAGGCAGTTACGAGGCTGCTTGAGAGGCGGCCAAGCCGTAGAGATGAGCAACTACGCCAATTGTACACCGACTTGTCGCCAGAGCATGTGCCGCGATGTAATTGTCTTCTCCAGTTGCAGCAGTTGCTTTAAGCACATCAGAAGCCATGTAATGCCTGCTCGGGCGGCAACGAGACAGCAACAAGCCACGTCACTGTAGAATATCAGAAGGCGCCCTCCTTCTCGCCTTTACCTTCCTTGTATGATCAATTCTAGCGTGGAGGCATCCTATAGCCTCACCGGGGATGAGGGGAGGTGGTAGTGATGGGGGTGGGGTAAAAATCAACTACTGTTCAACGGACTAGTATGTTATGAAGTAGGCAGCGTCGTGGACATATATCATACAGAATACATTATGTGACATATGTTGTCTTCAAAGAGCTCATGTTTTCCCATCAATCAAAATATAATAACGATTGATCAATTGGTAAAGTCCATGAAAAGCCTTGATATCGAACTCTCGATAGAATCCAACCTTGCCCCACATAAGCGAAACAACCGCTTCGTGAATTACAACATTTGTGTTTATCCATGTCTTCTGTGAACTAGTTGGTCGCAGTTGTGTCTGATGAGTCTATCACTAGATGTGTCTGATGAGTCTATCACTAGGTGTGTCTGATGAGTCTATCACTAGGTGTGTCTGATGAGGCGGTCACTAGGTGTGTCTGATGAGTCTATCACTAGGTGTGTCTGATGAGTCTATCACTAGGTGTGTCTGATGAGTCTATCACTAGGTGTGTCTGATGAGGCGGTCACTAGGTGTGTCTGATGAGTCTATCACTAGGTGTGTCTGATGAGTCTATCACTAGGTGTGTCTGATGAGTCTATCACTAGGTGTGTCTGATGAGTCTATCACTAGATGTGTCTGATGAGTCTATCACTAGGTGTGTCTGATGAGGCGGTCACTAGATGTGTCTGATGAGTCTATCACTAGGTGTGTCTGATGAGTCTATCACTAGGTGAGTCTGATGAGGCGGTCACTAGGTGTGTCTGATGAGTCTATCACTAGGTGTGTCTGATGAGGCGGTCACTAGGTGTGTCTGATGAGTCTATCACTAGGTGTGTCTGATGAGTCTATCACTAGGTGTGTCTGATGAGTCTATCACTAGGTGTGTCTGATGAGGCGGTCACTAAGTGTGTCTGATGAGTCTACCACTAGGTGTGTCTGATGAGTCTATCACTAGGTGTGTCTGATGAGGCGGTCACTAGATGTGTCAGATGAGTCTATCACTAGATGTGTCTGATGAGGCAGTCACTAGGTGTGTCTGATGAGTCTATCACTAGGTGTGTCTGATGAGGCGGTCACTAGGTGTGTCACTACTAGGTGTGTCTGATGAGTCTGATAGGCGGTCACTAGGTGTGTCTGGTGTGTCTGATGAGGCGGTCACTAGGTGTGTCTGATGAGTCTATCACTAGTGTGTCTGATCGGTCACTAGATGTGTCTGATGAGTCTATCACTAGGTGTGTCTGATGAGGCGGTATCACTAGGCGGTCACTGTGTCTGATGAGGCGGTCACTAGATGTGTCTGATGAGTCTATCACTAGGTGTGTCTGATGAGGCGGTCACTAGTGTGTCTGATGAGTCTATCACTAGATGTGTGTCTGATGAGTCTGATGAGTCACTAGGTGTGTCTGATGAGGCGGTCACTAGATGTGTCTGATGAGGCGGTCACTAGGATGTGTCTGATGAGGTCTGATGGTCACACTAGGTGTGTCTGATGAGGCGGTCACTAGGTGTGTCTGATGAGTCTGTCACTAGGTGTGTCTGATGAGGCGGTCACTAGATGTGTCTGATGAGGCGGTCACTAGGTGTGTCTGATGAGGCGGTCACTAGGTGTGTCTGATGAGTCTATCACTAGGTGTGTCTGATGAGTCTATCACTAGGTGTGTCTGATGAGGCGGTCACTAGATGTGTCTGATGAGTCTATCACTAGGTGTGTCTGATGAGGCGGTCACTAGATGTGTCTGATGAGTCTATCACTAGGTGTGTCTGATGAGGCGGTCACTAGATGTGTCAGATGAGTCTATCACTAGATGTGTCTGATGAGGCGGTCACTAGGTGTGTCTGATGAGTCTATCACTAGTTGTGTCTGATGAGGCGGTCACTAGATGTGTCTGATGAGGCGCTCACTAGATGTGTCTGATGAGGCGGTCACTAGGTGTGTCTGATGAGTCTATCACTAGGTGTGTCTGATGAGTCTATCACTAGGTGTGTCTGATGAGTCTATCACTAGTTGTGTCTGATGAGGCGGTCACTAGATGTGTCTGATGAGGCGGTCACTAGATGTGTCTGATGAGGCGGTCACTAGGTGTGTCTGATGAGTCTATCACTAGGTGTGTCTGATGAGGCGGTCACTAGATGTGTCTGATGAGGTGGTCACTAGATGTGTCTGATGAGGCGGTCACTTGATGGACTTAAGTGTGTCTGATGAGGCGGTCACTAGATGGACTTAAGTGTGTCTGATGAGGCGGTCACTTGATGGACTTGAGTGTGTCTGATGAGGCGGTCACTTGATGGACTTAAGTGTGTCTGATGAGGAGGTCACTGGATGGTCTTAAGTGTGTCTGATGAGGCGGTCACTAGATGGACTCAGACGTGGCTGACGAGGCTTTCTTGAAGTTGACTTAGGTGTGACTGATGAGGCGGTCACTAGGTGTACTTAGGTGTGGCTGACGAGGCGTTTATGAGGTGTGTCTGGTGAGTCTATCGCTAGGTGAACTCAGGTGTGGATGAGGAGGCGGTTACTAGTTGAACTCAGGTGTGCCTGGTGAGTCTATCACTGAATGGACTCAGGTGTGGCTGACGGGGGTCTCTAGGCTGACGGAGGCTGGGGGTTACCAGGTGGACTCAGGTGTGGCTGACGAGGCGTTCATGAAATGGAATCAGGTGTGGCTGACGAGGCGTTCATGAAATGGAATCAGGTGTGGCTGATGAGGCGGTGTCTAGATGGACTTAAGTGTGTCTGGTGAGGCTATCACTAGGAACACTGGTGCGTCTGATGAGGTTTTCATTAGGTGACAATGGTGTGACAGATCGATATCCTAATGACGTGACGGCATCTTCCATCAACATCGCTACATTCCTGTTGACATTAGTCTCGAACAAAGTGATATTTCAATGCCACTTTCGAGTAAACATTAACGCGCATCGAGAAGAGGCAGATGTGCAAATTGGGTGTAAATTTATCAATAATTTAGTTGAGCTAATTTTGCAGGAATCGATTATTTTTTATACCATCCACTCCTAATTGATAGCACAGTCTTCAATAGAAAAAAAGCCACTTCATTGTGATAGCAATATCACAGACGCACATGTAATGAAGTCAATTATCTCATGACTCCGCTGGCCGCCCTGAGCTCTCGTGCAATGACACACACAAAGAGTAGATCCATGCCAAAGCACACTGCCTACCTCATCGAATCAAGCTGCAGTCCGTTGTTGTCACTGAGACACCGTAGGTATTGGGCCCGACAACGACCGGGGCGGGGTGAAATCGACGGAGAATATACCACCAACAGCCCCTAACTCTTTGATATAGTTAAAGATAGAGGCACAAAACCCTCACGCTTAGTTTACCCCACGCGGAGGGACGAAACCAAAATGCTTAGTGGCGGGGGACAGGCTACTGGATGAGTAGGTTTCCAGAAGAAGCTGACAAAAGGGGCCATTTCACCAAGGCGATTCAAGTGAAATATTAATGATAGAACTCCCTGAAACAGCTGTTTAGGTCACAGGCAACTTAACTGCCGACTCAACCAACATATGTGCCCGTTTTTTTGTCGCCAGAAAGTCATTAGCGATAAGGCGGGTAGTGATTTTCCCTTGTCCCCTGAGATTCCGCACCAGGAGTTGGCTAATAGAGACGGGTGTGTAAGCTCTGTGGGACGAGCGCAGGAGAGGCGAAGTGGCTTACGTGAAGGCGGATTACGTCGAATCCTGTATTAAGCAGTGAGTGGAAAGAAAGACTGGCTGATGTCAGTTCGTGAGGAGCGCGCCTGGATCTCGCTATGACAAGAAGGGACGCACCAGTCGACGTACAGGATAATCACCAGGCTAGCTCGTACCCAGATGATGGGCACAGCTTCATCCCAGTGACTTACAATGGAACTCACATCGCTATACACAATGTTAGGATATCGTAGCATTTGTTATCTCTCGATTATTAGCATCTTGAAATGACGTTTTTCGCTCATTCATTTCACGAACAAACAAACGAATAGGTGCCATAACCACCAGGTTTTGGTGGGTGGGGGTGGGGGTGGGGTGGGGTGGGGGTGGGGTGGGTGGAGGTGGGGGTGGGGGTGTGGTGGGGTGGATGAACCATGCCTACAATACAGCTCGGCTTAAAGAGGCCGTTCAGCCCCATATCGGGCACTCAGGGATCATTTTGTTAATACATAACTACGTTTAACGCAGACATAGATAATGTCATCTTTTAATTTCCAACACCATAAATGGCGACTGCCGAAGTAAGTATCTATTTTCTGAGACAATAGCGCCGCGTAGCGATTGAAAGTCTGAAAACTTAAAACTTTTGGTTTCCAAGGTTCGGTTGCCAAGCATCTTGCTAGGCAGCCTCGTTATAAAAACGGGGCTGTACAGTCTCTTTAACACTGAGGGCTTTCCTTTCACACGACTACGCTACTGTTGTTCAGGTGATACAACCCTGGCAGCGGCACACTCACATGTTATGGATATTCAACGTTACACCAGGGTCATGGTCCCGGTCATGGTCCGCCACATGTTCAGAACAGATGCAACATCCACAGATTGCAATGCCCCGATCTGACGCCGCTTTTTTGGGGGTACTTTGGTCCCCATTATGGTTACTATCCGCTGCCGGATTAAGCTATCTTTTCGCTAGATCTGAAGTTTATGCCATAGCCTAAGCCGTGGAAACGGAGCTCACAATCACAGCAGCAGCCTCGTGGAGTGATATTGAAAGACTTTCGAAAGATGTGTGCTGCTTTGCGGGTCGTGACTGCTTCGTGAATGTTCCCACTGGGGCAGGGAAACAATGGGCAGAAACAAATATGCGCGATGACTGAAATCCTGATGGCTGTGTCCAAAAGGAGTCCGCTCGGCTGATCAATTCATAGTTATTATACAGTGTATATATTTGATATAGTTAGAATATTATAGATGAGGTCAGGTCGTAACACGTCCTCGGGGTTTATTGGACACGAAGATTGACGAACATTACTAATGAATATTCGGCCGGATCAGATTTAGACTAGATGGTGTCGCTGACCCCAGGGCGAGTAGCGTAGCGGAACCCCGGCAGTTAGGGATGTTGACTAACACTGCCGGCATACGTTGACGATTTCTTACATTCCTCGGAGTGTGTGTTGAACGTATCCAGATCCGGATGAACGTATCCGTATCCGGCTGAACGTATCCGGCTGAACGTATCCGGATGAACGTATCCGGATCCGGATGAACGTATCCGGATGAACGAGCACAGAGCAACCCCCCTCAATGCATGGCTGGATACGGCTTGGGCTAAGCAATTCGTTCCTCGCTTGACTGACCCGCCACAAATATATGCATGCAAATAAGCGCATGAGAGCCAAAGCATTGTTTGCTTCTTCTAAAGGCATAAATAGATCCAATGTAATCATGTCGATAACACCAAGAGAATGCACCGTGTATTCCTTGCGTCGACAGCCTCGGGCTATTATCTTAATTCACATTACGCATGCATAATAGTGCCATGGAGGCACAATGTATTCATCAAACAGGTAATTTATTGATAACAAAACCAGGTCAAACTACTGTTTTTTACGCCTGGATAAACATTTGTCGGCAGCACATTTTCTAATGATGAAAGATAAACAGAGGTGTGTCAATCATAACAAAAGGGATAATATCCCTTATGTAAATGACTGATGGGTCATTGGTCACATGACTCAAATGAACTCTCTGTCATGTCTCTCTCTCTCTTCTTATTTGTTTATCTCACTCTCTCTTTCTCTACTGTAATCCTCTCTCTCGATAACACTAAGAGAATCCCTCGTCCTCTTGTCTATTCTCTTTCTCTCTCTCTCTCCTTCTCGGGCTCGCCCTATCTTAATGCTCACATTACGCTCTGCTTTGCTCTCTTTTGCCATGGAGGCTCTGTCTCATCAAACAGGTAATCTCTCTCTCCTCTCTCTCCCTCCTCTCCCCCTCGTGCTCTCTCTGCTCTCTTCTACTCTCTTCTCTCTCTCTCCTTTTCTTCCCAGCACATTTTCTAATGATCTCTCACTCAACAGAGGTGTCTCTCTCATAACAAAAGGGATAATATCCCCTTTCTTTAAATGACTGATGCTCTCTGCTCTCTCACTCTCTCCTTTCTCTCTGTCTCTCTCCTCTCTGCTCTCTTATTTCTTTATCTCCCTTTCTCTCTCTCTCTCTTCTCTCTATTCTCTCTCCATTTCTTTCCCTCGCCCTCTCTGGTCTCTCACTCTCTTTCTCTCTCTCTCTCTCTCTCTCTCTCCCATCTTTGCTCTCGCTCTCTTTCTCTCTTTGCTCTCCTCTCTTTCTCTCTCTCTCCTCTCTCTCTCTCTCTCTCTCTCTCTCTCTCTCTCTCTCCATCTCTCTCTCGCTCATTGAATTTCCTCTCGCACACACACTGCCTCATCGTCCAATGACCATGCCAGGGCAAAACGATAACGCCAGAGAGACGGCACACCGGTCGTGTGGACGTTAGCGGCGTTACAGCAGCACGTGCTAGGTGTGTGAGTGACAGGTAAACGGTGAGGAGGGTAGCAACAACATAACTTTCCCCCCCTCTCTCTCTATTCCATCCATCATACGACCCCTAGTCAGCTCGCTCTATCAATCACTAACACAGCTGACACAGCACCTCTGTCAGTGAGACGGTTATCGGCTGTAGCGGCCAATATCATCGATGGGTCCTTCAACCTCTTGTTGGCCGCCGAGCCACTATAGCTATCACTCCTCTCTCACCTCTCTATACCGGACTCTTTTTCTATATCTTTCTCTCCTAGTGAGGGTTGTAAACTCTCTCACACCTTTGAATCTTCTCTATAGTCACACACACTAACTCATCACTGGCAGATATTTGTGATAACTGACATAGCTCACGGCAGAGATGCAAATCTCACCCATACTAGGGCTTCACCCTTTACAAAAGCAGCTGACGCTAGGTTCGATGATGAGTGACAGGTAATTAATGAGGAGGGTAGATGCGCCATAACGACAAACTAATGTCACTATCATCATGCGACCCCTAGATGTCACAATCAGAATGCTCTAGCACTTATGTCACTATCAAGATGCAGCCTGACTAGCACTAATGTCACTATCAAGATGTTATCTGACTAGCACTTATATCACTATCAGTCCTTCAACCTCCTATCAAGCCACTGCCCTTTCAAGCACTATCTAGCACTAATGTCACTATCAAGATGCGAGCTCTGATGTCACAATCAGACTTGTGCGCCTTACTAGCACTAATGTCACTATCAAAGATGCGACATCTGATGTCGCTACTCACAGGTTACTCTATAGTTAACGTAACACTAACTAATCACTATCAAGATGCGACATCTGATGTCGCTATCAGAATGCGCCTGACTAGCACTTATGTCACTATCAGAATGCGCCTGACTAGCACTTATGTCACTATCAGAATGCGCCTGACTAGCACTAATGTCACTATCAAGATGCGCCTGACTAGCACTAATGTCACTATCAAGATGCGCCTGACTAGCACTTATGTCACTATCAGAATGCGCCTGACTAGCACTAATGTCACTATCAAGATGCGCCTGACTAGCACTAATGTCACTATCAAGATGCGACATCTGATGTCACAATCAGAATGCGCCTTACTAGCACTAATGTCACTATCAAGATGCGACATCTGATGTCACAATCAGAATGCGCCTTACTAGCACTAATGTCACTATCAAGATGCGACATCTGATGTCGCTATCAGAATGCGCCTGACTAGCACTTATGTCACTATCAGAATGCGCCTGACTAGCACTTATGTCACTATCAGAATGCGCCTGACTAGAACTTATGTCACTATGTGAATACACGTGACTGGCTCTAACGTCATTGTCAATCTAATTATGCACGCGATGAGCGCAAAGTGCCATCAAACCACTACACGTTGTACACACTCAGAACAACATATACCAGACGACGTTTGCTTCTTAGAGCCCCCCCCCACTACCAACAGCGGACCCCACGCCTACCCTCACTGCCGGGATCATCTTACCGCCATCCTGTCCCGCCAACTCGTCCATTCTCACGACTTTACATACCGAACACAAATCATAATGAACCTTTGTAACACACCACTATAGCACGGGCGAACTGATGTGAGATTGCATTAAACGCAAGCGAGAGGCGTTTAAGACGAAATGCCTGAGTATCTGCGGCGTTAAGCGCCTCAACCCTTTAAGCAGCTGGTGAGTATGCGTGTTGAGTGATGATGAAGCTGCAGCAACAGCAGCAGCAGCAGTGAGCTCAGGTGGGGATGAAAACATCAGGGGCAGGTGGCTGATTTGGACAGGTTAGTCTCACGAGATGGCGTTAGTGTGGTGATGATTTCAGGAGGGTTTGTGCTTCAATGGAGCTGACAAGGAAGCACAAAGAAAGGCCAAGCGTGGTGCTAACTCACAGCAATCAACAGTATGTTCTTTGTTGGTACTCCTCTTAGCGATGATGACCATAGGGCAGCGGGTATCCGTTAGCATTCCGTCATTTTGAGGTCCGACCGAAGACAAAAACATTCACTCACAATAATTCACATCGTAAAACGGATGTATCACTCTCAGAATATCGCTACCAGGTCATGATTTAGTGACGACCCACCATGCCCGCTACCAGGTCATGATTGAGTGACGACCCACCATGCCAGCTACCAGGTCATGATTTAGTGACGACCCACCATGCCCGCTACCAGGTCATGATTGAGTGACGACCCACCATGCCAGCTACCAGGTCATGATTTTGTGACGACCCACCATGCCACCCACCCACCATGCCCCTCTACCAGGTCATGATTTAGTAGACCCACATGCCCCACAGGTCAGTGACGACCCACCGCCAGCTACCAGGTCATGATTTTGTGACGACCCACCATGCCCTCTACCAGGTCATGATTTAGTACGCTACCAGGTCATGATTTTGTGACGACCCACCATCCCCGCTATCAGGTCATGATTTTGTGACAGCCCACCATGCCCGCTACCAGGTCATGACTTAGTGACAACAGGCTCCGAACTTTGTTTATAAAAACATGCATTCAAAAATGACCTAGTTAAGTAACTACGTAAGTGGTATTCCATCATTTTCTATTATTACCGCCCGAACCCCGCTGTTACAAGCTTCAGATGTCTAGTAGTTTCGTATTTGACTTATAATTAATGTCCCGTCAAAAATAAGGAATCGGCATGGGTCACAGATCAGTTCCAATAATATTACTAACTCCTGCAATTAAGCTAGGGAAAGCTGATGCAAACGCAACACGGGTAAATAGCCAAAATTGATAGGTCGCAATATAACAGACAAGCCGGCCACCTAGCCTGGTCTCCTGGTGCTTTCATAAAGCCGGCCACCTAGCCTGGTCTCCTGGCGCCTTCATTAAGCCGGACACCTAGCCTGGTTTCCTGGTGCCTTCATAAAGCCAGCCACCTGGCCTGGTCTCCTGGTGCCTTCATAGAGCCAGCAACCTGGCATGGTCTCCTGGTGCCTTCATAAAGCCAGCCACCTGACCTGGTCTCCTGGTGCCTTCATAGAACCAGCAACCTGGCATGGTCTCCTGGTGCCTTCATAAAGCCAGCCACCTAGCCTGGTCTCCTGGTGCCTTCATAAAGCCAGCCACCTAGCCTGGTCTCCTGGTGCATTCATAAAGCTAGCCACCTGGCCTAGTGTACTCATAACGCTGGTCACTTCTTCCGGTCCCCTCTTTAAGCCGGCCACCTCTTCCGGCCCCCTCATAACGCTGGTCACCTCTTCCGGTTCCTTCATAACGCTGGTCACCTCTTCCGGTCCCCTCATAATGCCGGTCACCTCTTCCAGTTCCCTCATAACGCCGGTCACCTCTTCCAGTCCCCTCATAACGCTGGTCACCTCTTCCGGTCCCCTCATAATGCCGGTCACCTCTTCCAGTCCCCTCATAACGCTGGTCACCTCTTCCGGCCCCCTCATAACGCTGGTCACCTCTTCTGGTCCCCTCATAATGCCGGTCACTTCTTCCAGTTCCCTCATAACGCTGATCACCTCTTCCGGTCCCCTCATAACGCTGGTCACCTCTTCCGTTCCCTCATAACGTCCCCTCCGGTCCCCTAAAAGCTGGTCACCTCTTCCAGTTCCCTCATAACGCCGGTCACCTCTTCCGGTCCCCCTCATAACGCTGGTCATCTCTTCCTTCCGGTCCCCTCATAACGCCGGTCACCTCTTCCGGTCCCCTCATAACGCTGGTCACCTCTTCCGGTCCCCTCATAACGCTGGTCACCTCTTCCGGTCCCCTCATAACGCTGGTCACCTCTTCCGGTCCCCTCATAACGCTGGTCACCTCTTCCGGTCCCCTCATAACGCTGGTCACCTCTTCCGGTCCCCTCATAATGCCGGTCACCTCTTCCAGTTCCCTCATAACGCTGGTCACCTCTTCCGGTCCCCTCATAACTCCGGTCACCTCTTCCAGTCCCCTCATAACGCTGGTCACCTCTTCCAGTTCCCTCATAACGCCGGTCACCTCTTCCAGTCCCCTCATAACGCTGGTCACCTCTTCCGGCCCCCTCATAACGCTGGTCACCTCTTCCGGTCCCCTCATAATGCCGGTCACCTCTTCCAGTTCCCTCATAACGCTGGTCACCTCTTCCGGTCCCCTCATAAAGCCTGTCACCTCTTCCAGTTCCCTCATAACGCCGGTCACCTCTTCCGGTCCCCTAATAACGCTGGTCACCTCTTCCAGTCCCCTCATAACGCCGGTCACCTCTTCCGTTCCCCTCATAACACCGGTCACCTCTTCCGGTTCCCTCATAACGCTGGTCACCTCTTCCGGTCCCCTCAGAACGCTGATCACCTCTTCCGGTCCCCTCTGAACGCTGGTCACCTCTCCCGGTTCCCTCGATCCCACATAAAGCTGGTTGCATGCACACTGTCTATCTATCGTTCTGTAACACATCACGCCTACTGCCACAACAACAGTGCTGACCGGTCTTTCCCCTTAATCCTATCAGGGCGCAATCAGGTGTAAACACTTGATGAAGAAACTGAGTTTCCTTAACCACATTACCTCGACCCGGCGCAGTGTTATGGTGGCCAGTTAGGAATATTGAAGTCAGGCAAGACTCCGCGGCCGCATTAAGGAGCGACGTAGGGAGGTGGTGTTAATTGTAGGTTGGGCGGCAGAGCTGGCCACGCTAAAAGGATTTAAGGGAAATGCCAAAACAGGTTAAAGAGATGAAGACATTGTAAAGACTTTGGGGAGTTGACGTGCAGTTCACGAATCTCTCCTGTTCTGAGATTACTATGCAAGCTTGAGCGAGCAAAGACCGCTGATTTACGAATGATGGCGACATCTGTTAAATTCACTTCCAGACTTCAAGATGTCTTGACGTCAAAGAGTGTTGACTGCAAATAAAAGAATAGCTTTGATGCGATCAGCGGAATTTTTAATATAGCCTTGCTCATATGTGAATGTTGAAGCAGACAGTATCGTCAATTCTCCGTCACAAACCATATATACATGAAACAATCTACTTGATTTCCCAGTCTCATAACCATATATACATATGACATGCATAACATACCCAAATGACGAGGCTGATAATGAGTGTCTACACAATATACTCATAATTTGACACCTAGTTAGATAAAGACGCATCATACACCTGTCAACGTTAAGACGCAACATTTGACACCTGTCTATATTAATACATACATATGGCACATGCCTACGTTAAGACATCATATAACAGCTGCTTACATTAAGACCCATCATATGACACCTGTGTAAATTACGACCCATCATATGACACCTGTCTACTGTAAGACGCATCATATTACAACTGTGTTGATTGCGACCCATCATATGACACCTGTTTACATTGAGACGCATCATATGATACCTGTCTACTGTAAAACGAATCCTATGACACTTGTCTACGATAAGACGCATCATATTACACCTGTTTACATTACGACCCATCATATGACACCTGTGTAGATTACGACCAATCATATGACACCTGTTTACATTGAGACGCATCATATTACACCTGTGTACTATAATACGCATCATATTACACCTGTCAATATTAAACGGCATCATATGACACCTGTCTATATTTAGACGCAACGTATGACCCCTGTCTACCGTACAAAACGCATGATATGACACATATCTACGGTGAGACGCATCATATGACGCCTGTCTACGTTAAGGCGCATCATATGACACTTATCTGCGTTGCGACGCATCGTACGGCACCCGTCGACACTAAGAAGCATCATATGACACCTGTCTACGTTACGACGCATCGTATGACACCTTTCTACGTTAAGACACATCATGTGACACCTGTCTACTGTACAAAGCATCATATGACATATATCTACGTTGCGACGCATCATACGACATCTGTCCACGGTAGGCCGCATCATATTACGATGTCAACATCAAGACGCAGTGTGGCGCCTGTCTACATTAAGACGCATGATATGACCCCTGTCTACTGTAAAACAACACATCATATGACACCTGTCTGCTGTAAAACGCATCATATCACACCTATCTACGTTGAGAAGCATCTACACACGTCATCCTGCCCCGTTAGTCATCCTACACCCAACGTCATCCAACACCCCACGTCATCCTTCACTACACAAACCAACACCCAAGAATATATCTACACCCCTCGTCATCCTACACCCCACGTCATCCTACACACCATGTCATTTTACGCCACACGTCATTCTACACAGCACGTCATCCTTCACCCCACGTCATCCGACACCCTTAGTCATCCTACACCCCACGTCATACTTCACTACTCGTCATCCTGCATCCTACATAATCCAACACCTTATATTTTACTACACCCCTCATCATCCTACGACCCATGTCACCCGACGCCACACGTCACCCTACACCACACATCATCATCATCCTTTTAACACACGTCATCCTACACCCCACGTCGACCTACACCCCACATAATCCCTCACCACACGTCATCCTACACCCCACGTCGAC
This sequence comes from Urechis unicinctus, assembly GCA_034190875.2. Classification (NCBI taxonomy): domain Eukaryota; kingdom Metazoa; phylum Annelida; class Polychaeta; order Xenopneusta; family Urechidae; genus Urechis; species Urechis unicinctus. The sequence goes on from CM067350.1 coordinate 66,200,823, forward strand.
CTACACCCCACGTCACCCTACACCCCTCATCATCCTACACCCCACATCATCCTACACCCCACGTCGACCTACACCCCACGTCACCCAACACCCCTCATCATCCCACACCCCACGTCACCCTACACCCCACATCAACCTCCACCACATGTCATCCCACACCCCACGTCGACCTACACCCCACGTCACCCTACACCCCTCATCATCCTACACCACACATCATCCTACACCCCACGTCACCCTACACCCTACGTCAACCTACACCCCTAATCATCCTATACCCCACGTCATCCTACACCCCTCATCATCCTACATCACACATCATCCTACACCACACATCATACTACACCACACATCATCCTTCACCCCTCATCATCCTACACCCTACGTCATCCTAAACCCCTCATCATCCTACACCAGACATCATCCTTCACCCCACGTCATCCTTCAGCCCTCATCATCCTACACCAGACATCATCCTTCACCCCACGTCAACCTACACCCCTCATCATCCTACACCCCACGTCGACCTACACCCCACGTCATCCTTCACCCCACGTCATCCTACAACACACATCATCCTTCACCACACATCATCCTACACCCCACGTCATCCTTCACCCCACGTCATCCTGCACCACACATCATCCTTCACCCCTCATCATCCTACACCACACACCATCTTACACCCCAGGTCATCCTACACCACACATCATCCTACACCCCACGTCACCCTACACCCCACGTCATCCTACACCACACATCATCCTACACCCCACGTCACCCTACACCCCTCATCATCCTACACCCCAGGTCATCCTACACCACACATCATCCTACACCCCACGTCACCCTACACCCCTCATCATCCTACACCCCACGTCATCCTACACCACACATCATCCTACACCCCACGTCACCCTACACCACACATCATCCTACACCCCACGTCACCCTACACCCCTCATCATCCTACACCCCCACGTCATCCTACACCACACACGTCATCATCCTACACACCACGTCACCCTACACCACACATCATCCTACACCCCACATCACCCTACACCCCTCATCATCCTTCACCACACATCATCCTACACCCCACGTCACCCTACACCCCTCATCATACTACACCCCACGTCATCCTACACCACACATCATCCTACACACCACGTCACCCTACACCACACATCATCCTACACCCCTCATCATCCTACACCCCACGTCATCCTACACCCCACGTCAACCTACACCCCTCATCATCCTACACCACACATCATCCTACACCCCTCATCATCCTACACCCCACGTCATCCTACACCCCACGTCAACCTACACCCCTCATCATCCTACACCACACGTCATCCTACACCCCACGTCATCATACACCCCACGGCATCCTATACCCTACATAATCCAACATCTTATATCATCCTCCACCCCACATCATTCCAAACGTCTCGTCATCGACCACCCTACGTCATCCTACACCCCATGCTATCCTACACACCACGTCATCCTACACCCTTAGTCATCCTATAACCCACGTCATCCTACACCACACGTCATCATGCACCCTACGTCATCCTATACCCTACATAATCCAACATCTTATATCATCCTCCACCCCACATCATTCCAAACGTCTCGTCATCGACCACCCTACGTCATCCTACACCCCATGCTATCCTACACACCACGTCATCCTACACCCTTAGTCATCCTACAACCCACGTCATCCTACACCACACGTCATCATGCACCCTACGTCATCCTGTACCCTACATAATCCAACATCTTATATCATCCTCCACCCCACATCATTCCAAACGTCTCGTCATCGACCACCCTACGTCATCCTACACCCCATGCTATCCTACACACCACATCATCCTACACCCCTCGTCATCCTAAATCCACGTCATCCTACACTCCATGGCATTCTTCGCCCCATCCAAACCCACTTCGCCTTCGGTAACAGTACAAACTTTACGCAGAGTGTTTTAAAGCAACCGTCTAGATTTTATCACATCTCACAATGCTGCAACACAAACAATAAACAGTCGATTGATAAGGGTTATCTCCTGCGAAAATAAATCGGCTAAACTCGATACCTCCGCCAAAAAAATCCCACTAGCTAACTTCTATTGATGGCTACAGAGTTAAGACTGTACTGCGAGGAGGTTTGAGTTTTCTTAGGAGGGGGGTGGGAGAGTTGGGGCTGGATGGCAGTAACTACGATGCAAGAAGGCCCGGCCAGACGGAAGGAGAAGGTGGATGTTTGGGTGGGTGGGCCTTCTGTATTCTTCAACAGCATCGTGCTACTATAGACCCCTAACCTCACCAGCTAACACCTCTGCTCTCGCTCTCTTACTCTACGGAATACCCGCTGCGCGTACTCCGTCATTTAATCCATTGCGACACAGAGCGGCGAAACCAAGTCGCTACCGAAGCCCTCATTGCCATAGGATCTGGGCGCGCTGTTGGGGACTGGCACCGCGCGTCTAGCTTCCTGCAGTTGCCCTAACGTAAAACAAAGTTCATCTGCTCTAAAGAATCGACGGAATAATTCAACATCCCACCCATGCGAACGCATTGTTATGAAACGCAAGACGACACGCGCTGAAATTAACTAGTTCAAATAAAATGTTGCTTTTTGCAATTTGCGGGGATTTGTGTTCCAACAGCCACCGTTTATCAGCTTATAGCTTTCCCTCATACTATATGACCCTCAGCAAACAGGAATATCAATTAGCAGACGAGACTGCACAAAAGAGTGTACAAAATATGCATAAACAGATATATCATACTTTTGACATTCCGTCAGTTTTCCGTTTGGCTAATGATTTACAATTGTGCATGTCTTTTTCAAACAATATTCTCTGCTTGATAACCAAATGGAACCCTGGCGATATCGTGACGGTGATTTATAATCAGTTCAAACATGGCGATTCCCGCTCATCTGGGCGCATGCGTCGTAACACACCTGCATTCACTATATAGACCAAACAAGCTACCAAGTGGGCACTACAAGTATACCACCATAACGAAAGTTGTACAGACGAAATACTTTAACATTAAATATATATACGCCCCCCCCCCCACACCCCCCCACTATTCGGCCTTGAGACAACATCTGTCTGAGGATTGAAGTGTAAAAAGGCAAGGGGTGACAGAGCAGAGCATTGGACAGGCGCTGTTTACCTTTCCATTAGTAAAGTTTATAAACACTTCACTCCCCAGTCCTGTTCCTGCTGGTATTGCTAAGACTATTGCTTTATCTAAAGTTCACTGGGGTTTTCACTTTCACAGCTGACAAACAGACTTCCCTGATACCCAATGTCACCTTAATGGTCCGTGAGAAGCGCACTCTTTGGGTAAGGATTAGAATCGACCAGTTGGTCACCAGGTTAAAAAGAGACACTTGACTAGCTTTTCTTCCTCACCGTGAATGCCAATTAAACCTGATGTCGAGTTGATTCTATAAGACAACATAGTAAGCGAACTCTGACCCCTAGCAACAGACTGTCGGTCGGGAAGTCACGTGAGACCAACTGACATGCGCACAGGACCGTCTGCGCATATCCAGTGAAAAGCTGTTGCACATGTTTGGTAGTGAGTTTTTATCTTTCCTGACAATCCGAAATACCCACAGTGTGCTGGTATTAGATATTGCTGTGAGTAGTAGCGTCCTACCCGGTTTAACAGTCAATGAGGGGAATTTACATCATGCATGAAGCGCTGAAAGACAGGATTACATAGCATATAAACCATCTCACTCCCTGCCTTCTCCAAGTTCCTTCAATATGTCTCTCTTTTTCACCCCGTCTGCTTGTTACCCAACCTAACCCCCTCTGTCCCTCCCAGTCGACCCCACCCCCGACCTCACCCTCCACCACCGGCCACATCGTCAACGCCTTGCTACGCGACACCTTCATAAATAATAACCATCGCCTCACCGAGCTTCCTTCAGTGCTGGTCAATCGATTCGCAGCTGAATTCACTTTCCAAATAAACACACCCATGGAAGGATTTCTATAATAACATAACTCGTACAAAAGAGGGGGCATGGGAGAAAACAGGCACTTTTAAGACATTTCTTAGAAACAAGTTCAAGTCAGAACAACGCATCAGACATAATTAACATAGGTAATTAGCAAAATGAATTTGCATGTGAAGACTAGCATAATATTGAAGTAGTGGATTGTGAGCGAAACATCAATCGACCTACATAGTCTCATCGCTTAATATACGCACACATTCACACACTGTCACACACATATGTATTTATATATACACACGCAATTACTTCAACCGAAGCGGATTAATACGCACTTGCATACAAAAGGGCACGTACGGACGCGCATAAACACAGTCAAAGAAAAAGAAACTGACAGCACACGAATGGACACATGCTGATGGACAGCAGACTGTCGACTACACTCACACACAAGCACGAATGGACACCCATGCGTGGACACAGACACATTCGCACACTCTAGCGCAAGCGCACAGCGACACACACACATACACCAATGCGCACACATACTGACGCAAATACACACATACACACACTAACGCACACACATACTGACGCACATACACACGCACGAGGACAATTAATCACACCCCCCTCTAAGCGCTCTTTTATGAGCACCATTATAGGTGCATTGCGCCGCGCCATGGCGTATTTCATTTCCCATTATCACAGACGCGCTTCTCTTTATTTTAATTAATGACTGAATACGGCTCAGGTTCCCATCTTATTGGCGCAGTCCGTCAAGCAGCTGAAGCAGCGTAAAGATGGATGGCCTATGAAACTGTTCCCATAATGAGTTATTCAATATAAATGGACCATGTAATACGCTCCCCAGCTCGTAACCAGTTACCATTACTGCATATATATTAGATAATCTGGCGCCTAATATGCGTGATAGGGAGATAGATATATATATATATATATATATATATATATATATATATATATATATATATATATATATATATATATATATATATATATATCTATATATATATAGATCATTATATACCCTCTATATCTATATATTGCTAATATAAATCTCTATATCTCTTCTCTCTTCTGCTCGTCTATGACGAATATATAAAGATCTCTATATGCTATTTTCTATATATCTATAAACATATATTCATATCTACGATTCCAAGATCTTAGTTTCAAAGGTAAATTGCTAAGTAATCTCTAATATTTCTTAGCTTTTGCACGTTGATGACGAAAATTAAAGATTATTTGCTATTTTATGCACCAAACCTTCGATAATGGCTTACAAACGAGTAGCGAACATCTAGTCTCGCGCTATATAGTCTAGTCTCGCGCTATATAGTCTAGTCTCGCGCTATACAGTCTAGTCTCGTGCTATACAGTCTAGTCTCGCGATATACGGTCTAGTCCTGCGCTATATAGTCTAGACTCGCGCTATACAGTCTAGTCTCGCGATATACGGTCTAGTCTCGCGCTATACAGTCTAGTCTCGTGCTATATAGTCTAGTCTCGCGCTATACAGTCTAGTCTCGCGCTATACAGTCTAGTCTCGCGCTATACAGTCTAGTCTCGCGCTATACAGTCTAGTCTCGCGATATACGGTCTAGTCTCGCGCTACACAGTCTTGTCTCGCGCTATACAGTATAGTCTCGCGCTATACAGTCTAGTCTCGCGCTATACAGTCTAGTCTCGCGCTATACAGTCTAGTCTCGCGATATACGGTCATTTTCGCCCTTACTCGCCGGGTGTCGATAATATGTACTCCGGTTATATACGGCTCATTATTCCCGTCAAAACGAAGAAATTGAACTCGACTTTACAAAAGTATACGTCAGAGCAGAATTTTTATGATTTTTCGATGAAAATATTTTTCAAATCAAATCCATTCACAGGCGAATATTGATGCATGACTTCGCTATAACAAACCTGATCTAAGTTGGACGAAGTGGAAACAACGAAGCTTCATTAAAGGTAAATATCCTTATTGATTTCATAAGAATGGTCTGAAACCAATCCCAAAACGAACACGAACGCTGATGTTGCGTTGAAGGTCATCCATACCTTCCCCTCGGCTATTTTGATTGCAACAGTTACAAGTTTTCTTAAATCAATCTAATCATATGGTTGAAGTAGTTGTATTAAATAGAAGTGTTGTAACTCATAAGCAGACGTTTATTCTATTGTGCTAAGATGTGCACAGCCACTAAACCCAAGTGCCATGTACATGTGTTTGACTGCGTACGACAGACGCGGCACATCACACAGACCCGCCATGGTGGGAACTCAATCTCGACGCGATGTGACTAGAATCGACGACTGAAGTGGCTGCGCATCCCCGCTGAATCATCGCGTTTGCGCAGACCTCTAGCGGAGTTGGCGCTCGTTTTTTCCACTCACAAATAGCTGCCAGCGGCTGTGGCGCGATGAAGCAGAGGTCGGATTTCAAGGGAAGGATATTGCAGATGTAAAGAGGCGGGTTGCTTTAATTCGGCCAGAGCAATTTGTCATACATGATTAAAGAAGTGTGATGCAGGGTAATTTTGGGAGTTCTATGCCCGCACGGCGCTTATTAACGTAGTAGTGTTAGTAAGAGCATGGCAATATAGCAAGAGGTAGGTCAGTGTGACGTCAGCTGGTCACTGGTGTACAGAACGCACTTATACACGCGCTATTAAAGGGAGGCAGCTCATAGCCACTTCTCCTCTACTCAACTATTTCAGCGGCAGCATCTATCTTTATCTTCAATGTCATCATCTCACTTGCTTTATATCGTCTCCATTCTCTCTGAGAACCTCATCAGTCATCCAATGCTTCTCCTTCTTTCCGCCTATACTTATCCGCGACCCTACTCACCCTACTCACCCTACTCACCCACTACCTTCCTTTTCTTCCCACCTATATCGTCTGCTACGATCTCTGTCACCATCTCTCATCTTTAAGCCGTTTCCGTTCGGCTCTTTCTCTTCCACTGCTCTATTTATCTGGCCTCTTGCCCCCCACCCACTCTCTCTCTCTCTCTTTCTATCTCCCCTCCCTTCCTCTCTCTCTCTCTCTCTCTCTCTCTCTCTCTCTCTCTCTCTCTCTCTCTCTCTCTCTCTCTCTCTCTCTCTCCATCTCTACCCATTAACCCTTCAGCAGGAATCCTGCTATCGTTGTATTGAATCATGAATTGCTAGATAAATATGGTCAACCGACGTGAGCTAGCGGTCTACAAGGAAAATTGGGCAGCGGTGAACAAATATACCTAGGGTCACAACCAAGATTTCCACCAACGTATATTTTCTTACGAAGGCCCTGTGGTATGAGATGCCATTAGATGAGTATGAATGGTCAATACCTGTAAGGTATGTACAATGCGGTCAAGCAAAACACTCATAGACTCAAGCAAGCAGATAGCTGCTTAGTCGCTCACCAGACGGCAGCATCTCCAAGACGCGACTGGAAAGGGTTAAACGTTATGATGGCGCAAATTTGGTTTTGAAGTGGCATGTAACAGCATGATGCGCTGTTGACAAATCATATTTCCTCAACAGACTCATTTGTTTCCTTCTTACAAGTCTTCTTCGGCAGTTTAAGAGACATGTTTTAATGGATTAGTAAATTTGATTCTATTTTCTCTTTGCTACTCAAAGTAGCCCAATGACCAACACAGACGGTATTTATGTGAATGTTATCGGGTTGGGTAGAGCAAGCTCGAAGGACTCCATGATAATCCGATGTTGTAGCTTGGGGTGTCAAGCACAATATACGACAGGGCGTATAAGTTATATTGATCATGTCAAACATCCGCACCCCCAAAACCCTACCCCCTACGTTTGCCCCATCATCCGCAGACCAAACACCCCACCCCTACGGTTGCCCCAACATCCGCAGACCAAATACCCTACCCCCACGTTTGTCCCAACAGCCGCAAACACCCTACCCCCACGTCTGCTCCAATATCCGCAGCCCAAACATCAGCACCCCTAACTCCGATCCCTCCCATCTGACCCCACATCATCAACCCTAACTCCCATCCCTCCCATCTGACGCCACATCAGCATCCTTAACTCCCATCCCTCCCATCTGACCCCACATCATCATCCCTAACTCCCAGCCCTCCCATCTGACCCCACATCATCAACCCTAACTCCCATCCCTCCCATCTGACGCCACATCAGCATCCTTAACTCCCATCCCTCCCATCTGACCCCACATCATCAACCCTAACTCCCATCCCTCCCATCTGACCCCCCCAGCACATCATCATCCCTAACTCCCATCCCTCCCATCTGACCCTACATCAGCATCCCTAACTCTCAGCCCTCCCATCTGACCCCACATCAGCATCCCTAACTCCGATCCCTCCCATCTGACCCCACATCATCAACCCTAACTCCCATCCCTCCCATCTGACCCCACATCATCAACCCTAACTCCCATCCCTCCCATCTGACCCCACATCATCAACCCTAACTCCCAGCCCTCCCATCTGACCCCACATCATCAGCCCTAACTCGCAGCCCTCCCATCTGACCCCTCATCATCAACCCTAACTTCCATCCCTCCCATCTGACGCCACATCATCATCCCTAACTCCCAGCCCTCCCATCTGACCCCACATCATCAACCCCTAACTCCCATCCCTCCCATCTGACCCCACATCATCATCCCTAACTCGCAGCCCTCCCATCTGACCCCACATCATCAACCCTAACTCCCATCCCTCCCATCTGACCCCACATCATCATCCCTAACTCCCAGACCTCCCATCTGACCCCACATCAGCATCCTTAACTCCGATCCCTCCCATTTGACCCCACATCATCAACCCTGACTCCCATCCCTCCCATCTGACCCGCATCATCAGATCAGCCCTCCCCTGACCCCACATCATCATCCCTAACTCCATCCCTCCCATCTGACCCTACATCATCCCAACCCTAACTCCCATCCCTCCCATTTGACTCCCCCACATCATCATCCCTAACTCCCAGCCCTCCCATCTGACCCCACATCAGCATCCTTAACTCCCATCCCTCCCATCTGACCCTACATCATCAACCCTAACTCCCATCCCTCCCATCTGACCCCACATCAGCATCCCTAACTCCCACCCCTCCCATCTGACCCCACATCATCAACCCTGACTCCCAGCCCTCCCGCCTGACCCCACATAAGCGACCAAAATTCCCAGCCCTCCCATCTGACCCCACATCAGCGACCCTAACCTAGTAGCATGTACGATCGTGCGACCCTCCATCAGTCGACCTCATAAAGACGCCTCTCCATTATACTCTGTCAAAACCACTTAACTCACACATTCACCATCAAAGCCAACCCCTGTCAAATAACTAGGGCATTTAAAATTGCAACTTCCCTGGAACATAATTTGAGTTTACCGGCTCATACCTGGTCGTCATTTCAGGGTGTTGTGTTTTGTGGGACAAACCATGGGGTTTTCCATGTGGATGTTGTTAAGGGCACGAGATAAGTTGTATTTACGACCAAGAAAAAAGCTAGGGCAATTTTATCCGCATGAATAAAATGTCAGCTTGGGAGGGCTTTTTATTGTGCGCGTGTGGTTGATTACCCTAATGTAACTATACAGGCGTTGGCTGTGGTCAATGACCCTCAGTGCTGTGTAGTATACACGGCTCCTGCTACGTCATAAGTTACGACCTGTAATGATCGACAGAAAAACACAGGCACGCCCCCTGGGGGTTCAACGGGGTCACCTCAACCCCCTTAGGATAATAAGTCACCAGTTTCTCATGTTAAATTTAATCCGAGTGATCGCTTCAGAAATCCTTCGCAGAAAGGCCACTTACAGGTGGGACCCTTTTGGTCACCTCAACTGCCGCCGCACACATAGCTACACACAACGTTCACGTACACACACAGAGATACACGCACACACACACGTACGCCCCCCTCCCCCACCCCCAACACACACCTCAGTAGACCTTTGCAACATATAAGATGACGAAATATCTTGTAAAGGGAACACCATTGAATTTGTTGATATACATTTTGAAATCAATGCCGACAAATGGAATGGATGCTTCCGCCCGATAATCGCAGTACGCATAAGGTGATGCACAGGAATTATTGCGTTCTTCTCCAGAGGAAGGTTTCATGGTCGATTGCGCACCGGAAACACAAGACCAAACAAAAGACATCAGGGTCAAGAGACAATATTTTCGAAGCTGCTGATGAAAGTCGTGGGTCGATGACCTCACCTCCATTGCCGCACCACCCGCCCACACATCTGATCTCAACGCAAGCTCTGTGTTGCTGGGAAGTGGGGAAACCTATCACAATAAAGCCGGCGACAGTTAAACCTTCTCTCAAAATATTCTTCTGCCTTATTTGGACCAGCTAACTGTAACGCAACCTCACGGTCTACACGACATTTCTAACTCACTATACAGAGGATTATAATGTGTGTACGAGAAATCATTACTTCAATTCAAACAGCATGGAGAGAAAGGGGTAATCAGTGTTTCCCCCCCCCCTAAAAACCACTAATTTTTGTTCAGTCACAGTGAGGGTCTGCGCACAGCTCTGTCGAACTAAGCTGCATAGACATCTTGTAAATATCGTCCATGGAGGTCCATCGTCCATGGAGGCCCGGGTCGTGACCGGTGTGTCCAACCACAGGCGCACGGTTCCCGTCGTTAGGTTACCATAACATATATATATATATATATAGAGATATATAGATATATATATATATATATATAGAGATATATATATATATATATATATATATATATATATATATATATATATATATATATATATATATATATATATATATATATATATATATATATATATATATATATATATATATATATATGTATGTATGCATGCATGCATGGATGTATGGATGCATGTATGTATGTATGTATGTATGTATGTATGTATGTATGTATGTATGTATGTATGTATGTATGTATGTATGTATGTATGTATGTATGTATGTATGTATGTATGTATGTATGTATGTATGTATGTATGTATGTATGTATGTATGTATGTATGTATGTATGTATGTATGTATGTATGTATGTATGTATGTATGTATGTATGTATGTATGTATGTATGTATGTATGTATGTATGTATGTATGTATGTATGTATAAATATATATATATATATATATATATATATATATATATATATATATATATCTATATATATATATATATATATATATATATTGTCTGGTGCTCGCATTATAACGACTCGCATTCCTGTCTAAAGAAGAGATTCAGATCTCCAGGCTAGTAGTCCCTGTACCGACGGCAGGCACTCTTAACTGTGTGTTTGGCTTTCGAATTCATGCAGCTCACGTTAGGATTCCGCACATATTGGTGCATTGAATACCGTATTATGTAAACAGTATGCAAAGGAAATAAACGTTTCTTACTGGTTATAAGGTGTTAACACTTGTATGCTCAAGTCACTGATGAAGATTAATTGGGCAATTACTTTGTTGGTTGCTGGTTTAGTATGTTGACCACGTGGCCGGTAGCTTCATTCAGTATCTCTGGCTGATTGGGAGTAGGTTTCATTCTACAAAAGACTGATTGGTCGATCTGAGTGTTAAGTGTCGATTGAATTGTTGGTTGTTTGATTGATGGATCGATGGTAGAATATACCCCAAATCAAACTAACTAAAGCCGATGTGCGCCCCATTTCGGTAGAGAGTGATGGACACGCTCAACTGGGATGGATCGAGTTAGTGTCGATCCCGGCTGCTTCATCATCCTCCACATCCGCTCCAGGACTCCGCCCTCCATGCAACCACACGCCCCACTCAATCCTGTTCTGTTTTTATACTCCATACCATGATCTCGGAATCTTGCTCAGAGCCTTCCTCGAGCATGACGACGCCAAGAGAGGCTCCATCCTCCGTGTTTACTTGCCTGTCAACGGCTGTTTGTGTTAACAGGGCTTCAAAGTACCCCCTCCGAGCCCCCAGGCAAGAAGCACGGTTTGTTTAGCTTGCTACTGGCTGTCAAGATAACGAGATTAGACGATTCGGAGGGGTCACTTCCTCTCATTTCATTCACGGGATCATGTAAACGCAAGCCCTATAAAAGTCAACAGTCAACTTTAATCTTTATTGTTTCAGCATAAAACTAAAACTGCCTCTAATTGCCATGCCTTACAGTGGGATTTTCAACGATTTGAAAATGATCCAAATGTATTGGACTGATAACGAACAACTCTATGTTCCCCGTGAAACCAGCGTTACCCACACAGAAAATGGGGAAAGAGCATGAAATTCAACAAGTTGGTGTTACAAACTTCCCCACGTACGCCTTTCGTGGTAGAAGTCAACTGCTCGCCACTTGTAGCTCTGTGTGGAGCGGTCTTCGTGGCTTACTAACATAAGCAGTAATACGAGTGAGCATGAATTCTAAATACACCTAGAATTTACGTGAACAACCATCTGAATCAGCCCAATGAAGCCAATCACACTCTCATTGTATTGAGTTGTCATCTTCTCAGAGACAACGATAATTGCCTCTCCAGTCATGGTATATGTACATGCAGAAGTCATTGAACTGGCTGTAAACAAATACAGGTTGCTCCTCTCTTATGACTATGCTTGCAATGTGGACGTCTGCCAATTGGTAAAGCCTCCGCCTGGGGAAGCGTATTGCACAATGCAGCGCATTCAAGCCTGACCCTGTTTATCGTAGAGTCATGCCCAGTGGTCAAGAAAATGCCCGATCACCCAAATCTTACACCATCATTAAATGAGGAATTTCCTTGGTTTTCCACCTTTTCAACACTCTATACGGAGAAACTATCATATTTCATGACATTATTTTCGCGAGTTTCATTTAAAATGCTTAAAAATGTAATCACTTGACTGGGGACGACGACTTCTCTTGAAAATTAGTTCAAAATCTCTTTGACATTAATAAATAAGTGTAAGAACATTACGATATTGTAAACTTAGTGTACCTAACCTAAATGTAGGAACCCTTATCTAGCCGAAGTGTAGGAACATTAAGATACTTAATTCTTAGTGCAGGAATACTGTTACAATCTAACCTAAGTGGAGCAACACTCTGACAGTATGACTTGAGTGTAGGTACATAGTCACACTCTAACATAGATGTAGGAACTCTCATGTAAGTGTAGGAACACTGACAATCTAACATCAGAGTAGCAACACCCTGACAGGACGACCAACCGGTTTGCACTTGCAAATCATAAAAGTTGTGTAATGTGGTTCGATTTCAAACGAAAATGCTCCAATAACTGTAAGGCACAGTTAGACTAAGCGTGTGTTTGCTATAAGATACCACACCTTCTCGTCCGAGCCATCCCATGGTGAAAGTGCCATCAAGCTTATAAACGATTCCTTAGAAACGATAAAAATAGTCACCACGAACGCTATGCTAGATGATGTCGAGCAAAGTTTGGCAGCACAACATCACCTCCATCTCAACCACTGCTCAATGCGTGGCGGCACAACATCACCTCCATCTCAACCACTGCTCAATGCGTGGCGGCACAACATCACCTCCATCTCAACCACTGCTCAATGCGTGGCGGCACAACATCACCTCCATCTCAACCACTGCGCAATGCGTGGCGCTTTGTAACAATCTATACGGTATCATCCTGACAAAGTCGGTTATAAAAGTTAAAACCAGATCCGATTGTTTTTGTTGTTGTTATGTTTCCACAGCCATCAGCAAAGTTCACCAAATACCCGGAATACGAGAGCCATCGGACGCCACGTATCCGCGTACGTGGCAGCAGGTGGGATAATATCACTGTGGTCCAAACGGCTCATGATTGAGACCAGGTGAGGATGTTACAACGGCAGTTGCTAAATCATCATCTGCTCATCTTTACTTCTGCTAAATTGACAATATTACTTACCTGGGCTGAACAGTAGTGCCTCATCGTCCCCCTTAAAACGTAAATCCAAATGAACTGATCTCAACAAAACCACTGTGCAACTGAGTTCCCAATTCCCAAGTATATGACGCCTTGATATCAGTTTGCCATGTCAGGGGTCAAGCTTTCAAAAGCTGGCCCCACCTAGCTTTGGCAACTGCACGGATCGAGTCGGACATTTTAATTGAATTCCAATTACGCTCGGTGTATGCTACACCCGCCCGCGTCACCATGCAACGCCAACTTAGTCGTTCGGTAATGGATTTCGCTACTAAACTCCCTCTCTCTCTATTCATCCGGCACCGAATGTGTGTTGATTGGTATAATGTCAGAGACCTATTCTGCTACCCTCCTCCCCCGCCCCGCACACAAATACTGTTATGTATCCCACCCCCTTACTCAGAACACCGCTACCTACCACCATACCAGCTACAGCACCGTGAACTCTCACAGTGGACAACGTGATCTCGCGTTACCTCCCGCTGTAAATGGACACGACCCCGGCTTCCCACGATTCAGATTATATGGTGCTCTGGTGAAATTGAAAATGCAACTGCGGCGTAGAAAAAGGCAGTTTATGGCTTAGCGTTGCGGTATTCAAACTAAACAAGATAAGGTTTGCCAAGGAAGATTAGAAAAGCATTTTGAGGTGATGAAGAAGTTGATAAACGAAATGCAAGTCCAATCAAAATACCCACAACCGCGACTGGAGGTCCAAATCGCGAGAGCCCGGTAAGCGTTGATCACCACGGTCTGTGAGCAAGGTGAACCTCCACCTATGTCTGTGACGGCTTACAATACACTCATCTTATGATAATGAGATGTCGATAAATACCTCAAAAGACACTGTCTCTGCTGCAGCAACAGGCATCAACGGTGAAGCGCATCTTTTGGTTGCCATAGCAACAGCACCAAAGTATTAATGATGGTATATAGATCCGTCACTCGAATTAGATCATGTGTTCATTGACCACACAAGCGCGCTTTAGAATCCACACGAAAATATTCTAGTTGGTTGTAGTTCACATATATGATCTAGTCGACTGACAGGCAGCCATTGTACGGGTCATATAAGGTTCCGCAAGCACGCGAGTCAGCCACTTCTTGGCATGGCAGTACCAGATATGTCAGCTGACGGCATTGACGAACCCCCGCCCTGGCTCGAGCGAAGAACACCAACATACCCATTAGTCATCCGCTTTAAGTTGTATTCGAGTCAAATCCGGATCCGGATACTCGATACGCGACTGAAAATAAACCGCATGGCCAGAGAGGCAAAGATGACATGTTCGTGCTGAACACGGATGCAAGTCACGTGGTATCTGTATCACTTGGGACTTGTACAAAATTGGAGAAATATACTTTTGGATAATGAGTCATTGGTAAATCACAGCACGTTTCCTGTGATGCACATAACAAACAAAGAATTCTAATAAAAGTTTTCCGCCATGGTGAGAAACGAATATTTCATAAGGATTGCATGTTCCTCGTCGATATAACTCCTGCTGATTGTAGCATCAGTAACTTGTACTTTAGACTCACCAAGTTTCCTCTACTCAATCACACAGTCACTCGCAGGCCCTGTTCTTTTAGCGCACCAGCAGCTGTGGTCGCCGGGTGATGATGGCCGCCTGTCAACACAGACCCTGTAGCGGCTGATCTATGAAGGATGGACTCTGACAGCTCCTTATTGCTAACGATTTATGGTCTTAACGAGAGAATATTCGGGGCGAATGTCGTGGCAAAAGAACCGTTATATAGCTTCCATCGAGATATCTGTCGTTGAGCTCTAAGAAATCATTCCATAAATAGTTGATGAAATAATGAGTGGACAAATGGTTTAACGATATGAGGATACGCGCGCATCTAAGCGCATCCTTAATGTTAACGATAATGCTGTGTTTTGTGACATTAACTAGTGAACGTCAATTGAAAATTGACAGAATCAACTTTAACGTCAATGTAATCCGTTGGATGTCTGTAGCAAATTAACTAGCAATTATCAGGTGTGAATTTCTCGAATGTTTAAGTAAACTTCACTAGGTTACCAGTATATAGGAGGGCGGTTCGACGAGGGCTAGATATCTGAGGCCCACCGGGTATTTATATAATTCAGTTCGGGTTGCAGGATATAGCCAGCATGATTTGGCTATCAAATAAATAGGCAATGTTTCAAGCATTGGTACACCACCCCGTCTTTTCGTCGTTGACTTACAACAAGACTATGTACTCGTTGACTTAGGGATATATTTTTATCCTCCGCAACTTGAATTACGCGTAAAATATCATGCCACGGTAAAATCCCCATTCAATTCACACTGAAATCGTCCTGACCCCAGCGCTTATATCTCCCTAAGCAATTTCTCTCTTTGTATATCATCCCATCAGCCCATTGAAGCTTGCACTCACAGACGTCTCCTATATATATATATAAGATCACTCGGCACGCAAGCGGTTGATCGCCGTATGACGGCGTGTTTATTGCATAGCGACTGGGCGAGCTGCGCCGGCTCATGTAAACACATTGTGTAGTGTTTGGGTGTTATAACTCCGTTGAAAACAGTTACAAGGAACATTAAGCGAGTGCAGACAGGACAATAAAGCCTCTTTCTTCCAAAAACATCAGAGAGTCTTTAATAAACTGGGATGGGAAAGTGCGTACTTGATATGAGCATCAAGTCGACCACTAGTACCACTAGCACCACTAGTGCTGCCACTCCAATCTCGCTGCTTCAAGTGAGAGGAATTCACAATCTAAACTTTTACGTAGCTCGACTATAAACCAATTTATGTGAGAATTATCAGCCTATTGGAATGAATTGCAAACCTGCTATTTAATCTGGGTCAGAAAAAGTCTGAACTTTTACCTGAACACCTAAACCTCTTGCCAAATAGGATCGTTGTCTCGCCTGAGGCACAATCTTATGTTGCCAAACACTTCAACCGTCCGCGGATATCAAACATTTAAAACGGGGACGCAATTGCGGAATTATAACAAAAATTTGAATAATCGTTGAAAAAATACTAGTATTTGTGACTACAATGCAATAAAAAACGAACATTCCGACGTGTTCCCCAGCGTGTTTCCAATTAAGCGGCCATGTTTTGTGGACAGTATAAGCTATAGACTTGTGCAGTCTAATCCCCAGAAGACCATCACTCATCCTGCCGCAGCAGCCCCACCTGCCGGGCCAGACTTTCTCATTTCTACCTCAGTAAAACACTGCCACAGGGAGCACAAGCTTTGATGTTTTGCACCTATACACCACCTGTGTACCGAACATGTGCAGATCTGCAGTACATCTTTACACATGGCAGATGAAAACATACTACAGGTGTGCACTTTGATTGGGCAGTGATTTACTGGGTAAATTGGCTTTAAACAAGGAACCTGTCTACCAGGTATTTTCTCAATGTAATCAAAGCTATTGGCAACAGGTAATGACAGACCTGCTGGAGTGTCGACCATCTGAAAAAGACGCCACGCCCACAATAATTGATATCCATCATGGCAGTTGATAGATTATTTTCAAATGCAGAAAAAAACCCACTAAATTATTAACATTAATCTTAAAGTGCTCTATTTTAAGACATAGATATGGCAAGAAAACCTGCAAGAGATGTAGCCAGAGAGCCCCAGTTTGTAGCTGGTGACATCTTCTAGTAGTGAAAGCTGTCTCCGTCACGGCATGATAAGCTGACGATGCTGCCTTACATCATAACAATCATAAGTCATCAGACATCTGGCAGCTCAGAAGAACTCCACATTGTGCCATACATTCGCTTTGTCTGAGTGCTATATTCGTCACAGCAACACATCATCGTTTACAGTGAATACGCCGCCAATCACAAGGCAAAGTGTGCCCACAAACGAATGAATATGGCTGCGAGTGATTGACGAGTGTAGAGGAAGTGACGCCGGTAGAAGCCTCTATCGTGGAAATCTGCTGCGAAATAAACTCACGGATTGACCCCATACAGCGTCTCACATTGACATTCGTAGAGGCGCGTACGATCGATTATCCCGGTTACAATTAGAGGGTTTGTAAATACCCGATTTCATGGGTCGGTTCAACTCATATAGCCTGTTCTTGACACGCGGTTTTCACTACATAACAAGAAAATGATGGACTATTACTCAATTTCGTGTGCACATTTCTGTTAACAAGTTCGAAGGCAGTTTCAAAGTCGCCGACTTTGGTAAATATTGATTCAAAACCAAGAAGTAACTACAATCGAGTCATCATAGTAGAAAAAACCGAAATGAGAATCAAAACTACACAAAATCGCAGAAAAGTACGTCTTTAACAGGGCCAATGGTTATCTACAGGGGTCCATGTAGCTGTGAGCGAGCGTAATGGTTTCATAATGTGCTGCGTGACTCGAGAGCCAGGCACGCGCGGCTTTCACAGAGGACAAGGAACCATTAATATGAATTGACATTCATATTGTCCTAATTATGCTCTGTACCGCCTGCAGAGTCCGCTTCTTCCTACAAATTACTGTGACAGTCAAATAAATGCTTGGGAAATTTGTTCCGCAATCGCAAAACACTGGATTGACGTGAAAAGCTGCTGGGGAGAGCAGCCCTCACTCCCACGCCGACTTGTAGATTGAATGGTGGCTCGGAGGTCCTTAGCTATAACACGCAACAGGAGGCTGTGGTTGTACGTCTGGTACAAATTATGTAATCACTTTAAATTCAGAAAATACACTGACTCTTTGTTTCCACGAATGCCCCGATTAAAATAGCCACCATATGACAGCCCAATCTAGGGTCCGTCCATCCAACATGGCCCACTTGCTCCTATACAACATCAAGCAAGCCTCATATTCTTCCTCAAACAGTTATATAGTTATAACTAGAAACAACTTACCTTGCTATGGGTGTGCATTTCACTTCCTGAAACTCGATGATCCTCGCTGGGATGATATCAACACTGCATGGGTTATAGCAGCAACTTACTAACTTTCATCCGACCATCTCAGCATCACGGATTCGTTGCTTCTATACCAAAACATCACTGCTGTAAACCGTTCTGATCCCGAGGCAGCAATTCTATCCAAAATAACAAACTATAGTCAATATAAGAAGGTCTAGGGCAGTCAATAACGTGTGGCGCTGTGAGGTCTGTCGGAAGTTGGGTGTTCAAAAGTTGCAGCGATGGATGAAAAAAAAAACCCTGATAAGTTTGGCGAGAATGCAGCTGAATTCTGATTGGCTTAGGTCGCTGCGTTACTGGGTCGTCTATAGGCGGGGGGCATCAGGTGAAAAAGCACGCGTCATCCACGACGAATTGGAGAAAGTTGCGGTGGGATAACTATCTGAGTCAGCTGGATAGCTTTGAGCTGAAGAGGAACGTGTTGCAAGTAGCGTGCAACACAGTGGCTCTATCGACGACGGTGAAATGAGGCGAGCAATTTAGACAACAAATCTAATAGAACATGGAGAGTTGATATGATGCGACTGCGTTCACTGGTGGCGAGTTAAGTTCCGCTTTCATCGCCCTTACCAGCAGATTTGATCAATCTTGGGTGAGCGAGTAAGTGTTGGGAACCACTCGAAAGGCTAACAGATGCTCACTCCCCCCTTAGCGTATCAAGTAGGCTGCTCGTTCTGTTCAGGGCGATACGTGCTTTCCTGTTTGTCAGTTGCCGCCGAGTGCTTGGTGAAGTAACGAGGCTCCAACTGAAGACGACTGATCGACAGGATTCTATACAAGACGATCTCTTCTCGTCTGCACCCTGCTGTATGAAGCCCGCACGAAACTCACCGCAGATTTTATTAACAATTCAGCCCCAAGTCTTGCTGACTTGTTTCTGGCATCTAGGCATCAATCTGATTTTCGGTAACTTCCCACGGATAGATAGAAAGCAAGGAGATTCGCACTTATTTTCTACCTGGAAATAGCCAATAGTGAGAAGTAAATGGTCTTTCCTTCAGCTTCTTTGGTTACTGTCAGTCTTTCTCTCCTACAGCTTCCTTGGTTACTGTCAGTCTTTCTCTCCTACAGCTTCCTTGGTTACTGTCAGTCTTTCTCTCCTACAGCTTCCTTGGCTGCTGGCAGTCTTTCTCTCCTACAGTTTCCTTGGTTACTGTCAGTCTTTCTCTCCTACAGCTTCCTTGGCTGCTGGCAGTCTTTCTCTCCCACAGCTTCCTTGGTTACTGTCAGTTTGCCTCTCCTACAGCTTCCTTGGTTACTGTCAGTCTGTCTCTCCTACAGCTTCCTTGGTTACTCTCAGTCTGTCTCTCCTACAGCTTCCTTGGTTACTGTCAGTCTTTCTCTCCTACAGCTTTGGTTACTGTCAGTCTGTCTCTCCAACAGCTTCCTTGGTTACTGTCAGTTTGTCTCTCCTACAGCTTCCTTGGCTGCTGTCAGTTTGTCTCTCCTACAGCTTCCTTGGTTACTGTCAGTTTGTCTCTCCTACATCTTCCTTGGTTACTGTCAGTTTGTTTCTTCTACAACTTCCTTGGTTACTTTCAGTTTGTTTCTCCTACAGCTTCCTTGGTTACTTTCAGTTTGTTTCTCCTACAGCTTCCATGGTTACTTTCAGTTTGTCTCTCCTACAGCTTCCTTGGCTGCTGTCAGTCTTTCTCTCCTACAGCTTCCTTGGTTACTGTCAGTTTGTCTCTCCTACAGCTTCCTTGGTTACTGTCAGTCTGTCTCTCCTACAGCTTCATTGGCTGCTGTCAGTCTTTCCCTCCTACAGCTTGCTTGACTGCTGTCAGTTGTAAGAGTTTTTCTGGGGAGCTTCGCGAAACCTTCAGGGCACGGAAAAGTTACGCAACCTATGTTTCAGATGTAGTTGCCATGTCAGGCTGGTAAATTGATAGGTTCTTTCTTTCTGCAGTGGTTTTATGGTTATTTGTAAATGAGCGAAGATGTTTTGACGGGAGGAATTCAGCAAACACACCTGACCTGTATGGTGGGAGGTGTTTTCAATAAATAGTTTGTGAGTCGTACGTGTCCGGCGAGATTAACCGGGGACGTGAAGTGGGCGGGGCGGGGACTTAGTGATTGCAAGCATACGTAGCAGTGGAGACATGGTTCCCACAAACCTCACAACGCTACCACCTGTGGCGGGAAGTCCCAAGACACAAATCATGGAGGGGTCACTCGTTTCGGGAACATGGTCCACGATAAACTGACTGGTGATAAGAACACAGACTGTCTTCTGCTTGTGCATCAAAGGCTCACTACCACTGCGATGATTATGAAGCTACCATAATGTATGTTCTAGTCACATTGTAACAGATAATGATTCCTTATCACAAATTTGTCCACGAATGGTATCCTGCCACCCGCAAAAAGAGAAATTATCAACTGTATTTATCCTCATGTTGCACGTATGAAGTGATCTGAATTGTAGACTTAGAATCATCGTTAAAGGTTGGTTATTTCATTTTCTAAACCTATGCACCTTAGTTCCATTTTATTTAGATATGCACGGAAGCAAAACTTTATAAGTCATAACGTCCTTTTAACTATTATTTCTTTAACGATTCGTACGGGTTGGTTCTAATCGTACACGCTATCTTCAATTGTATACTGAAAAGTTTGTAAAACATTTTATTTCAAATTGTATTTATCGAGCCATTATATATACAGTCAGTAAGATTATATGTAAAATTCAAGTCGAAAGGGAGACGCAAGTCTGAAATCATAATGTCGACACTATCATAACGTTGACTGGCGTCCGGTGATCAGGGTGATACCTTGGATGTGGTTACTGGTGTGGTATATCCTTTTAGTGGGGCTTCAGGAACCGGCCACAATTCTGATGTCATCTAATCACAAATATTCATGCCCCACTTACGATCGATCTGCAAGACATTCACAGTCTTAGTGCACTTGCACCGAGATAAGCTGACACTCACAAACAGACCAATATACACATACAGACCAACACACAGACACGCGCACATATAGGCACACACATACACAATCTCTCACACGTTTTATCTCACAAGCAAATACGCACACACATTATCTCCCTCTTTTTAACTCACATTCGCCATCTCTCACACACAAATACATATACAAGCATGAACATATGTACACAAGCACACGCTCATACACACACATGCACACTCGCGTTGTCTCAGAAATCACAGGTGACATTAGTGAGCCAGGTAGAAGGCGTTTCCTCTGGACTTGCCTGAAACACGAATATAATAGAATTCTTTTTGCGTTGTGGTAAGGGGGGATGGTTAAGGAATATGAACGCGCTATAAAACACCACATGACTGGCGCTCGCAAAGATCAGGGAATGACCACTGCAATCAGCTGAAGGTCGGATGGTAATGGTGGGCTGAGAGAGGCGGGTTAGGGGTAGTTATGGTGGGCTGAGTGCGAGGCGGGTAAGGGGAAGTTATGGTTGGCTGAGTGACGAGGGATAGGGGTAGTTATGGTGGGCTGAGTGAGGCGGTAAGGGGAAGTTATGGTTGGCTGAGTGAGTGACGAGGGTTAGGGGTAGTTATGGTGGTCTGAGTGAGGCGGGTAAGAGGAAGTTATGGTGAGCTGAGTGAAAAGTGTTAGGTGTAGTTATGGTGGGCTGAGTGAGGCGGGTAAGGGGAAGTTATGGTGGGCTGAGTGACGAGAGTTAGGGGTAGTTATGGTGAGTTGAATGAGGCGGGGTGGGGGAAGCTACTGGTGGCTGAGTGAGGAGGGTTAGGGTTTTTTTATGGTGGGCTGAATGACGAGGGTTTGGGGTAGTTATGGTGGGCTGAGTGAGGAGGGTGAGGGGTAGTTATGGTGGGCTGAGTGAGGAGGGTAAGGTGCTATTATGGTGGGCTGAGTGAGGAGAGTTAGGGGTAGTTATGGTGGGCTGAGTGACAAGGGTTAGGGGTAGTTATGGTGGGCTGAGTAAGGAGGGTTAGGGGTAGTTATGGAGGGCTGAGCGAGGAGGGTTAGGGGAAGTTATGGTGGGTTGAGTGAGGTGGGGTATGGATAGTCATCTTGGATGAGTGATGAGTAAATTTGTATTTATGGTTGGATGGGTGGTGAGTTATGCTGATTCGAGCGAGAAGGGTAGGATGAAAGAATAGTTTTTGTACATAGCTTAAGTAGGATCAGCACAGCTGCCCCTGCTTATACTCATTTGTACATAACTAAGATACGTTTGATCACAAACATCCTTTTATATTTGATAGGATCATCGCCGGACCGTACTGACTTGGGAAACAAAATATTTATATAAAATAATATTACCTGAGGAACAGGATGTTGGCCATGGTCTGTTGTATGAATAGATAACACGATGGTAACGCTGACGGCCAGACTCGGTCCTGTAGGATGGATCCCTGTGTACAAGTTTACTTGCAGACGCTGCTCATTGTACATAATCGTCACAATGGTACCCATATGTGTAGCCTGCCTCCCCAACGCGATATGTCCCTTAAAGGAGGCTGCTAACGTTTCTCAGATGATGTGATTACATGCGTTCTCCTCGATATATAACCAAAATGCGCTGAAGTAAGGCCTTATTTATTAGAAGTTGCCAACTCAATTGTCAACTGTGGGGAGGTTTGGTATCTGCCCTTAATAGAGACGACACACGTGGCTTTCGCGGATGGGTGAAGACGCGTGGGTGGGTGATGTTATGCGCCGCTATGAGGTTCGGCGTAGGGCGGGATCACTTAGCAGACGACGAAAGACGTCAACATCCGGTGATTACAGCGAAGCTTTTACTGCTGTTTTTTTCTGTTAGCGGTGATATCATTTACTGTCCAAACATGCATGAAAGGTGGATCTCTATTCAAACTTTTAATTTTGAAACGTCACCACGCACATAGAAATGGAATTCCTTAATAAACCATTTCAAAAACGATAAATATTGTAAGTATATATATGATACAAACAAGAGGCATGTGTAATTATAAATATTTATGAACATAGTTTTTTTTTGCATAGAATTGTGGACAAAGCCAGCCGAAGAGGTTCTACTGGCTTCTTATTTAACCTATAAAGGTTGTAAGCGCCAGTGGAACCCCATTACGTCTGATGTAAATGAAACAATCCCTGGAAAATTTAATGCGGAAAATGTCGGCCCAATGGTAATCCTACAAGAATAACGTTACCGATTGATTGTCATATTGAAGAGGATGTATGTCATTGAGAATGAATTTTTAACTATCATGTGCATTTTCAAATAATTTTGAGTTTCTGTATTGTTTAGATAAAATCTCTGAGAGACAAATATGAGCGGAAAAAGGTTCATAACAGTAATGTGGCAATAATACCATTACCATAGAAAGGGCCATCGGGGAAACTTTTGGGGTGACCTAAGAATTGATCAACCACCCCTTGAGAGTGATAAAAGACCAGTTGGTGATGCAGATTTGAATTTACTCATTTAGTAAATACAGACATATAAGATGTTAATGAAAACTCAGTATTCCAGCGCGGCCCACTTGATTATAATTAATGTTATGTTGCTGATACATATACAAAGATGATAATGATTATGAGGAAGCAGCTCAGGTGGTGTCACAGAAGAAGAAACAGAAGGGATGCATTATAATAAAAACGTTTATAGGCATTATGATATTTCTCAATATTGCCTCTTTGAATATTGCGAAGAATATCTTTAAGTTACCCTTATTGCCATGTTTTCATTCAATCCTCATCAAGATGGCAGAATTAACAAGCAGTGAAGCACACTATCTTTCCGTGGATGCAATCTCATCTTTAATGCCCTGCAATAAATGAGGAGTTGGTAGGACTTTTGACATTGCAATGTCAATGCTATCATCGCCCTCAGACAACGGCTCTTAATATATTCAAGGCCTGTTTTGATGTAGAACAGTATGTAACAGTGATTGCGAGGTCACAACGGTCCATCCCATTGGCTGGGTGACGTCATTCTCAGAAATCGCAGGTCGCATGAGCGAATCGAGAAGATGGTGTCTCGGCTGTAAGTGTCGGGCTGTTGTTAGGATGCTCTATCCTCGTCAAGCCTTTATGATGTGAGCGTGAGGGGGGGGGGAGATTGGCGTAGAAGTTTATAATTTTGGTTATATTCACCCTTAATAATGACAATATAGTATGTGCGTATTACACAAAGCTGATATTTGTTTGGAAACTAAATATTTATACATCAATTTTACTTTAGTTGACAGATCGTAGACGACGAAACTCCGTCCTCTATACAAGGGAACTGGTTCTCCCATGTGTACTTCTCCGTACACCAGCGTATCAACAACGCTTATCATGCAGGTTGATATGTTGCAGTGGCTTGTGGTTCTCGTGTCCAATCGTCACCTCTCATTGGATGACTCCTTTACCCATACTTGCTGATTCAACAAAGAAGTGATGGCAAAATCTCCAACAATTCCGATTCAGTGTACATAAAATAATGACACGAACGAATGAAGCACGTTTCATAGAAAGGTTTCAACTTAAATTACCATACAATGTAGCGAATGTAGTAAAACCCAAAGGAGGCCTGTGTAGTGTGGTTATCTTTTCCGAAAATAAGATCAGGTGTTGGCATTGAAGTCGGCTGTTCAGCTGTTACACGGGTACGTCACATAACGACTGACAGCACCAACTTATAAATAAGCGATACAACGATTGCGTATTTCTTTTCATTATGCATGTACAGTCAATACAATCTGACTTTGTTTTTTTTCGGCTTCCATGGGCGTTGCCAGTCTGCCATCATAACGTCAATACAACCACAACGCATGTATGTGGAACAGCATAACGTTGTTCATTGATATCTTGGCGTGGTGCGTCCTGTTTGTGGGGCTCCAGGAACCGGCCACAATTCTGATGTCATTTGATCCTAACTATTCATGACCCACTTACGACCGATCCCCATGACACTCACACACAGACCAACACACAGACACTCACACATACAGGCAGGCAGGTACGTATGCAATCTCTCACACATGCAATCTCAAATGCAAACACGCACACACATCATTTCCTTCTCTTTCCCCTAACTACTCACAAATGCACACGCACTCCCACTCTTATACATTAAGGCATTACCTTTGGTCTTGTCTGAACACGGTCCTAATTGAATTACGCATCGTGATTGGGAACTATAGTTAAAGAATATGAGCGCACGATACACCACAATTTGACTGACTGAAGGTGAAGTGGTTATGATGGGCTGAGTAAAGCGGGGTAGAGGTAGTTACGGTGGGAGGAACGAGGGGGTAGAGGTGGTTATGGTGGGCTGAGTGAGGGGGGGCTCGTGTGGTCATGGTGAGGTTAATGAGGTGAAGGGGTTGCTTGGTAATTGTGGATTGCACGAGAGTAGATATGGTTAAAAAGGGAGTTAGAAGGAATAGGGCTGTTATGGTGGTCAGAGTGAGGAGGGTGTGGTTAATTGGTGGGATTGTCGTTATAGTAACGTGTATAGTTTTGTTTAGGTAATATTAGTTTATGGAATCTTCAATTGCATAGCTTAATTACTTTCGGGGAGTGGACACTGGTTTTACTCATTTGTACCGCTAGCAAACTTCTATATTTGAAAGGAAAATGGCTGGACCATTCTGATTTCGGAAATACTTTTGAATATAAAACAACATTACCTGAGGAACATGATCTTGGACATGGTCTGTTGTAGGAAGAGATAACACGATGGTAATGCAGACGGCCAGACTCGGGGTCCAGTAGGATGTATCCTTGTGTACAAGTTTACTTCCAGACGCTGCTAATTGTACATAAACGTCACAACGGCACCCATAGTGTAGCCTGGTTTCCCAACGCGATATGCCCACTTGGTGGACGATAATACAGAATGCCGCCTTCTATTCTCAGAATGCCTGATTACGCTGGATAAAAGTTTTGCAATTACAGTAGTATAGTAAAAGGCGGTTCTGGGACAGAAAGGTTCGTTTTGGGCAACGCCAACGCCCTTATGCAAGGCTCCATAGAGCTTCCCAGAGGCCGCAGAGCACATGTCCCAACTGGTCGCAACAGTTCCCTACAACAACAACAACATCAATTTGAACAAAGGGAACACGACAGTATCTACACAATACCGATTAAATTTGTACTACCGAGGAAGTTCTACAAAGCGATAGTTTACTGGGAGGTGGGGCTTGAGAGGCCACGATGACATAGGATAGGATAGGAGCCGAGAGATAGGCACCCATTCGCAGTAGGGAGGAGAAGTATTCTGTGCAACCAGATGTGCTTGTGGAAGGGATACAGACAGGAAAGATCCTACAAAGCGAGGTCAAGAGGAGCTATCGCATAGGTAATGCAGCCTTTGCCAAAATCCGAGAAGGTCATTTCCAAAAAGTGGACCACGCCTTGGACCAAATAGAACAGGACTTCCACGACCAGGTACACAAATACAGCCTCCATCCGATTGCGATGTTCTGGGAAGTATGGAAGGAACTACCATACTGCACCTACACTTTTTTCCACGGCAGGACTTGTTCCACGGGTGGTTTTTACATAGAAAATATTGTAGAGGTGCGCACTAAGAGCAGAAACCACTCTATGCAGTGTATCCTACCCATCCCAGAGGAAGAGGGGCCAGCGACAGAGAGACACATATGCAAAGAAAACCGCTAGGGAAACGAAAAAAACGAGCATCTGCAGTGAGGGCACTCCTGGCAGACAGGAGAGGTTGTAGATGTGGCGCCATGGACCACTGCTATAAATGGGATAGTTGTGTCCTGTACACGTACTACTACATGGAGAAGGAAAACACGGAGCAGAGGGTCGAACTAACGGACTTCTTAACTGATTTTTGGAGTGAATCCCTGCCCAAATATCTAGCTAACAACCGTGTTATTGTCCACATCGAAAACAAGGACGACCAAGGTTATGGCTGTCTAGAATACATCCTGTATGTCTAAGGCCGCCTCCTCTTGGTTTTCGAGCACTTCTTTGATGTCTTATGCAACCTCTTCTACCTGTTTTTCTTTGAGCTTTTTCTATGTAGGTAGTCCTTGAACAGTTGCGTGTAGTACTGTATGGATTATTTGTTCCATTTTGCATAGAAGTCGACTACAGCTAGCATCCCTTGGGTTTTGTTCCAACCTGTTTGCTGGCCGTCTGGAAGGTTCCACACAACAGAGTCCTTAGGACCTTCCTCCCCAAAACCTTTGGGGATTTTTTGCGGATACTCTGGGGGTTCTTGTCCATAGTTTTTTTAGGGCTGTTCTTCCATATTTTTTACAGCCGTGCAACGCCTATACCATATTTTTTCTTCGCATCTGCTACAGATATTTTTCTGTGCATGTCGGGGATATATTGCACCTGCACTGGAGACAAATATTTGGTGATTGGCATGGTGCGCAGTAGGTATGTGCTACATAAACATATATTCAAAATAGCTTCCTACCGAACCTAGAAATATAGGAAAGGTAGGAAGGCGTTCTAGGAAGGTAGGAAGGCATTCTAGAAAGGGTAGGAAGGCGTTCTGTGAAGGGTTGGCCACCCCGGATCAGGAAATACCCAGGAATACATCGGACTACCCAGCACCAATACCAGTACCTAAGACTGTCCAGGAAATCCTGCTATATGTATATACACACAAACGTACTACGTAGCACAACATGATGCATGCCAACGACCTATCTGAGGTACAAATACAGGAACTACGCATGGAAAGATCCGAGCCGTAGCAGCAAAGAAGCACTATGGTATAGGATACAGAATATGGAAGCCGCAGAAGGAGAGCATGCAGCAGTATGTACCACAGCCCAAGAGTCTAAAGGAGTAGTATAGGTAACGGCGGTGCTGGCGAATTTGGTTTCGGTTTCGGTTTCGGGGTGGAGGCGGGGTTGGGGACTCCGTCTGGAGCCTATCTTTTGTATTTTTGCCACCCAATTGAACTAATGGTACTATAGGGTACATATGACTCATAGTGCACGAGCCGGGATGGCCCGAGCCGATCACGTCGAAATTCACAGCCAACTGTATACCCAACAATTTGGAGAAGTATATATCCCTATCCCTCAGAGAGCTCCGCTTCATAGACAGCGCGCAGTTCCTCCTGGCCTCCCTCGGCAAGCTGGTCTCAGCCAACAACCCAGACGCCTTCCCGTGACGGCAGAGTATGAACCAGACCAGACAAAGTGAGGGTTACTACTACGCAAGGGGGTCTTCCCCTATGAGTTGATGGACAGCTGGGATAAGTTGATTCTCCCCTCCCGCCCATCCAATACTTCTACAGCAAGCTCTTTGAGCAGGGCATATCAGCCACAGACTACGCCCACGCGCAAAAGGTCTGGAGCACGTTCGGTTGCAAGAACATGGGTGACTACCACGACCTCTACCTCCTGACAGACGTCCTCCTCCTAGCCGACGTGTTTGAAACATTCCGGAAGACCAGCCTAAAGCAGTACGGTCTGGACCCGGCCCACTACTATACCAGCCCAGGCCTCTCGTGCGACGCTCTACTCAAGAGCACAGGGATAAAGCACAAGGATGAAGTGGATAAACTCCTCACCAACTACGACAAGCACCTCTTGATCGAGAAGGGTCTGCAGGGAGGAATAAGTATGGTCTCGCGGCGCCACGCCAAGGCTAACAATCCCGACGTAGGAGACTTCGATCAGGACAAGCCCACGAGCTATATCCAGTACCTTGACGCCAACAACCTCTATGGATGGGCAATGAGCCAGGCCCTACCCACCTTGAACATTGAGTTGGTGCACCGGCCAGAGTCACTCTCCAGAATAGTCCGCACCCACCCTGATGACGCCAAAACCGGGTACATCCTTGAGGTCGACCTGGAATAACCAACTGAGCTTCACGACGACCACAACCCCCTAGCCTGAGAGCGACTCCTTGTCCAGACCGAGTGGCTCTCAGACTACCAGAGAAACCTCCTTGACGAATACGGCAGCCACGGGGTCGAGAAGCTGGTCTCAAACCCGAGGAACAAAGAGAAGTACGTACTCCACTACAGGAACCTCAAACTGTATCTGGCCCTGGGGATGAGGCTGACCAAGATCCACCGCGCCCTATCCTTCACCCAAAGTCCCTGGATGGAGCCCTACATCCGGAAGAACCCAGATCTCCTCAAGGCCGCATCCAGCGACTTCGAGAAGGACCTCTACAAACTAATGAACAACTCCGTCTTCGGCAAGACCATGGAGAACCTCCGCAAGCGGGTTGACGTGAAGCTGGGCCAAGCCGCAGAAGGCAACTAAATAAGAAAGCTCATCGCCAGCCCCTCTTTCGATCGGCAGAAAATATTTGACAATGGCCTGGCCACCATCCACATCCACAAGGCCCACCTGGTCCTCAACCGCACAATCTACGTGGGGATGTGCATACTCGACCTGTCCAAGCATCTGATGTGGACTTCTACTACGGGACATGAAAGCCCCAGTACAGCCGTGGGGTCAACCTACTCTAACCGACACCCACTCCCTCCTCCTGGAAATCAACCAAATCTAAGCCAATATGTGCATTATTCGACACGCCCACCCAGCCCACCTGCTCCACAGCCTCGCTGTTCGACCAGAAGGACGAGTGCGGCGTGTACCATCAGGGGGATGTAGACCTATGCCCAAAGATGTACTCCATCCTTTCGACCCGGGAGAAATCAAGAAACAGTCAAGAAACACCTGTGCCAACGTGCAGCCCATATATCTTGTGGCTGTCACTACGGAGCATGTTCATCCCATGGCGGAACCGCTTCTGGTCGAACAGCGATTCAAGGTATTGGGCGTGTAACAAGGGGTCTATATCCTCCTTTGGTACAAAGCGATGGATAGCTTCGGGTGGTGTACACACCTGGCCTATGGGCATAGCTGTGCGATGAAGTCCTAATCCTCACCACCAAGGCTTAGGCGGGGCAAGGCGTATTTAACTAAGGGGGTGGCCGGGGTTTCCCACCCACACACGTTTCCCTCACCCAGGGGCAGGGGTGCGGCCGGGATATCCACACCACTGCGGGCCACCTCTCCCTCCGGGACCAGGAGTCCACCCATCATGCCGGCTATATTGAGAACTGGGGGTGACCTTCCTGAGGCGAGAGGGTTTAGGGGTGGCGTCCACGGGTACGCTTTCCTCCGTCTCAGGTGGTGAACCGTTCTCAGACAGAAGTCGTGCAGGAGCGCTAGATGTCTGTTCGACCCGGCCCTTTCCCCCCGCCACAAGCCTCCTCTTCTCACGAAGGTGCTTATGGTTAACCCTTTCAAACCCACAGTCCATACACAATCCTAGATTATTTTGTATGCCCTTCTGGACTTACGATCCCTTGCTTAATCTTAAACCTGTGCTTTGCACAAAAATCAAACTTACAGGGCATGCCACAGGGGTCTCTCTTCCCAAGTAGAATCCAGGGACACTTTCCAGTTTCTTCCAGTTCCTCTTTTACAAAGCCACGGAGATGGTCCATCCAACAAATAGTATAGTACAGGCTCACCAGATTTAGTGACAGAGCGTCCAATCTGGTAAACATTGAGTGACCACACAGGGTCAGTGGTCTTGCTCGACCTCACCAGGCTGGTAGAGGTAGCAAACGACAACATCAGAGGGAAGCTTTTGCTCTTTGACCCCCAACGGGCGCCCTTGTACGACTGAAGAGGGCTTTTGTGCAACTCGTTTTGCCTTTATAGCATCTTTAGTTTTTTTCCAGTTTTTTTCCATTATTTATTGCAGAGACTACAGCCTGCAGTCAAGAAACCCACTCAGTCGATCGTTTTCCAGTATCCTGTAACTCTACGGCATACTTGTGTCCAAAGAGTCGTCCAGCAAGTGTTCGGTTAAAGCGCTCTGCTATAGCCTGGTCTCGATGGATATTCACACGGCTTCGTCTGACTGATACTCCATGTTTTTCTAGCAGCTGATTCACTGCTCCCATAAACTCCCGTCCAGGGTCCACCTGAAGTAGTTGAGCCATCCCAGCAGCCCTCCCCTATATATCCTTTCGAGCGCACCTGCGACCTCTTTAGCCTCCTTTGTAGCCAACGCCTCAGCCACCTTGTAGCACAAGGCCAAATCCACCACTGTGAGAGCATACTTGTAAGTCTGGCGCTTTACAATGTCATGAGGAAGAAATAAGAGATTGGCTTGGTACACCTCATTAGGGACAGGGACATCAAACTTCGGCCTGGGAATGTGTTTTGGCGCTGGCAGGTAGATTTGCCATGTCGCTTGCTTTGTTAGCCACCCCCTGGCAACCTCCGCAGAAACCCTCGCTTCTGTTGCAAGCTTCTTGATAGCTGTGATGCCTTTCCAGTAGCCCTTAGGACTATAGTAGATCTTTTGCATGCGACGATTCATACAAAGTAAACGCCCGAGTCTCCAAAATGACCTACTTAGCAAGCCTGTATGCAACCAGCCCAGTCGCAGCCATACCCAGTATAATGAACGCCACCTCACGCTCTTTGTGACCATCTGAGGGCTCGTAGAAGTCTGAAAGCTGCGGCTCATCCCCCAGCTGGTCGACGGGCTTACCCGTCAAGATGTAGTACTCATGCATAGCCTCGTCCACATCCCGAAAAGCATGCTCGGCATGTCCCTGGCGGCGCAGTTGCTTATTGGTGAAGTCTATACGCTCAGTTTGCTTCTTGGCCCATGCAGCCTGAGCGGATTGAAGCTGCTTGATTGCCATATCATGGCGTTTACGTTCCGCGTCCACATGGCTGCTTCGTAATTTAGAGAATAAAAAGTTGCTCCCAGATAATGCAAGGGCGTTAACAAAAGCACCCCCAACAAGTAACGCAATCGTGGCCATTACTTCAGTATATCATCTGGTAAGATCATTTGTTTAATTATAGCATATCCTTTGTGGCCATAGCTAGTGATACATCGGCAACAGCCATAGCCAGCTCAAGTGGGGTGAAATCAAAACGTGGCCCCCACCACCCAGAGCTATCTTAGCAAGCTTGGAATAACCTATTGATATACCGGAAACAACTGCACCTTTTAATGAGCGTCCGGAGGTGCTGACTTTGCTGGCTCTCCCCTGGACACAACCTGTGTAGGGTGTGAGGCCACCACTCTCTGCCTGTAGCAACACAATGCTAGTCCAAACACCCAATCCGCCGACAAACAAAGGTGATGCCACCCACGCTGGCCAAGACTGAGTCGAACACATCTGCCCTTTAGCGCGGACTTAGCCTCCCGCAGCTCTCCCAGAAGTCTATTTTGATTAGGTTTTCGAGACGCAGCGACCTTTTTAGCGTCTTTTGTAGGTTTCTCCTTTGGCGCAGGTTGAGGTTGAGGCGCAGGCTGATCACTAGTCACCGCCGTTATCTCTTGATTTGCGTTCTCCATGTTACCTACTAATTTTGTTCCTCCAATTGACAGCACCCAGGCAGGTCCTCTGCAGGAGGGTTGTTGGACGGCCGGCCCCGGATGACGGGGGTGCTCGCTCCAAATTCGCAGTACTTGGCGGTTGTTAGGGCCGCGGTAAGCGGAGCCAACATCATACCATAACGATGATAAAGTTCACATGTGGCAGTTCTTTGCACATGTCCGACATGGTCCATAATCAGATTTGGCTGATGTTTTTGGGGGATTGGCAGAAACATACAAGCAACGCCAGAAAACAGTTGAAGAACTGACTGCCCAAGTCCGCGTCATGCTAGCGCCCAGCGGAGCCTCATATTTTGCTTAGAGCTTTGTAATCTCTTCATCGGACATTGATTCAATCTTTGCAGTCGACAGGTGCTGATCGTGGAGGTACTGACGGGCCTGACCCCCAGCTATGACAGCAGCAAGCCTATCTCTCTTAGAAGACATATCTACACCAGGGGTGCAACAGGGTTCCGCTCGCTCAGACGTTGTGGCCGGCGGGCTAGCCGCGTCCTGTTCAAGGAGTTGATCAATAATGGTATCAGGATCCATGAATATACGTATACAACTTCGAAGTCTAATATATTGCACTGCTCCCCACCGGGAAACAGGGCAGAGACGGGGAGGCCCCGACTGGGCGTCCCTGCCCCCGATGCCAGGCCAACATCACCTCAATCGACGGCATATCCAGTGGGTTGATCAGTCTTCAGCAGCAGTTTTGCGTGCTTGGACTTTGCTAGTAGATGGCGTACTGTGGCACGTTCCTCACTCGTTGGAATCGCATCATTCTCTCACAGGGCGTCTTCAAACGAGTCACGATCCTTGGTGTGGAAAAGTGCCATCCAGCGGGTCTGTTCACGTAGATCATATAGCACAGAGTTGAATTTCTGGGTAAGGACCCAGCCACTTTGCTGCGCATGGCGGCCGCTAAAGGTCAGTTTGGATAACATGTCTTTCTTTTAGGTTAGGTCCTTTGTTGCCGAACAGCCATCAATAATGTAGAGGGTAGGTTCGCCCTTGAAGCAGTGGTAGAAAGCCCTCAAGTGGTCATGGAGCCGCTCCCCTGGGTCAACCACGTACACCTCTGAATCATCCCACACCCATGACCCGTGTGATAGGCCTCGTTGAAACGTATGGTAGGGCAGAGGATTACAATATGCTTGAAGGCACCGAAGAAGGGCCCTTCAAGTAGGTCGAGGATGAATGCGGTTTTTCCACATCCTGTCTGCCCACAAACAATTGCCGAACAGAGACCATCTGGAAATCAAAACCTTGTTAGAAGACTGCGCTGACGAACCTGCCATCTTTAATGTTAAGCTGTGCATCCATAACAATATACATATAGACGTTCAATGCGCCGGCCGCCTCTGCCTTTTTTTGTGATCTGAATGGTGATACCCTCAGACGCATTATCCACGGCCCTGCCACTACCGTGCAGCTGGTCGTCATCACCCGTCCTTAAGTCGAGCCACAGAGCATACTTACTGGTTAGTTACTCTCCTAGGGAAACTTCCGACAAGTCTTTCACTGCTATTGCTACACTGGGGTCTCGCTGTTATTCGTTGCTGCAAAGGTCTTTTAAAGCCCTCAGACGTCCCACTGCTGGTAGCCACGCATGCTTCCTGGGCATAGAGGTGATTGGGGATACCCTCAATTGTCCTCCTGACCTTCGTAGGTTTTTGGGTTGTAGAACGGGACTTTGATCCTTTTCCGCCGTAA
This sequence comes from Urechis unicinctus, assembly GCA_034190875.2. NCBI lineage: Eukaryota > Metazoa > Annelida > Polychaeta > Xenopneusta > Urechidae > Urechis > Urechis unicinctus. Next base: position 66,235,713 of record CM067350.1, read on the forward strand.
AGGCCATCCGCCCTAGGATCATAATGGTCGTTTCAAAGAGCAGATTGTTGTAACCCCAACAATGTGCATTTCCAATGGCGAGGCTCACAATCCGACGGTTGCATTCTGGTGCCAGTCTGTGTTTCCAAACACATAATCAGTGCAGAGGAAGCATTCTGGAGGACGTTCTCTGCTGGAAACTCTTCACAATGGATGACAAAAATTCGTCCACTGGGGCCTTGATGGTGACCCAGTTCATGGAACATCACCCTGAAACTGAACTTTTGGGGCATCAGAACTTCGTTCCAAAGACCTAGTATCTCTGATCCCGGGTCTGACCCTGAGCGCCAAGAATGGCCCATACATAGGTCCTGATGCTGTCATTAATTCCCTCAACGCTGGTCTGTGTAAAGGTAGCAGGTTCCCAATTCCAGTATGAAGGTAGGCCAGCGGCGTGCCGTCTGCTTCAGGTCTTGTGCTAGATGTAGACCACCTCGCAACATTTTTTCTCCTGAAAGGATTGTAGGTTGCTTGCCCCTGGGCAAGAGTTGGCTTACCAAGGCCCCCTTTTCCGCCTCAAAGGCCATCCGTGTAGGATCATAATGAACGTTTCGACCAGCAACCTTGACGACACTCCCGTAACCATACACATCATGTGCATATAAGACACCAAGGCCACTATTAGCAGCGGTTGCCTTCTGGCGCCAGTCTGTGTTTGGTTGAACACCAAAGTCAGTGCAGAGTCTCTGATATGCCCTCTTTCTTCTGCTGGAAACTCTTCACGATGAGAGTTACAACGATTCGTCCAGAATCGGCCTCTATGGAGAAAAACAATGACACCGTGACCCAGTTCATGGAACACCTCACCAGGGTGAAAAATGGAACTTACCGAGGTGGCCCAGAAGCTTCACGCTCAAAGACCTCTATGGATAATCCCACCGCCGTTACCTATACTACTAAAGGACGCACCAGGAAGACCACCTCGCAACCCCACCCGCCGCAGGCCCCTCCGGCGCCGCTGGCCCTTTCCGTTGGTTTGCGAGTTGGACAAACTAAGGCCCCCTCCACTCCGGACCCATATATATATATATATATATATATATATATATATATATATATAGAGAGAGATATATATATATATATATATATATATATAGAGAGATATATATATATATATATATATATATATATATATATATATATATATATATATATCTCTCTATATATATATATATATATATATATATATAAAGGGCAAGTGAGTAGATCCCAGTAGCCAGCATATGTTCTTATATTGCAAGTTAGAAGATCCCCTTCCATAGAGGCTTTCTTGGGTGAAGATCCGCTTGCATTGGCTACTTGAGTATTCGCTGATTGGCTACAAGTTATTTGACTTTAAGTTGAATCGTGCTTCAATCATTCATGTCTTTATTCCGTGCAAACTAAACCGGAATTTGTTAGAGATTTTGCTTTCAATGTTGTGGTAAATCAACAAGGAGTTCGGATAAGGTGGTCATCCAAGGAGGGGAGACCAATGGACAATAGAATAATCAGCCACCGCAACATATCTACCTGCTTAATGAGCGTTGTTGTGACGCTGGCGTACGAAGAAGTATACATGGGAGAAATAACTCCCTTATACAGAGTGACGCTCACAATAGGACAGCATTTCGTCGTCTACATCACCCTCCTCATCCATCCCGGAACTGGTCAAGATCCAAATCTTCCAACTCAAGTAATATGGTTGTATACATTTTACGTTTTCGCACAAATATAAACTTTTCGTTACATGCTCTTACTACATTGTTAAATGATTGTATTTTGTTGTACATTGTTTATAGCAAGTATACTTAGTAAAAACAGTAAATATTAAGGGTGAATATCATAAAAATTAAAATTTTCTCCACCCCTCCCCGACTACAAGCCCGAATCACAAAGGCTTTGACGAGGATAAAGCAGCCCAACACCAGCCCGCAACCCGACCCCACCCGACCACACACACAGGCACACCTCCGCCCCTTCCCCTCCTCCTTCGCTAAGCCAGTCACATGCAAATATACATCAGTCATACACGATCCACTTGTTGACCTAATCTATTGGCAAGTACCATAGCTTAATATTGTAAAACCGCTGTTAACTCATCACAATAATTCTGTTTTACTAATTTCTCTTAAAAAAGTTCAATCATCGTTCCTAACAGCCGTGACTCGACGACCCACCATCAACTTGATTAACTCATGTCACCTTCGACATCTGACACCTCAGAATACTGAGAAAGACGTCACCATGCCACATGGTGGACCGTTAGGACATGGCCATCATGATTACTTGCTGTACTACACGAAAACCGTTGTCTGAGGGCGATGATAGTATTGACATTGCAATGTCAAAACTCCCGTCAGCTCCTCATATATTTCAGGACAATATATTTGAGATTGCGCCCACGGAAAGATAATTGGTTTACTGCTTGTTAATTCTGCCATCTTGTCGAGGCTTGAATGAATGCATAGCAATTAGGGAATCTTTAAGATTTTTACATATCTTCCATGATTGTTGCAAAATATATGCATAATGATATTGCTGTAGTTCTGTGCTGTGTATCACTCGAGTGCTTCGAAAGGATTGATCATGAACTGACAACCGTTTGATCATATACATGTGTTACGTAGTCTCTTGACTTTATGATTGCATTTGATTCACACTAAAGAGATCTGACAAAATGTGTATCTGATTATTTGCATAAATTTAACCATTTTCAAACAGCTGTTTGTATCTAGTATCAATAATTTCCAAACTTGCAATTATATTCATATTTTCGCAAAAAAGCTGCTGCTTTTGATTAAGAGTGGATAACCGACTTATATTTGTTTTTTGGTGAATAAAGTTACTTAGTGTGAACATACACTTGATCTGCATTCTACTACCATAGAGCGCCACCACGGGAACAACAGTTTGCAGACATACATGAATATAAGCGGGAGTGACGAAACTAAACAGAATTATCTAGAAGTGTTCACCGGGGACGGTTGCTCCCTCTGGTGACTGGAATGGGGGTTATACCGATTATTGGTGAGAGCGTCCAATCATGTCACATTCCTATCACAGGTTATCGCGCGCACGTATTGACTAGAAATCCGTTGAGAGTACAACAACAAGTTCTGATTGAGTGTGACATAACTATTTCCAGGCAGGCAGGTGCTCACATTCGTTGGATGGCGTTTCGGAATAACCTTTGTCACAATGGGTGTGAGACCAACATATCATGTACAGTTTCATCGTCCTCATCATCACCCTCATCCATCCTCAACCGGTAGAGTTCCGCAATCCAAATCATGAAATAATTTTGCATTCATATTTCATTGGGATACGATTGTTTTTTATGCACGTAGATATTACTAATATTGATATATCTCAACGTATAAACCCAGCCTATGGCTGGTATCAAAACGGATTTGACATGGATAGAGTAGCTTAACACCAACACCCTCCTCCGCCCAAACTCTCAACCCATTCACACCTAGCGGCCTAACACCAATAAACACCTCTCCCCGCTCATACTTTCAACCCTCTCACACATATATCACCTTACAGCAACACCTTCCTCTTCAGAACCAATGAGAGAGCATCCGCTAGATCCACACATACTGACCCATGCACGCTGAACTGGTGGCCGAATGGCAGTTCCATTTGTCATATCAATTATAAAAAGGCATATTTTTTTCCTCTATCACACACAAAATCAAGTTGATACACTGCCAATAGGCACGCCCGATTGGTCATTGCCCCTATCTTTCGCCGAATGGGCCGATCTTGAGAGGCGCGCAGGGTGTATGATTTTTTTGTACCCCACGTAGATGGGCGCGCCGTGTACCAGCGTATGCCAAAAGCGCCGTAGCTTGGGGCTCAGCGAAAGCCAGGCATTGGAAGCAGATGACAACATCCAGTGTCAATTATCTTGGCATATTACCCACAAGTAGATTTATTGTTTGTATATTTTCAACTTTCTATGGAAACTGAGCATTAAAAACTATACCTTCAAGTAAAATATAACATCAGGCTCGGCCGAAAGTTATGATTTTAGTAATGATGTTTAGATGGCACTGCACATGCGACGAAAATGTCGTAAATAAACACCCGCCGCTCACGGCGGTCAGCAAGCGTTGCCCACGTGACGACTGAAGTTTGGCGAATCCCAGCTGGGATCAATAAATCGCACCTGTTGGGATTGTCGATATGGTTTCTGCATCAGAGAAGGGAGGAATTCATCGTCACATATTTTCACCCATATTGTTAGAAGTCATATAGCATGCGATGCTTGCTCAAGAATAACCCTCGCCTTGAATACATCCTATCAAGACCGTGAAAACAGTTGTCTTGCTACACCAGTGTTGTCATACCACAGCAAGAAGCACTTCACATACAGCCCTCCCGTTACCCCCCAATGCGTGTGTGTACGGTGCCGCAAACTGGCCGCATGTATTTTCAAATGCACAAAGCTTTAAAAGAAGTTTCTTTTTTAAAGGGATTAGTGTTATAATGCGCTTTGCTGGACGACGGTTCTGGTGTCAAAAACCAAGTATCGTCTTTAAAAGAGGCAGATGCCACCAAACTACCAAAGCGGCCGCTGGTTACACTCATGTGTACCGTAGACAACTTTTGACAACAAACAAACTTCTGTATTCGGATTACCTGAGGAACAGGATGTTGGTCATGGTCTGTTGTAGGAAGAGATAACACTGACGGCCAGACTCGGTCCTGTAGGATGCATCCCTGTGTACAAGTATACCCATAATGTTCCTTCGTCGAGTAATGTCCTCTTGGTGGATAATAATACAGATGACCGCTAACTCTTCCTCAATGATCTCGATAATGCTCGATAAAAGTCAGTGCTTTGTAATTACACACCCTCTACTATGTGCTCGCCTCGATATAAGGCCTTATTTAGTAGGAGTTGCCCTCTCCGCCCTCATTCAGTTGGCAAACTGACGTGTTGTGTTTGTCGTTTGCTTTCGCTTACTCTGACTAGAAGTGGCGGCTAGCCAAGCGCGTCATAACATCGATCCACTGTAAAACAAAACTCTGGTGCATTGCTGTGGTGTGGCACTGTAATCACACACAGTTGCGAGGGACGGGAGGGCACTTCTTGCTTTGGTGTGTTCACGCTTATTGGTGTTACAAGTCAACCGTGTCATTGTCTTGATCAATTGTGAGTAGGAATGGCGTTGTTCGCGAGCAGGTACGGGGGATAAAGGGTCACGATGATGTCCTACCTTGTCTGTTCGACGATCAAGATGCCTCCATGTGCTACGAGACATTGATAATCCAGCCCTAGAAAGAGATAATCCCTGCCTTGCATTGGTATCGTGATTTGGCACAATTCAGTTCGGGTGATATATTCAAAATTTATACTTGCGACTGTGTGTAAACTCGGAAGTGACATATCATTGGGACCAGCAATACAAAAATCAACAACTACAAGTGGTCACCAAAACTATTCTCTATCTCATATAAATACCAAAAGTGCTTGGGCTCAATTAGCCTCTTGTCAATTTTGACTTTTCATCGACAAATTGCCCTTCTAGGCAACCAAACGAGAGTCCTGGAGCCTTGATCTTTGCCTCCGAATGGAGGACCAGCTCTACACAGTGATCCTTGCTGTCCTGTATTCAATGAATATCAGAAGGGAATGCTGATATCATTACTTTATCATACATAAACAGTCGATGCGATTATCACATAATGATCTTAGGTGTCCATACGCAGCAACGAGCGGCTCATGTATAAACGATCATGTATGCTCCATTTATCGGAAGAAGTTTCAAAAATCGCAAGTGACGTTCGTGAATGCAGATCAATGTGTCCTCACAAATCGGCTTACAAAACAAAACAAGAATCGTTTTTTGAGTATCATTAGATGAGCATTATATTTGTAGCTATGTGTGAACAGCGGTTATAGAATGTGAATTGATATAATCTTCAATAATTTTAGTCGTGGCCGTGTATGTTGCAGGTATATTTGCTTGTGATTGGTTTTGCGAGACGGTTTGGAGCATGGGAAACAACGCTGGTTATGAAGGTTGATATGTTGCGGTTGCTGGTAGTTCCCGTGTCCAATGGTCACCTTACCTTGGATGAACACCGTATCAGGACTCGATGACAAAATCTCCATTAATTCCATTTCAATGAATACGGAATGAAAGCGCAAACGATTGAAGCACGTTTTATAAAGTGGTTTCGATATATTGTAGGCAATGCAGCGGATCAAACACATAGCTCTCCATATAAAATGAGACGTCGCATTAACACTTTCAACACAATCGCATAAGTCTTACATTATGTAGAGTTCATTTTCCTACTTCTTTCCTTCCCCTCCCACCGAATGTTAGGTTGAATGCCGCACGCATATATTGCATATGGTCGTGCCATGTAATATGTATGTAAGGTACAGTTATTGTTATGTTATGTCCAAATAACTATATTGAGAAACACACACACGAGGACGACACCATGTAGACCGGAACAGAACTGTCTTTATTCTTAACCACCATCCAACACATGAAGTGCACGTTATGATTTTTAGTGAGGGCTTCATAATGCAACATCCCCCTTCTTTTAAGAAATCATCAATGACAGACATTATGTTAGTTGCATGTCTGCAGTCACAAACAAAAAGGTAGCAGTCTGCCTGTTACAATAAAATGACATACAATTTAAGTCTAGTCCCAAGTTGACATTCATACAAAACAATACTATCTGGTTCTGCTACAATATGAATATGTATTTAGATTAAATATCTTCTATGAGACGACGTGGAGGCATGACATTTCGCTTGGGACGTGGCGTAGGTATTGTAGTATTTCCACTTTTCTGTATCGCAGGTGAGGAGACTGTTGCGTTGTGATTCACTTTACTAGTAGGCGTGGAGATGGGATCAGGTACGGGGCTATCCTGTGTTGGCTGTAGAGTAGGTGGGGCAACTATGGGTGCAGCTGGTGGTGACGGAGTTGGGCTTGTGTAAGTGTCAGTGGCTATGGGTCGAGGTCGTAGCAATATTCTGTTGCGTTTTAGAGGGCGACCTGTCGTGCGGCATAGCACTGTGTAGGAACGTGGTTCGGGGCCAATTCCAATAACCTTACCGGGGAGCCAGTTTTTACGTGCCACATCCTGGTAGTAAACGGGCTGGTTGATGTCAAGCTCATCAAGGGTTTTGCTCTGGCTGTTGTAACGCATTTCAGATTTCTGATGGGCTAGCTGTCTAGCTGCAGTTATGTCATGGGCGTTGCCTTGATGGTAGACTGGTAGGTTGAAGTTAATTTTCCTTTGGAAAATGAGTTCAGCTGGTGAGGGGATTTTAGGGCCTAAAGGGGTTGTTCGATACACAAGAATAGCTTTGTCGGTTTCCTCAGGTGACTTCTTAATGAGGGCTTTCATGCTCCGGACCATGCGTTCAATAAAACCGTGTGAACGAGGATGGTGAGGGGAGCTGGTGACATGAGCTATTCCATAGTTGTTTGTCATTGCCTGGTAAGCACTGCCTATAAACTGTGGACCGTTGTCCGAGATGATGGTGTCTGGACAACCAAACATTGAAAATACATGACTGGTAATAGCAGCTACGTGACGGCTGGAAGTGTCACGTCCAAGGCATTCAACAATCGGGTATTTCGAGTGGTAGTCTGCTATGATGAGATAGTTCTCATCATTCAGTGTGAAGAGATCTGAGCCAATTGTATGCCAGGGATATGGTGGAACGGTTGTCATAACGGGTTCCATTGGCTCTTTACTCTGCGATGCCTGGTGCTTTTGACAAATGGCGCATTGTGATATTATGCCCTCGATGTCAGAGTTGATCCCGGGCCAGTACACGCTACCTCTAGCGCGCATCTGACAGCGGATAATCCCTTGGTGACCAGTGTGGATGTCAGTTAGATATTGGTCATGGAGGATCTCTGGGATCAGCAGTTGACTTCCCTTCAGAATGAGACCATTTTCAATGCTTAGTTCGTCTCGGAAAGGCCAATAAGGATGAATGCTGTGGTGGACGTCTCTTTGGCGTCCGGGAAATCCTTGGATAATGTATTTTGACAGGCGATTGAGTGTCTCGTCATTTGTTATTGCTTCACGAAGCTCATCGAGTCGTCTGTTGCTGAATTGAACGAAGCATACCTTAATATTCAGTTCAATGTGCTCATCAGCACTAGACTTTGAGAGTCGAGAAAGGCTGTCCGCTAGAATCATCTCTTTGCCAGGTCTGTATTTTATCTCGTAGTCATAGCGTTGCAACCTCAACAGCATACGCTGCAGACGGGCTGGGGCAGATGTGAGTGGACGGTGATCTGACTCGATGGTAAACGGTTTGCCGTACAAATATGTGTGAAAGCGTTCTGCTCCAAATACACATGCAAGTAGCTCTCTTTCTATGTTTGCGTACCGCTTTTCGGTGTCAGACAAACTTTTTGAGGCAAACGAGATTGGGTGACCATCTTGAATGAGTGCGGCGCCGAGGGCTTCTTGACTCGCATCAACTTGCAATACAGCTGGCTTGGTTGGATCAAAGTATGAGAGCAATCCAGCTCTACTAATGAGCTGTTTGAGTTGGCTGAAAACTGCTTGATGCTCTGGATGCCACTGGAATTCAGAGTCCTTCTGTAGTAGCTGTCTCAATGGTCCTGTAACGTTACTCAGCTTAGGGATATACGGAGCAAGGTATGTGACCATTCCAAGGAATGACTGGAGTTCTGAGACGTTTGCTGGGGGCTTCAAGTCGATGATAGCCTGCACTTTGCTTGGATCAGGCTTGACCCCTGACTCCCCGTAGATGTTGCCGAAGAAGCATACTTCGTCTTGGTTGATTTTACATTTCTCTGCATTGAAGACAAGACCACATTTGCGAGCACGTTCCATCAACTGATGGAGATTGCGGTTGTGATCAGCTTGGTCAACACCGAACACAGTGATGTCATCTGCAATGGATATGACGCCAGGCAGTCCATCGAGTATCTGATCCATTGCCTTTTGGAAGACGTCTTGGCTAGTTTTCAAGCCGAATGGGAGCCTTTGGAAACAGAACCTTCCAAATGGACTGTTGAACGTAGTGAGGTGTTGACTGGCATCATCTAACTGCACGCTCCAATAGCCGGACTTGGCATCCAGTTTGCTAAACACTTTGGCGCCCTTGAGTCTGTGTGTGACCTCTTCAAGTGTGGGGGTGCGGTGCTGACCCCTCTTTAGCGCCTTATTGATGTCTTTCGGATCCAAACATATGCGGAGAGACCCCCGTTTGGTTTTTGAACATATGTTATGCTCGAGACCCAGTCTGTAGGTTCACTCACTGGGCGGATGACATCTAGGTCCAGCATTCTGTCAAGCTCAGAGCGGATTTGAGATTGGAGCTGGATTGGAGCTCTTCTTGGCGCATGGATTACAGGACAAGCATCCTCCTTGAGGATTAGTGAATGCTCTCCTTTGAATTTACCCAAGCCTGTGAATCGGTCAGGGTACATGGACTTGACGTCACTCAGCTTTCTAAGGTTTGCAGTGTCAGTCTGGAGAGATATGGTACAGTTCATGGTCACCAGACTGAGAGCTTCGCAAGTTTCCAATCCAAAAATTACAGGACCTGGTGTGTCAGTTACATAAAATTTTGTTGCTTGCCACTGGCTGTCCGCGTAACGACACGGGATGGTAAGTGTACCGTACTGACGAATCGGAGTGCCATTGTATGCAGTGAGTTTGGCGTCACTTTTAACTAAGGTTGTTGGCAGTCCGTCTTCATTTACATGCGATGGGTATATATTGCGGAACGTTCGCAGAGGCAGGATATTCCCTTGAGCACCTGTATCCACTTTACCTCGTAGATTTGTCTTCTTGTTGGGGTATGCCTCAATGCACAAGATTGCAAATGCTTTGTCCCGGCTTACTGTTGAAATGGGAGAGAGTGTCGAATGTGCACTGTTCAAACTGTGGGTCATCCTTATTCTCAACACAAACAGAGTGTACATCAGGCTTCTGCTTCTGTTTGTTATACTTTGAAGTACTGTACTTTATTGAGCCACTGCGATGTCCTTGCGTAGAACTGTGTGCAGCAGTACTGCGACAAACTTTTCCCCAATGACCAACTTTTAAGCATTTATTGCATTTCTGGTCACGAGCGGGACATTCCTCCCGACGGTGTCTAGTCCCACCACAAAAGTGGCATGTGTTCCTTGAGGTCGATTCAGCATGTGGAATCGGTCCTTTCCTTTGGTTGTTTCGCTTTTGATGGATGCTATCCACCTTCGTAGCCTGCCCAAACTGATTGAGTTGTTGTTGTGTGGCCTCGTATGTTCGAGAACAGTCAAGAACTTTGTCAAGTGTCAACTTCTCTGGATCGTGGTCTAGTAGCTTTTTACGAACGGGGTTGTGCACAGTGCCAATAATGATTTGGTCGATCAGCATGTCCTCGAGAGCAGCCTCGAATTTACACTTCCGTGCTTGAACCTTAAGACGAGTTGTAAAGGTGTCAATGGGCTCAGCTGACTGTTGACGAATGTCGCGAAATTGAAAACGGGCAAGTCTATAGTTAGCCTTGGGCTCAAAATAGTCTTGGAATGCCTGCCACACTGACTCTGGCGTTTTCTTCTGCTCTACTGTCAGATGAGACCAGTTGTCGTAGACTTCTAAAGCATTGGGTCCCAACCACAGTAGGATGTAGTTAACAATTTCGTGACCTGTTTTGTTACTGTACGTAGGAGTCGACAACAACAGTTCACAATAACGCTTGAATGAGCGAAACTGATGAGGCAAATCGTCACTGTCCCAGTTGAATGAGGGCAACTTGATACCGGCTAGATCGTTTGAGTGCACGTACTGCACGCTTGCTGCTGGGTTTGATTCCGACATGATTTGGCGGGCGATAAACTGCACACTGTCACTGACGCGATGCAATTATTTACCACAACGTCCAACACGATCACTAGACCTGATATTGTCACATGTAGAAGCTTACTTGCGATTTGCACTTTGCGCTCGTTTTGTTGCTCGACATTCCAACACCACAGTCACACAATCCGTCGCCGACCATGTGCGTTTGAGTGGGGTCGTTGAGGAGGTGAATTGCTCGGTTCACTGAAATCCGGTGTCACCTGGTCACTGACCTCAAGACGACAGTCGTTTCCACTGCTGACTAGCGGAAGATAAAAACACTGTTTTTAATCACTATGGGTCGTTTTAGCTCTCACTTGCTGCCACCATGTTATGTTATGTCCAAATAACTATATTGAGAAACACACACACGAGGACGACACTATGTAGACCGGAACAGAACTGTCTTTATTCTTAACCACCATCCAACACATGAAGTGCACGTTATGATTTTTAGTGAGGGCTTCATAATGCAACAGTTATTATTTCCACTTTATACCAGCCTGGCCTTGTATTTCGCTGCTCCTGACAGAAATAACAGTTACATTCAACGTAGTTATTTAGTAGTTCATACGGATTGTGTGTCACCCATGAGTCAGCCATCTTCTATGCTCCACCAAAGACTATGAGACTGCGTCAATATAACTATATTAAGTCAATTTGATTACGAAATTGTATCATGAAGGGGGTTTTAGTATTCAGTGTGTGAATTGTGAACCATGACATCCTCTTGGGATTTTGTCATGTGAAAAACCAATTACTACAATTTTTCAAAAAGACGTCACAAAGAGTGACACACATGCCTTGGGAGTTGTTTCCAGTTTTATTTGAAATAATATATTTTAAAGTCTTTTGTCATAATGGTGACGATCGTTCACGATGATGACGATGAAAATCTTCCACTATGAAACTCAACTTAATAGTGCTGCTGAAGCATTCAACAATATTTGACGTTCTATTTCCATAACGTTGATTGTCAAAAACTTGGGAGCATCTGTGAGAATACAAAAACCCTTTTTTAACTTTCACTTACAAAGAAGGTAATCAACCACATTTTCGTGATGAGGACTCGACTATTAGCATATAATCGTAACCCAAATAAGCACATAAGGGATTAAATATTTCATTTGTCAAGAAGATAGCCAAAACAATCTTAATTCGGTTAATCACAATCAAATAAAAACAGCAGCATGTTTGCAACAAAAAATAATATTGATATAAATGCAAACTCTTGCATGGATTGATTGATATACAATACCAACAGCTGTTTAGAAATGGTTCTATTTATGCAAACAATCAGGACACCTTTTATCATATTTCTGATGCCTGATTTTATGCACAGTATCAAATGCAATGATGAAGTTAAATGACTGCATCACACATGTATATGATCAAGCGGTTTCTAGCTCATGGTTATAAACTTTTCGAAGCACTGGAGTGAAATACAGCGCATAGCCTCAGTAATATCATCACATATATGTTGTAACATTTTGGGAAGTTCTTTACTTCAAGATGGCAGTATAACGTCTTTAATTGAGGATTGGTGTGGATGGTCTGTCTCACCAGCAGGGCAGATAGTTTTATACCAGTTTGAAGGTGACACCACAGCGAATCGATTTATGTAAGTGTCTTTACTGAATCATGCACAGACGAAGATTTTGTGCTTAAAATGTATCGCGTACAAGAACCGTTGGAAACCTGATTTAAAGATTAAAATATCCCAAGATTTGCTCATGACCGGATCGATAAAACAAGATGCCGAATGAATGGATGACGTCAGAGGTGACGCTGATTCAGTTCTGACATTCATTGTTTACAGTATGGATAACTCCCTCTGCGCCAAGATACGACAAGGCTATTCATTGTCAGCAGTACCTATTATAGGAACTGGAACTTCTTGTAAGCTTCATGGCGCACCTGTGCCAAGTAGACACCTATTTGTCTACCGGGTTGAAGAAGACACTAGCATCAATGATATAGAGTCGTAGGTGCAATTCTTATCGAGTAATGTTGGCCCTGTTGTGTATGTTATCGCATTAATGTGGATGCATATCTGCGTTATACGAAAATATTTGTTTTTTATACTGTATTTTTAACATGTTTCATTATTTACTATGATTGACTGCAACTTTACAATATACACGTATAACTATCGAGGGCACAGTGAAGGCACTATCATGTACATACACAATTTATTACGCAAATGTGATCTTCTCCTAATCCAAGAACATGGTTGTTTGAGACAGATCTTGCCCAGCTCTAGCACTGCATAAGTGACGTGTCAGTTACGGGCATTTCTGGTATGGATGACTCGGATTGGATCACGGGAGTACCTTATGGTGACTGTGCGTCAATACACAAAAAGTCGTCAAAATGAACTAAATCCCCGATAGATGGTGTACATATATAGAAGGTGTCGCGCTTGGATTCTAACCCTGCACTCAGACAATATGCCTCATAGGATTCTAGTTATCCATTTGTATATGCCATGTCAACTCAGATATAATGTCTTGTATGGATGTTGATGATGTCATTATTGGAGCTGCCTTAAACACTGACTTCACTCGTGCCAATTCCCCTCACGCTGTTGTCCTGACGACATTTTGTGAGGAGCAATGTTTAATCCCTTGCGACTTGTTGGAAAATAACTCGGTAGATTTTACCTATGATATGTCACACGTAAGATCAACATTAAGTCATTTTATGTTGCCCGAAAGTCTGATTTCATGAATATCAAAGTACGAATATCTTCATGAAGGAGATAATTTATCCGACCACAGTACTGTACTTGCACGGCTAGAAATGCATGTCCCACAGGTGGTTAATGATGAGCACCCTACCACTAATAGACCCAAATTGAGGGAAAGTGATGTCAGCGATATTGATAGTTATATATGTCAATTGAGAAAGTTGTTACTTGAGCTGAATGTCTCAAAGGATGCATTTACATGTACAAAGATTGATTGCAATAACCATTACGAAGATATTGATCATTACTTGAATGAAATCGTGAATGCTTGTGTCAGAGCAGCGGTACAGTGTATTCCTGGGAATAGGAAACGTAAACACCGGGCTGGCTGGGGTGAACAAGTCAATGAGATGAAAGCAAAATGATTGTTTTGGTGTCGACACTGGGTGGAGAATGGGTGTCCCACCACTGGCGTTCATAAAGACATCAAGTGTAAAGCAAAGCGGGATTATAAAAGGGCGTCACAGTACGTGATCAGAAGTCAAAATAAGCTTGCGTCTGATAGAATGTCTGTTTCTCTGGCCCAACGTGACGGTCTCAATTTCTGGAAAGAAGTAAGGAGACAGCATTACAAATCAAAGTCGATTTTATGCCATTGTTTGGCTTATTACAAGAGTGTGGTTCGAGTGGCAATACTGCTACACTCCTACTAAACATGTATACGCAGCAAACATTACTAGTTATGTGGAACAATAGCTTCTCTGACAATTTTGATTATACCAATGGAGTCTAACAACGGACTTTTTTATATCCCAATTTATTCGGTGTATATATCGACGAACTATTGTCACAGCTCTCTAAAAGGGGAATCGGGTGCCATGTTGGTCACTGTTATGCTTGTATGACTGCGGCCAAGTCCATGCTTAAAACATGCAAAGAGTTTGTTTGTTGCTTTTAATTGTCATACGCGCGATGTGAATCAGCAATTGAATAGTGTTAAATTAAATGTTAGTAAACATACTGTCCATTTTGTTTAATATGTTGTTGTCAAGATTTGGTCACTGTTGTGTAAATGTTCGCAATACACTATTTGACAGTTGTTATGGATCCCCGTTATGGACGTTTTCGATAAATTCATTAAAAACTTTGTGCTAATGTATCCGCCAGAGCCCCTGGAGTCTGGAACGAAGACTACCTAGCCACACAATTTCATCTTTATTGTCCTGCAATATATGAGGAGTTGTAACTGTGTTTTGTCATTGCTCACAGACAACGGCTCTTTATATATTCAAGGGCTGTTTTTATATAGTACAGTATGTAATCATAACGGTCCTTCCCAGTGGCAGGTGGACGTCATTCTTGATATACTGAATATGCACACGCGCACGAACGAGGTGTTAGAGAAATCGCAGGTGGCATGAGTGAGCTGAGTGGATGGTGAGTCGTCGTGTCTCGGCTGAAAGTAACAATGATTGAACTGTTTTATGTAAATCATTAGAACGGCATGATATCTATGATGATGAGTTTACAGTGGTTTTACAATATGAAGCGATGGTACCTTGCCATAGCTATGGTCCGTCAGTGGATCATGTATGTTTGATGTTCATTTGCATGAGTGGCTAAGTGAATGAGGAGGGGAGGGGCAGAATATGAAGTTAACAAGATTTATGTTCCAGTCACTTTGTAACAGATTAAGATTATTGATAATTATTTTGGCCATAAGTGGTATCCTGCCACACGCAAAAGGCGAAATGATCAACTTTATTTTTCCTCATGTCTGGAGATATGAAAGTGAAGTCATCTCAACTGTATTAAATTGCAGACTAAGGAGCATCGTTAATTTCCGGCTGTTTCGCTTCCTCAACACATGTACCTTTGTACCATTTAATTCCGATACGTAAGAAAACAAAGAGGCAGTTACTTTAAGTATCATAACATCCTTGTTACTATCATTACGGATTGGCACTTCGTGAAAGAAACCAGATCGTTGATCATCTAGCTTTTGGGTTATTTCGTTGTCAATTCACACCAGTTATCTAAGTTCGTATCGTACACATTATCTTCATTTGTAATCTGTTATACGTTCGGAAAATGGAATAAAGATTTGACTTCAATTTGTATTTAATGAGCCAATATATATGTACAGTCAATCAAATTATGCGAAAAAATAGAAGTCTGGCTATGTTTCCCTTCAGCGTGGAAAGTGAGTCGCACGTCTGCTATCATAACGTGGACACATGTACCTGCATAACGTAGCTCTATTGGTTCGGGCGTCAAGTGCCCAGGGACATATCTTGGATGTGTGCTGGTGGGCTGCGTCCTGTTAGTGAGGCTCCAGAAACCGGCCACAGTTCAGACGTCATTTGATCACGATTATTCATTACCCAATTACAACCGATCACGATCTCAGTGCACATACATCATCATAAAATGACACACAAACAGACCAACATACACAAACAGACCACCGGACAGATATCCACACATACAGGCACGCGCATATGAATCTTTCACACAGTCTATCCCAAATGCAAACACACACACACACATTTTCTCCCTTTTATTCACTTGCTAACTCACAAATGCACCCACACTCCCACTCTCTCTCTCACACAAATATACATTCATGCATGCATGCATATATATGCATACACATACGCTTATACACACACACACATGCACACTCGCGTTGTCTCAGATATCACAGGTGACATTAGTGAGCCAGGTAGAAGGCATTTCCTCTGGACTTATCTGAAAAAGATTGTAAATGAATTGTTTATGCGTTGTAATATGGGAAGATAGCTAAAGAATATGAATGCTCGATACACAACCACTTGTCTGATGCTCACACAGATCAGGTATTGACCACTGATATCACCTGACGGTTGGATGGTTGTGGTGGGCTTAGTGAGGTAAGATGGGAGTGGTTATGGTGGGCTGAGTGGGGAGGGGTAGGGTTCGTTATGGTGGTTTGAGTGAGGAGGGGTAGGCTTGGTTATTGCGGGCTGAGTGAGGTGGGGTATGGGTGGTTATGGTGGTTTGAGTGAGGAGGGGTAGGGGTCGTTATGGTGGTTTGAGTGAGGAGGGGAAGGGGGTTATGGTTATGGTGGTTTGAGTGAGGTGAGGGGGTAGGGGTCGTTATGGTGGTTTGAGTGAGGAGGGGAAGGGGTCGTTAGGGGGCGGTTCGAGTGAGGAGGGGTAGGTGTTGTGATTGTATACTAGGCTGAGTGAGGAGGGGCAGGAGTGCAGCGTGGGGAGATAGGGGGATGTCATTGCGAGCTTTATGGGGGGTGGGGGTTGTATTTTTTGGTGCAGAATCATCGATGCAATGGTGTTTATAATAAGTGTGTAGGTTTGTTTAGGCAACATTAGTTTACGTCATCTTCAGTTGGGTAGCTTATGTAGCTTCAGCGAAGCGGCCTCTGGTTACACTCATGTGTACCTTAGACAACTTTTGACCACAAAGGAACTTCTGTATTTGGAATGGAAATCGCTAGACCATACTGGCTTGGAAAACAAAATTTGAATATAAATCATCATTACCTGCGGAACAGGATGTTGGTCATGCTCTGTTGTAGGAAGAGATAACACGATGGTAACGCTGACGGCCAGACTCGATCCTGTAGGATGCATCACTGTGTACAAGTTTACTTCCAGACGCTGCTCATTGTACATAAACGTCACAACGGCACCCATAGTGTAGCCTGCTTCCCCAACACGATATTGTGCTTCGTCAAGTGATGATCTGATAACTCTGGATAGAAGTCAGTGTATTGTATTTACACACCATCTACCATGTACCACCTTCTCGATATATGATCAAAAGTTCAGCTTCACTGACAAGGAGTTGCCCATTCAGCGCCAACTCAGCTATCAACTGTGGTGACTTGGTATCTCCCCTTTATAGAGAAGACCACGTGGCTTTACGTCGGGTTAACAAGCGTATTATTACCTGGCTACCCCTTCAAAACGATACTAAGGTGGGGGGCGGTTAGTACACGGCGCATGTGCGGCATGTATGCGACACTGTAAACACACACAGTGGCGGGTAACGGGAAGACAGTTTGTTGGGTGCCTCTTGTGCGGTACGTTCACAATTATTGGTGTTAGGAGACAACTGTTTTAAGGTTCTTGATTAGTCTTTTAGTAGGGTTGGGGTTGTTCTTGAGCCGACATGGGTTATAATGGGTGACAATGATTTCCTCCCTACTCGGGTCGACGATCAAGATGCCTCCATGTGCTATTTGGCATTGACAATTCAGCCCTAGGAAACGATAATCCCTTCTTGCATTGGTATCGTGATTTGGCTCGATTCAGTTTGGGTGATGTATTAAAAAAATTAGGTTTGCGACTGTGTGTAAACCTAGAACAACCTTAAGTCGGTTATCCAAAAAAGCATGTATATAAATCCACCATGTTCATGAATGATTGATACTCAATACAAATAACCATTGGGAAATGGCTTGATTTACGCTAACCTTTTAGATAAACATTGGTGTCAGATCTCTTAAGTGTGATTTTATGCACATAATCAAATGCAATGATGAAGTCAAGTGACCACATAACACATGTATATGATCAAAAGGATTCCAGCTCGTGGTCAATTTTTTCGAAGCACTCGAGTTAAACGCACTACAGAACCTTAGTAAAATTATCATTTACATGTTGAAACAACCTAGGAAGATCTGTAAATATCTTGCCATACATCCATTCAAGCCGCATAAAGATGGCAGTATCAACAATCAGTATGTGTGTGTTTGTGAGTGTGTGTGTGTGTTTGTGTGTGTGTGTGTGTGTGTGTGGGTGTGGGGGGGGGGGGGGGGTTTTGTGGTGGGTGGTGTGGGTTTGCGTGCATGTGTTGGGCTGCTCTACCCTCGCCCGCATGCCTTGCTTCAATGAAGTAAGCGATTCCAGAACCATGCGCTTCGGTTGCACTTGAGACATTGCGGGAGGTGTGCTGCGCATGTGCGGCAGACGCATGATACGAAGATCAAGTGAAGTGAGCAAGTACTTGGACACGATAACTGACTGTGCCCAGTGCGGCGCTAGGTGTTGTAATTAGCTAAAAAAAAAAATAAAGCAATCCTTTTGGAGGATGAAAAAGAGCAATGATATGGTGATATTTTTCTGTCTATATACTTTCGATTGTGCTATCTTCGTTAATGGATCTCTACTAGGACTACTGTAGTATAGTTTCATGCTCTGTTTACTTGTTAAGTTGTAATGGTTCCAAGAAAACTGTTTACCGAACCAATGTTGAAGCCTTGAAATAATACTGATCCCGGAACATCTTAAATTAATGTTGAGACTTTGGTCTCATATCCATTGTGGTTTTTTTCCCGAAACGCCATCCAATCAATTTGAGCACTTGCATGCAACAACATCCAATTAGAACATGTTATTGTACTCTCAACGGATTTACAGTACATGCAATAAGCTGTGATAGGAATGTGACATGACCAGCATGATAGGATGCTATATTTTAATACGCTCTAACCATTAATCAGTATAACCATCATTCTAGTCACCAGACGGAGCACCTGTAGATAATTCTGCCAAGTTTCGTCACTCTCGCTTATATTCATGTATGTCAGCAAACTGCTGTTCCAATGGTGGCGCTCTATAATAGTAGAATGCAGATCAAGTGTATGTTTACATTAAGTAACTTAAGTTTCCAACAAAACATATATAAGTCAGTTTTCCACTCTAAATCAAAGCAGCAGTTTTTTTTTCGAGACAAAAACGTGCAACATTTATTGAAATTATTGATACTAGATACAAACAGCTGTTTTAAAAAGGGTTCAATTTAGGAAAATAATCAGATACATATTTTGTCTGATCTCTTTAGTGTGAATCAAATGTAATGATGAAGTCAAGAGACTACGTAACACATGTATATGATCAAAAGGTTGTCAGTTCATGTTCAATCTTTTCGAAGCACTCGAGTGAAACACAGTACAGAACTACAGTAATATTATTATTTACATGTTGCAACAATCATAGAAGATATATAAAAATCATAAGGTTTCACTTATGGCCATGTATTCATTCTACCTCATCAAAATGGCAGAATTAACATGCAGTTAAGAAAATTATCTTTGCGTAGAGACGCAATCTTATCTTAATTGTTCTTTCCGTGGACACCTGTAATATATGAGCTGAGAGGAGCAATGTCAGTGCTATCATCGCCCTCAGACAACGGCTCTAAATATATTTAAGGGCAATTTTTGCGTAGTACAATGAGTAATTATGATGGTTTACGTCATTCTATGTGAATATGCATGCGCACAAACATGGTGTCAGTGTCAGAATTCGTCAGTGACACTAGTGTGTCGAGTAGATGGTGTGGCGCCATGTCTTGGCTGTGTGCAACAATGATTGAACTATTTTATAAAATTCTTCAGAAAAGCATTTTATTCATTGTGATGAGTTAATGAGTTTCATTATGAAGTTATGGTACCTTGTGAAAGCTTAGGTCCACATGTCGATCGTGTATGATGGATGTATATTGGGTGGGCGAGTGGCTGGGTGAAGGAGGGTTGGGGTTGGGGTGTTTGTGTTTGTGAGTGCGGGGATGGGTTGGGGTCGTGTTGTGGGCTGGTGGTGGGCTGATGCGAGCGCGTGGGAAACAATGTAGAATAAGTACAATCATGTCACGACGTAGTAAGTGCGTTTTACACAAAGTGTATATACTTCCAGACGCTGCTCAATGTACATAAAAGTCACAACGGCACCCATAGCGTAGCATGGTTACCCAACGCTAAATGTTCCTTAGTTAAGCGATGTCCACTTGTTGGATAATAATACAGAAGGCTGCCTACTCTTCTCAGATGATCTGATTGCGCTGTATGAAAGTCAATGTCATGTAACTCAAATCCTCTACCATGTGTTCCCCTCGTTATATGATCAAAATGCGTTGAAGTAGTTTCCAATTAATAAGGAGTTGCCCACTCAGTCCCACTACGTTGTAACCGAGCGGGGTGGTTATGCGCATACACGTGGTTATAGCGTCACCATACTCATGATCAAAAGGCGCTGCAATACGCCTCATATCTTTCGACTGTGTCCAGTTGTGGTGCGTTGCAAATGCATGCGGCTCATGTGCTGCAGGTGTGCGGCACTGTAAACACAGCGGGCAGGGCCGTTAGTGGTGTGCTGGTCATAGCCACTCAGGGATCGAGAAAAAGCTCGGTAGCGCCGCGTCCTCGTCTTTTTTCCCCATGTCACCCACGTGACCAAGCGATAACGCTAGTCTCAGCCAATCATGGAACTTAGAAGACAATTCGGGTATGCGATAACTGAGACTGTGTGTCAATTTCACCCAGCTATTTTGTTGATTTGAGAAAGTCCCTCACCGAGCAGTGCAGATCTATCATGGTGAGACTATTTAGGCACCTGATATCAAGCACACATTGCAAGTGTTATAACAGGGGTTTTCTCATTTTTTTTGCCTTTTTCAACTTTAATCTGGTTGCGTGATTCATAACGGTATCACTCCATCTCCCTGGTTTCTCGCCCAGATGTGAAATCATTACATCTACATAGCCAGACAACACTGCTGGTCTTCCCGGTCTAAGGTACGACAAACTCGGCAAGGATCAAGTAGTAAAACACGACAAAACTATACCCTGAGTATTACTGAATAATAAGTAAGGTTTATGTCAAATATTTAATATAAATATTAAAAAACGCTATGTGTCCCAAAACGACATAAAATTTATGTGATCAAACATTGAAACAAGCGCTACTCAATGAAAATGCACGATAACTTGATCGATTTTAGTGATTTTTCGTTATTCTGAACTTTTAATTGATATTTATACAAGAATGTTATCAGCAGATATTATACTACTACCCACACTACGTGTATGAACAACGGCTGACCCAATGATATTGAAATCGTTTAAGCAACTTACTTGAATTTGTTTTTTGTGTGGTGGGAAGGTTTCAATGCCTCCCTTCCCTGATATGGAAACCATATGGACATTCCATTTGGCAATGTATTATCACGATTGTGTTTATGATTGGAAAAATAACCCTATTTTTAATTAATAGTTCATGCCTTAGATGGGTTGGCTGTCATCATAAAATAGTTGTAAAACAGTTATGTCAGAGGGAAAAATATAAATTTTGCGGTTGCATATATCAATTAGGCTACCTTTGTGTATGGGTCACTACTATGGTCAGGACATTCAGGTACATTTAGTGGTGTATTACACCCTCCTCCCCGGGTTCTTCAGTCGTGCTTATTTTCATGTATGTAAGCAAACGTTTGTTCCCTAGATGGTGGTCTATAATAGCATATCCAGTGCATGCTCGCATTGAGTAACTCTATTTACCTAAACAATCTTAAGTCGGTTAATCACCATCAAATAAAAGCAGTAGCATTTCACGAAATATCATAGATAAGAATTCAACTTGCATGGAATTGATTGATACACAATCCCAACAGCTGTTTATAAATGATTCTATTTTTGCAAATAATCAGAACACCTTTTTTCAGATTCATGATGCCTGATTTTATGCACAGTATCAAATGCATTACACATGTATATGATCAAACGGTTTCCAGCTCAAGGTTATAAACTATTCTGAGCACTGAGTGAAATACAGTGCATTGAAAAATAGGATGTCGAGATGGTCGACAAGAATAAACACCAACAGAGAATGTAATCGCTGAATCGTCTTGATAACCACTGCATTTACATCATAGGTACTTTCCGGGTTGAAAGTGGTGGTAAGGTCGATTCTCTTCTTGCAGTTATAGATAGCGACTAGAGAGAAAACAAATTGTTATAGCGAGCCACGCATTTGCTGCACATGTGCTGCACACTTTCCTAGACAGACGCGCAGCGCAGAACTTTGTGGCAGTTCGAATGTATATATAAGGTAAGTGACAGAGTAGTCTTCAGTCGCCAGCACCGGATCTTATGTTGGAATAAGATAGCCCCACTTCAGATGTATTCTTTTGGATTCACTGCATTGGCTACAATATATTTAACTTTAAGGTGAAACCCGTTAATGAAATCAATCATTCGTGTCTTTATTCAGTGCAAACTGAATCGGAATTGTTGGATATTTTGCCTTCAATGCTGTGGTAAAGCAGCAAGGAGTTCGGATAAAGTGGTCATCCATTGAGAGGAAACTATTGTACACGAGAACTACCATCAACCGCACCATATCAGCCTGCATAATGAGCGTTGTTGTGACGCTGGTGTACGGAGAAATAAACGGGGAAGAAACAGCTCCCTTATACAGAGTGACGCTCACCATAGGACAGCATTTCGTCGTGTTCATCACCATCCTCATCCATCCCGGAACTGGTCAAGGTCCGGATATTCCAACTCAAGTAATATTGTTGTATACAATTTTCGTTTTCACACAAATATAAGCTTTCCGTAATACGCTCTTACTTACTTACTACATTATTAAATGATTGTATTTCAATGTGCATTGTTTATGAGTAAGTATGCTTATTAAAAATAGTTACTATTTAGGGTGAATATCCCCAAGATTGAAACATTCTGCACCCCTCCCCATGTACAAGCACGCATAAAGGCTTTGACGAGGGTAAAGCAGCCCAACACCAGCCCGCAACCCGACCCCACCCGACCACACACACACGCACGCCTCCGCCCCTCCCCCTCCCCTTCTCCTTCAGCAAGCCAGTCACATGCAAATATACATCAGTCATACACGATCCACTTGTTGACCTAAGTTATTGCTAGCTACCAAAACTTCATCTTGTAAAACCGCTGTTAACTCATCACAATAAATGTAATTCGGTTTTACTAATTTCTGTAAAACAGTTCAATCATCGTTCCGTACAGCCGAGACACGACGACACACCATCAACTCGACTAACTCATGTCACCTGCGATATCTGACACCTCGGACGTGAGCGCATGCATCTTCAGATTACTGAGAATGACGTCATCCTGCCACTTGGTGGACCGTTATGACATTGCCATCATGATTACATGCTGTACTACATAAAAACCGCTGTCTCAGAGCGATGTCAGCATTGACATTACGATGTCAAAACTCCCGTCAGCTCCTCATATATAGCAAGACAATAAATATTAGATTGCGTCCATGGAATGACAATGTGCTTTACGGATTGTTAATTCTGCATCTTGATGAGGCTTGAATGAATAAATGGCAATTAATGAAACAGTAAGGTTTCTACGTATCTTTCATGATTTTTGCAACATATAAATAATGTTACTTCTGCAGTTCTGCACTGTGTTTTACTCGAGTGCTTCGAAAAGATTGACCATGTTACATAGTCTCTTGACTTCATTATTGCATTTGATTCACACTTAAGAGATCTGACACAAATGCGTATCTGATTATTTGCATCAATTGAACCATTTCCAAACAGCTGTATGAATTGAGTATCAATAATATCAATACATGTTGCATTTATGTACATGCCTTTTCGCGAAAAAGCTGCTGCTTTTGACTTAAAGTGGATAACTAACTTATATTTGATTTTTCGGTAAATAAAGTTACTCAATGTGAACATACACTTGATCTGCATTCTACTATTATAGAGCGCCACCATGGGAACAGGAGCTTGCTGACATACATGAATATATGCGAGAGTGATGAAACTAGGCAGAATTATCTAGAAGTGTTCGCCGGGGACGGTTGCTCCCTCTGGTGACTGGAATGGGGGTTATACCGATTAATGGTTAGAGTGTATTTCAAATACAGCATCCTATTATGTAACATACCTATAACAGCTTATCGCACGCACGCATTGACTAGAAATTCATTGAGAGAACAGCAACAAGTTCTTATTGAGTGCGACATAACTATTTCCTGACGGGCAGATGCTCATATTCGTTGAATGGCATTTCGGAATAACCTTCATCACAATGGGTTTGAGACCCAAAACTCATATACAGTTTTGTTGTCTTCATCACCCCCCTCATCCATCCTCATCTGCTGAAGTTCCGGAATGCAAATCATGTAATAATTTTGTATTCATATTTTATTGTGATATGATTTGTTTTTTCTATGCATGTAGATATGACTAATATTGACAGTTCTAAACGCATAAACTAACCCAGTGGCTCGTATCAAAACGGATTTGACTTGGATAGAGTAGCTTAACACCAACACCAACACCCACCTCCGCCCAAACTCTCATCCCACTCGTACAGAGCAGCCTGAAACCCACACCCATCTCTCCCCGCCCATTATCCACACCCATTCACACAGAGCAGCCTGATACAAACACCCATCTCTCCCCGCCCATGCTCCTAACCCATTCGCACAGAGCAGCCTGATACAAACACCCACCTCTCCCCGCCCATTCCCCACTCCCATTCGCACAGAGCAGCCTGATACAAATACCTACCTCTCCCCGTACATTCCCTAAACCCATTCGCACAGAGCAGCCTGATACAAATACCCACCTCTCCCCGCCCATACTCCAGACCCATTCGCTCAGAGCAGCATAATACAAACACCCACCTCTCCCCACCCATACTCCTCACCCATACGCACAGAGCAGCCTAATACAAATACCCACCTCTCCCCGCCCATACTCCTCACCCATTCGCTCAGAGCAGCATAATACAAACACCCACCTCTCCCCGCCCATACTCCTCACCCATACGCACAGAGCAGCCTAATACAAATACCCACCTCTCCCCGCCCATACTCCTCATCCATACGCACAGAGCAGCATAATACAAACACCCACCTCTCCCCGCCCATACTCCTCACCCATACGCACAGAGCAGCCTAATACAAATACCCACCTCTCCCCGCCCATACTCCTCACCCATACGCACAGAGCAGCCTAACACAAACACCCATCTCTCCCCGCCCATACTCCTCACCCATACGCACAGAGCAGCCTAACACAAACACCTACCTCTCCCCGCACATACTCCTCACCCATTCGCTCAGAGCAGCCTAATACAAAACACCCATCTCTCCCCGCACATACTCCTCACCCATTCGCTCAGAGCAGCCTAACACAAATACCCACCTCTCCCCGCCCATACTCCTCACCCATACGCACAGAGCAGCCTAATACAAACACCCACCTCTCCCCGCACATACTCCTAACCCATTCGCTCAGAGCAGCCTAATACAAACACCCATCTCTCCCCGCACATACTCCTCACCCATTCGCTCGGAGCAGCCTAACACAAATACCTACCTCTCCCTACTCATATTGTAAACCCACTTGCACATATATCAGCCTTACAGCAACACCTTCCTCTTTAGAACCAATGAGAGAGCAGCCACAAACAGACCCGAGCTAGCTGAACCAGTGGCCGAATGGCCGTTCCATTAGTCACATCAACTATAAAAAGGCCTATATTTTTTCCAGAATCACAAACTAAATGTAGTTAATACACTTCCAATGGGTGCGCCCGATTGGTGATCGCCCCTAGCTTACGCCGAATGGGCCGGTCTTGAGCGGCGCGCAGGGAGGAGGATATTTTTTATACCCCGCGTAGATAGGCGCGTGGTGTACCGTAGCTTGGGGCTCAGCAAAGGCCGGGTCATTTGAAGCTGCTGGCAATATCCGATGTCAATTATGGCATATTACACCCAAGTAGAGAAAAACAAGTTGAGAATGCTATATCGGTTTATTGTTTGTAAATATGAAACTTTCTATGGAAACTGAGCATTAAAAACTATACCTCTACGTAAAATATAATATCAGGCTCTGCCTAAAGTCATGATTTTAGTAATGATGTTTGACTGGCACTGCACATGCGACAAAAATGTCTCAAATAAAGGCTCGCTGCTCACGGCGGTCAGGACGAGTCGCCCACGTGACGGCTGTAATTCGGCGTACGCCCAGAGACCAATCGAGCGCACCTGTTGGGATTGCCCATATTGTTTCCGTATCAGAGAAGGGAGGAATTCATTGTCGCCCATATGTATAGAAGCCATACAACACGCTGAAGAACGACCCTCGCCTTAAACTCATCTGATCAAGACCGTGAAAACAGTTGTCTTGCTACACCAGTGTGGACATACCACAGCAAGAAGCACTTCACATACAGTCCTCCCGTTACCCGACACTGCATATTCAACTTGATCGACATAAAATATCGGTAACATGCGTGCGAAATAAATGTTATTATAATATATTATATTAATATTCAGCTAAATATGTTATCTTTCCCTGGCCACCCAATCCCATCTTTATTGTTATGCAATATATGAGAACTTTTAACAGTATAATGTCAATGCTTTCATTGCCCACAGACAAGGGCAGTTTTAATGTTTGTGATCATGATGGTGTGGTCATAACGGTCCTTCCCAGTGGCTGGTCGACGTCATACTTGATATTCCGAATATGCATACGCGCACGAACGAAGTTTTATAAATCGCAGGTGGCATGAGTGAGCCATGTGGGTGGTGGGTCGTCGTGTATCGGCTGAAAGTAACAATGATTAAACTGTTTTATGTAAATCATTAGAACGGCATGATATCTATGATGATGAGTTTACAGTGGTTTTACAATATGAAGCGATGGTACCTTGCCATAGCTATGGTCCGTCAGTGGATCATGTATGTTTGATGTTCATTTGCATGAGTGGCTAAGTGAATGAGGAGGGGAGGGGCAGAGGTGGGTTGGCGCGGGTAGAAGGTTGGTGTTGGGCTGCTCTATCTTTGTCAAAGCCTTTATGATGCAAGAGTGTGAGTTGGAAGGGGCGTAGAAGGTTTCAATTTTTTGTGATATTTACCCTTCAATATTTTTTCTAAGTGTACTTATTCATAAACAATATACAATAAAATGTAGACAGTGCGTTTTACTAAGCATGCATCTGTCAGAATAGAATATGTTTGTCCCCTTCACTAACTAAGAAGGTAATCTACTAATGTTCTTTGATAAAAAAATTCGATTACAAGCACATAATCATATCACAAATAAGTGCATCATGGATGATAAATGTCATTCATCAAAACGTTTGACACGTTTAACCAATTTCCTAAAGATAATGTTCCTGGAGGGCAAAACTTCCTACTTGATGAATTTTTTATCATGGGCTCATTACGACATACTGCGATGAATATGAAGTTAACAAGATTTATGTTCCAGTCACTTTGTAACAGATTAAGATTATTGATAATTATTTTGGCCATAAGTGGTATCCTGCCACACGCAAAAGGAGAAATGATCAACTTTATTTTTCCTCATGTCTGGAGATATGAAAGTGAAGTCATCTCAACTGTATTAAATTGCAGACTAAGGAGCATCGTTAATTTTCGGCTGTTTCGCTTCCTCAACACATGTACCTTTGTACCATTTAATTCCGATACGTAAGAAAACAAAGAGGCAGTTACTTTAAGTATCATAGCATCCTTGTTACTATCATTACGGATTGGCACTTTGTGAAAGAAACCAGATCGTTGATCATCTAGCTTTTGGGTTATTTCGTTGCCAATTCACACCAGTTATCTAAGTTCATATCGTAAACATTATCTTCATTTGTAATCAGTAATACGTTCGGAAAATGGAATAAAGATTTGACTTCAATATGTATTTAATGAGCCAATATATATGTACAGTCAATCAAATTATGCGAAAAAATAGAAGTCTGGCTATGTTTCTCTTCAGCGTAGAAAGTTAGTCGCAAGTCTGCTATCATAACGTGGACACATGTACCTGCATAACGTAGCTCTATTGGTTCGGGCGTCAAGTGCCCAGGGACATATCTTGGATGTGTGCTGGTGGGCTGCGTCCTGTTAGTGAGGCTCCAGAAACCGGCCACAGTTCAGATGTCATTTGATCACGATTATTCATTACCCAATTACAACCGATCACGATCTCAGTGCACATACATCATCATAAAATGACACACAAACAGACCAACATACACAAACAGACCACCGGACAGATATACACACATACAGGCACGCGCATATGAATCTTTCACACAGTCTATCCCAAATGCAAACACACACACACATTTTCTCCCTTTTATTCACTTGCTAACTCACAAATGCACCCACACTCCCACTCTCTCTCTCTCACACAAATATACATTCATGCATGCATGCATATATATGCATACACATACGCTTATACACACACACATGCACACTCGCGTTGTCTCAGATATCACAGGTGACATTAGTGAGCCAGGTAGAAGGCATTTCCTCTGGACTTATCTGAAAAAGATTGTAATTGAATTGTTTATGCGTTGTAATATGGGAAGATAGCTAAAGAATATGAACGCCCGATACACAACCACTTGACTGATGCTCACACAGATCAGGTATTGACCACTGATATCACCTGACGGTTGGATGGTTGTGGTGGGCTTAGTGAGGCAAGATGGGAGTGGTTATGGTGGGCTGAGTGGGGAGGGGTAGGGTTCGTTATGGTGGTTTGAGTGAGGAGGGGTAGGCTTGGTTATTGCGGGCTGAGTGAGGTGGGGTATGGGTGGTTATGGTGGTTTGAGTGAGGAGGGGTAGGGGTCGTTATGGTGGTTTGAGTGAGGAGGGGAAGGGGTCGTTATGGTGGTTTGAGTGAGGAGGAGTAGGGGTCATTAAGGTGGTTTGAGTGAGGAGGGGAAGGGGTCGTTAATCCGTTATGGTGGTTTGAGTGAGGAGGGGTAGGGGTCGTTATGGTGGTTTGAGTGAGGAGGGGAAGGGGTCGTTATGGCGGTTCGAGTGAGGAGGGGTAGGTGTTGTGGTTATACTAGGCTGAGTGAGGAGGGGCAGGAGTGCAGCGTGGGGAGATAGGGGGTTGTCATTGCGAGCTTTATGGGGGGTGGGGGTTTTATCGTTTGGTGCAAAATCATCGATACAATGGTGTTTATAATAAGTGTGTAGGTTTGTTTAGGCAACATTAGTTTACGTCATCTTCAGTTGGGTAGCTTATGTAGCTTCAGCGAGGCGGCCTCTGGTTGCACTCATGTGTACCTTAGACAACTTTTGACCACAAAGGAACTTCTGTATTTGGAATGGAAATCGCTAGACCATACTGGCTTGGAAAACAAAATTTGAATATAAATCATCATTAACTGCGGAACAGGATGTTGGTCATGCTCTGTTGTAGGAAGAGATAACACGATGGTAACGCTGACGGCCAGACTCGATCCTGTAGGATGCATCACTGTGTACAAGTTTACTTCCAGACGCTGCTCATTGTACATAAACGTCACAACGGCACCCATAGTGTAGCCTGCTTCCCCAACACGATATTTTGCTTCATCAAGTGATGATCTGATAACTCTGGATAGAAGTCAGTGTATTGTATTTACACACCATCTAACATGTACCACCTCCTCGATATACGATCAAAAGTTCAGCTTCACTGACAAGGAGTTGCCCATTCAGCGCCAACTCAGCTATCAACTGTGGTGACTTGGCATCTCCCCTTTATAGAGAAGACCACGTGGCTTTACGTCGGGTTAACAAGCGTATTATTACCTGGCTACCCCTTCAACACGATACTAAGGTGGGGGGCGGTTAGTACACGGCGCATGTGCGGCATGTGTGCGACACTGTAAACACACACAGTGGCGCGTAACGGGAAGACAGTTTGACGGGTGCCTCTTGCGCGGTACGTTCACACTTATTGGTGTTACGAGATTATGTGCTATAATGGGTGACAATGATTTGCTCCCTACTCGGGTCGACGATCAAGATGCCTCCATGTGCTATTTGGCATTGACAATTCAGCCCTAGGAAACGATAATCCCTCCTTGCATTGGTATCGTGATTTGGCTCGATTCAGTTCGGGTGATATATTAAAAATTTAGGTTTGCGACTGTGTGTTAACCTGGAACAACCTTAAGTCGGTTATCCAAAAAATCATGTATATAAATCCACCATGTTCATGAATGATTGATACTCAATACAAATAACCATTGGGAAATGGCTTGATTTACGCTAACTTTTTAGATAAACATTGGTGTCAGATCTCTTAAGTGTGATTTTATGCACATAATCAAATGCAATGATGAAGTCAAGTGACCACATAACACATGTATATGATCAAAAGGATTCCAGCTCGTGGTCAATTTTTTCGAAGCACTCGAGTTAAACGCACTACAGAACCTTAGTAAAATTATCATTTACATGTTGAAACAACCTGGGAAGATCTGTAAATATCTTGCCATACATCCATTCAAGCCGCATAAAGATGGCAGTATCAACAATCAGTATGTGTGTGTTTGTGAGTGTGTGTGTGTGTTTGTGTGTGTGTGTGTGTGTGTGTGGGTGTGGGGGGGGGGGTTGTGGTGGGTGGGGTGGGTTTGCGTGCATGTGTTGGGCTCTCTACCTCGCCCGCATGCCTTGCTTCAATGAAGTAAGCGATTCCAGAACCATGCGCTTCGGTTGCACTTGAGACATTGCGGGAGGTGTGCTGCGCATGTGCGGCAGACGCATGATACGAAGATCAAGTGAAGTGAGCAAGTACTTGGACACGATAACTGACTGTGCCCAGTGCGGCGCTAGGTGTTGTAATTAGCTAAAAAAAAAATAAAGCAATCCTTTTGGAGGATGAAAAAGAGCAATGATATGGTGATATTTTTCTGTCTATATACTTTCGATTGTGCTATCTTCGTTAATGGATCTCTACTAGGACTACTGTAGTATAGTTTCATGCTCTGTTTACTTGTTAAGTTGTAATGGTTCCAAGAAAACTGTTTACCGAACCAATGTTGAAGCCTTGAAATAATACTGATCCCGGAACATCTTAAATTAATGTTGAGACTTTGGTCTCATATCCATTGTGGTTTTTTTTCCGAAACGCCATCCAATCAATGTGAGCACTTGCATGCAACATCCGATTAGAACATGTTGTTGTACTCTCAACGGATTTACAGTACATGCAATAAGCTGTGATAGGAATGTGACATGACCAGCATGATAGGATGCTATATTTTAATACGCTCTAACCATTAATCAGTATAACCATCATTCTAGTCACCAGACGGAGCACCTGTAGATAATTCTGCCAAGTTTCGTCACTCTCGCTTATATTCATGTATGTCAGCAAACTGCTGTTCCAATGGTGGCGCTCTATAATAGTAGAATGCAGATCAAGTGTATGTTTACATTAAGTAACTTAAGTTTCCAACAAAACATATATAAGTCAGTTTTCCACTCTAAATCAAAGCAGCAATTTTTTTTCGAGACAAAAACGTGCAACATTTATTGAAATTATTGATACTAGATACAAACAGCTGTTTTAAAAAGGGTTCAATTTAGGAAAATAATCAGATACATATTTTGTCTGATCTCTTTAGTGTGAATCAAATGTAATGATGAAGTCAAGAGACTACGTAACACATGTATATGATCAAAAGGTTGTCAGTTCATGTTCAATCTTTTCGAAGCACTCGAGTGAAACACAGTACAGAACTACAGTAATATTATTATTTACATGTTGCAACAATCATAGAAGATATATAAAAATCATAAGGTTTCACTTATGGCCATGTATTCATTCTACCTCATCAAAATGGCAGAATTAACATGCAGTTAAGCACATTATCTTTGCGTAGAGACGCAATCTTATCTTAAATGTTCTTTCCGTGGACACCTGTAATATATGAGCTGAGAGGAGCAATGTCAGTGCTATCATCGCCCTCAGACAACGGCTCTAAATATATTTAAGGGCAATTTTTGCGTAGTACAATGAGTAAGATGATGGTTTACGTCATTCTATGTGAATATGCATGCGCACAAACATGGTGTCAGTGTCAGAATTCGTCAGTGACACTAGTGTGTCGAGCAGATGGTGTGGCGCCATGTCTTGGCTGTGTGCAACAATGATTGAACTATTTTATAAAATTCTTCAGAAAAGCATTTTATTCATTGTGATGAGTTAATGAGTTTCATTATGAAGTTATGGTACCTTGTGAAAGCTTAGGTCCACATGTCGATCGTGTATGATGGATGTATATTGGGTGGGCGAGTGGCTGGGTGAAGGAGGGTTGGGGTTGGGGTGTTTGTGTTTGTGAGTGCGGGGATGGGTTGGGGTCGTGTTGTGGGGGGTGGTGGGCTGATGCGAGCGCGTGGGAAACAATGTAGAATAAGAACAATCATGTCACGACGTAGTAAGTGCTTTTTACACAAAGTGTATATACTTCCAGACGCTGCTCAATGTACATAAAAGTCACAACGGCACCCATAGAGTAGCATGGTTACCCAACGCTAAATGTCCCTTAGTGAAGCGATGTCCACTTGTTGGATAATAATACAGAAGGCTGCCTACTCTTCTCAGATGATCTGATTGCGCTGTATAAAAGTCAATGTCATGTAACTCAAATCCTCTAACATGTGTTCCCCTCGTTATATGATCAAAATGCGTTGAAGTAGTTTCCAATTAATAAGGAGTTGCCCACTCAGTCCCACTACGTTGTAACCGAGCGGGGTGTGGTTATGCGCATACACGTGGTTATAGCGTCACCATACTCATGATCAAAAGGAGCTGCAATACGCCTCATATCTTTCGACTGTGTCCAGTTGTGGTGCGTTGCAAATGCATGCGGCTCATGTGCTGCAGGTGTGCGGCACTGTAAACACAGCGGGCAGGGCCGTTAGTGGTGTGCTGGTCATATAGCCACTCAGGGATCGAGAAAAAGCTCGGTAGCGCCGCGTCCTCGTCTTTTTTTTCACCCACGTGACCCCATGATCAGCCCCACTTCAGTGATTCTTTGGGATTCACCAAGCGCAATATATTAACTTTACGCTAGTAATCAGCCAATCATGGAACTTAGAAGACAATTCGGGTATGCGATAACTGAGACTGTGTGTCAATTTCACCCAGCTATTTTGTTGATTTGAGAAAGTCCCTCACCGAGCAGTGCAGATCTATCATGGTGAGACTATTAAGGCACCTGATATCAAGCACACCTTGCAAGTGTTATAACAGGGTTTTTCTCGATTTTTGGGGGGCTTTTTCAACTTTAATCTGGTTGCGTGATCCAAAACGGTATCACTCCATCTCCCTGGTTTCTCGCCCAGGTGTGAAATCATTACATCTACATAGCCAGACACCACTGCTGGTCTTCCCGGTCTGAGGTACGACAAACTCGGCAAGGATCAAGTACTAAAACACGACAAAACTATACCCTGAGTATTACTGAATAATAAGTAAGGTTTATGTCAAATATTTAATATAAATATTAAAAAAACGCTATGGTCCCAAAACGACATAAAATTTATGTGATCAAACATTGAAACAAGCGCTACTCAATGAAAATGCACGATAACTTGATCGATTTTAGTGATTTTTCGTTATTCTGAACTTTTAATTGATATTTATACAAGAATGTTATCAGCAGATATTATACTACTACCCACACTACGTGTATGAACAACGGCTGACCCAATGATATTGAAATCGTTTAAGCAACTTACTTGAATAGGTTTTTTGTGTGGTGGGAAGGTTTCAATGTCTCCCTTCCCTGATATGGAAACCATATGGACATTCCATTTGGCAATGTATTATCATGATTGTGTTTATGATTGGAAAAATATCCCTATTTTTAATTAATAGTTCATGCCTTAGATGGGTTGGCTGTCATCATAAAAAATAGTTGTAAAACAGTTATGTCAATTAGAGGGTCACTAAAAATATAAATTTTGCGGTTGCATATATCAATTAGGCTACCTTTGTGTATGGGTCACTACTATGGTCAGGACATTCAGGTACATTTAGTGAGGGTGTATTACACCCTCCTCCCCGGGTTCTTCAGTCGTGCTTATTTTCATGTATGTAAGCAAACGTTTGTTCCCTAGATGGTGGTCTATAATAGCATATCCAGTGCATGCTCGCATTGAGTAACTCTATTTACCTAAACAATCTTAAGTCGGTTAATCACCATCAAATAAAAGCAGTAGCATTTCACGAAATATCATAGATAAGAATTCAACTTGCATGGAATTGATTGATACACAATCCCAACAGCTGTTTATAAATGATTCTATTTTTGCAAATAATCAGAACACCTTTTTTCAGATTCATGATGCCTGATTTTATGCACAGTATCAAATGCATTACACATGTATATGATCAAACGGTTTCCAGCTCAAGGTTATAAACTATTCTGAGCCCTGAGTGAAATACAGTGCATTGAAAAATAGGATGTCGAGATGGTCGACAAGAATAAACACCAACAGAGAATGTAATCGCTGAATCGTCTTGATAACCACTGCATTTACATCATAGGTACCTCTGGGTTGAAAGTGGTGGTAAGGTCGATTCTCTTCTTGCAGTTATAGATAGCGACTAGAGAGAAAACAAATTGTTATAGCGAGCCACGCATTTGCTGCACATGTGCTGCACACTTTCCTAGACAGACGCGCAGCGCAGAACTTTGTGGCAGTTCGAATGTATATATAAGGTAAGTGACAGAGTAGTCTTCAGTCGCCAGCACCGGATCTTATGTTGGAATACGATAGCCCCACTTCAGATGTATTCTTTGGATTCACTGCATTGGCTACAATATATTTAACTTTAAGGTGAAACCCGTTAATGAAATCAATCATTCGTGTCTTTATTCAGTGCAAACTGAATCGGAATTGTTGGATATTTTGCCTTCAATGCTGTGGTAAAGCAGCAAGGAGTTCGGATAAAGTGGTCATCCATTGAGAGGAAACTATTGTACACGAGAACTACCATCAACCGCACCATATCAGCCTGCATAATGAGCGTTGTTGTGACGCTGGTGTACGGAGAAATAAACGGGGAAGAAACAGCTCCCTTATACAGAGTGACGCTCACCATAGGACAGCATTTCGTCGTGTTCATCACCATCCTCATCCATCCCGGAACTGGTCAAGGTCCGGATATTCCAACTCAAGTAATATTGTTGTATACAATTTTCGTTTTCACACAAATATAAGCTTTCCGTAATACGCTCTTACTTACTTACTACATTATTAAATGATTGTATTTCAATGTGCATTGTTTATGAGTAAGTATGCTTATTAAAAATAGTTACTATTTAGGGTGAATATCCCCAAGATTGAAACATTCTGCACCCCTCCCCATGTACAAGCACGCATAAAGGCTTTGACGAGGGTAAAGCAGCCCAACACCAGCCCGCAACCCGACCCCACCCGACCACACACACACGCACACGCCTCCGCCCCTCCCCCTCCCCTTCTCCTTCAGCAAGTCAGTCACATGCAAATATACATCAGTCATACACGATCCACTTGTTGACCTAAGTTATTGCTAGCTACCAAAACTTCATCTTGTAAAACCGCTGTTAACTCATCACAATAAATGTAATTCGGTTTTACTAATTTCTGTAAAACAGTTCAATCATCGTTCCGTACAGCCGAGACACGACGACCAACCATCAACTCGACTAACTCATGTCACCTGCGATATCTGACACCTCTGGCGTGCGTGCATGTATCTTCAGAATACTGAGAATGACGTCATCCTGCCACTTGGTGGACCGTTATGACATTGCCATCATGATTACATGCTATACTACATAAAAACCGCTGTCTCAGAGCGATGTTAGCATTGACATTGCGATGTCAAAACTCTTGTCAGCTCCTCATATATAGCAAGACAATAAAGATTAGATTGCGTCCATGGAATGACAATGAGCTTTTTACTGATTGTTAATTCTGCATCTTGATGAGGCTTGAATGAATAAATGGCAATTAATGAAACAGTAAGGTTTTTAAGTATCTTTCATGATTTTTGCAACATATAAATAATGTTACTTCTGCAGTTCTGCACTGTGTTTTACTCGAGTGCTTCGAAAAGATTGACCATGTTACATAGTCTCTTGACTTCATCATTACATTTGATTCACACTTTAGAGATCTGACACAAATGCGTATCTGATTATTTGCATCAATTGAACCATTTCCAAACAGCTGTATGAATTGAGTATCAATAATATCAATACATGTTGCATTTATATACATGCCTTTTCGCGAAAAAGCTGCTGCTTTTGACTTAAAGTGGATAACTAACTTATATTGATTTTTCGGTAAATAAAGTTACTCAATGTGAACATACACTTGATTTGCATTCTACTATTATAGAGCGCCACCATGGGAACAGGAGCTTGCTGACATATATGAATATATGCGAGAGTGATGAAACTAGGCAGAATTATCTAGAAGTGTTCGCCGGGGACGGTTGCTCCCTCTTTTAACTGGAATGGGGGTTATACCGATAAATGGTTAGAGCGTATTTCAAATACCGCATTCTATTATGTCACATACCTATAACAGCTTATCGCACGCACGCATTGACTAGAAATTCATTGAGAGAACAGCAACAAGTTCTTATTGAGTGCGACATAACTATTTCCTGACGGGCAGGTGCTCATATTCGTTGAATGGCGTTTCGGAATAACCTTCATCACAATGGGTTTGAGACCCAA
Source organism: Urechis unicinctus (assembly GCA_034190875.2). Classification (NCBI taxonomy): domain Eukaryota; kingdom Metazoa; phylum Annelida; class Polychaeta; order Xenopneusta; family Urechidae; genus Urechis; species Urechis unicinctus. The sequence continues at coordinate 66,272,646 of CM067350.1, forward strand.
AACCCATATACAGTTTTGTTGTCTTCATCACCCCCCTCATCCATCCTCATCTGCTGAAGTTCCGGAATGCAAATCATGTAATGATTTTGTATTCATATTTTATTGTGATATGATTTGTTTTTTCTATGCACGTAGATATGACTAATATTGACAGTTCTAAACGCATAAACTAACCCAGTGGCTCGTATCAAAACGGATTTGACTTGGATAGAGTAGCTTAACACCAACACCAACACCCACCTCCGCCCAAACTCTCATCCCACTCGTACAGAGCAACCTGAAACCCACACCCATCTCTCCCCGCCCATTATCCACACCCATTCACACAGAGCAGCCTGATACAAACACCCATCTCTCCCCGCCCATGCTCCTAACCCATTCGCACAGAGCAGCCTGATACAAACACCCATCTCTCCCCGCCCATTCTCCACTCCCCTTCGCACAGAGCAACCTGATACAAACACCCACCTCTCTCCGCCCATTCTCCACTCCCATTTGCACAGAGCAGCCTCATACAAACACCCATCTCTCCCCGCCCATTCTCCACTCCCCTTCGCACAGAGCAGCCTGATACAAACACCCACCTCTCCCCGCCCATTCTCCACACCCCTTCGCACAGAGCAGCCTGATACAAATACCCCACTCTCCCCCGCCCATTCCCACACCCATACGCACAGAGCAGCCTGATACAAACACCCACTCTCTCCCCGCCCATTCTCCACTCCCATTCGCACAGAGCAGCCTGATACAAACACCCATCTCTCCCCGCCCATTCTCCACTCCCCTTCGCACAGAGCAGCCTGATACAAACACCCACCTCTCCCCGCCCATTCTCCACTCCCATTCGCACAGAGCAGCCTGATACAAACACCCACCTCTCCCCGCCCATTCCCCACTCCCCTTTGCACAGAGCAGCCTGATACACCAACACCCACCTCTCCCCGCCCATTCTCCACTCCCATTCGCACAGAGCAGCCTGATACAAACACCCACCTCTCCCCGCCCATTCCCCACACCCATTCGCACAGAGCAGCCTGATACAAACACCCACCTCTCCCCGCCCATTCCCCACACCCATTCGCACAGAGCAGCCTGATACAAACACCCACCTCTCCCCGCCCATGCCCCTAACCCATTCGCTCAGAGCAGCCTGATACAAACACCCACCTCTCCCTACTCATATTGTAAACCCACTTGCACATATGTCAGCCTTACAGCAACACCTTCCTCTTTAGAACCAATGAGAGAGCAGCCACAAACAGACCCGAGCTAGCTGAACCGGTGGCCGAATGGCCGTTCCATTAGTCACATCAACTATAAAAAGGCCTATATTTTTTCCAGAATCACAAACTAAATGTAGTTAATACACTTCCAATGGGTGCGCCCGATTGGTGATCGCCCCTAGCTTACGCCGAATGGGACGATCTTGAGCGACGCGCAGGGAGGAGGATATTTTTTATACCCCGCTAGATAGGCGCGTGGTGTACCGTAACTTGGGGCTCAGCAAAGGCCGGGTCATTTGAAGCTGCTGGCAATATCCGATGTCAATTATCATGGCATATTACACCCAAGTAGAGAAAAACAAGTTGAGAATGCTATATCAGTTTATTGTTTGTAAATATGCAACTTTCTATGGAAACTGAGCATTAAAAACTATACCTCTACGTAAAATATAATATCAGGCTCGGCCTAAAGTCATGATTTTAGTAATGATGTTTGGTTGGCACTGCACATGCGACAAAAATGTCTCAAATAAAGGCGCGCTGCTCACGGCGGTCAGGACGAGTCGCCCACGTGACGGCTGTAATTCGGCGTACGCCCAGAGACCAATCGAGCGCACCTGTTGGGAATGTCCATATTGTTTCCGTATCAGAGAAGGGAGGAATTCATTGTCGCCCATATGTATAGAAGCCATACAACACGCTGAAGAACGACCCTCGCCTTAAACTCATCTGATCAAGACCGTGAAAACAGTTGTCTTGCTACACCAGTGTGGACATACCACAGCAAGAAGCACTTCACATACAGTCCTCCCGTTACCCGACACTGCATGTGCTTACTGTGCCGCAGGTATTTTCAAATGCACACATCTTCAAAAGTAGTTTCGTATTGAAGAGGACAAATGATGTAATGCGCTTTGCTGGACGACGGTACTGGCGCCTAAAACCACTGTTGTCTCTAAAAATAGCAGATGCCACCAAACTACCTGCAAGTTGACAACTCAGTTGGAGCTTTGTGGGCAACTTCTAATAAATAAGGCGTTACTACAACGCATTTAGATCATATATCGAGGAGAACACATGGTACAGGTTGTGTAATTGCAATACACTGACTTTTATCCAGCATAATCAGATCACCTGAGAAGAGTTAGCGGGCATTAGCATTATCATCTACCAAGTGGACATCACTCAACCAAGGGACATGATGGTTGCAGTTGTGACGTTTATGTACAATGAGCCGCGTCTGGAAGTAAATTGTACACAGGGATACATACTAAAGGACAGAGTCTGGCCGTCAGCTTTACCATCACGATACTGATCCTTGTTTAACGATGTTTTATATTCAACTTTTTTGTTTCCCACTTCAGTATGGTCCAGCGATTTTACTTTCAAATATATACGGTTGTTGGCGTTCAAATGTATCTTGGTTGTGAAACAATTGAACATCAGCAGGATCCGCTGTGCTGATGCTACTTAAGCTATGCAACTGAAGATTACATCAACTAATATTACTTAAATAAACCTATACAAGTATCCATAAACGCCGAGATACACACATCATTACCCACAAACACTGCACAGGCCACAGCAGCCAAAACAGAAGCCACCCGATCGAATGTCCGGGTAAATGCCTGGTACATGTATCGCATATGAGCGTGTCTTGTTATTCATATGTGGTGCAGTTATTGCACCAAGGCAAGTCTATGCCCAATATGGGGCTTGATAATGGAGATGTTAGCTATTTTTTGTAGGGCGTTGCACTTCACTCTCGTTGGTGCGGATGGTAGCTATGAACCGCCCTGTAACATATAATGCCGCTGCTATCACTTCCTTTCATTCGATGAGTGAAATTATTGGCGGATCATACCACGTACAACATGCTTTGTTTCGATGACTTAATCACTTATTCATTACCGGAGATCCATGTGCCGCACAGAAGCACAGTAACAAATTGAAACTCCTTCAGTCACTCACGGGACGTTGCAGGAGATCTGCCTTACATATGCGGCATACCCATGATACGGAACTTAAGTGATGTAAGAAAGCAATGGGACACAATTACAGACTTAGCTCCGGTCGTAACGGTAACATGAATTTATACCGTTACGAAGTTTCATTAAACACAAGTCGGCGATATCTCGTTTGGACTATATCTCGCATAGGGCTATATTTCGCACCTAGAAAATAACATATATCAAGAGCCTTTACAAAAAATAGACCTTTCGCTCCAAAAAACTTACCACCACTCGACGCTATTCTTCAATAAATGCCATCGATAGTTCGTTTCCGAACAAATCGCGATACGAAGTCTGCCATTTTGGAAACTATTAATTCTCGCGATTTCCCGCATTGCCTTAGCATCCCAAGTGGGGGGCACTTACCCTAACTCGGATAGGGGTGTGCCGCGGGACCTCGAAATCCCGTACCCGTTGAACTCGTTGAGAATGAGAAAAAGTATACTCCATCGTACAAGGTATTATGCGATTGTCTAACCCGTCGTAAAAGTCGAGATGTCGAAAAAACCACCCCCTTCGTGCGGCACATGTATACTATATCATTACACTTAAGTGCCCCCCCCCCCGGGCTTAGCATTAGACTTCGTCATTCTGCGCATGGGCAATGCATGTTGTCTTGAACTAGTAAACAAACATGTTGCTGTGTTTCTGACTTTTTACCGCTTCCCAAATTGATCGAACTATAAATAATTACCATGGATGAAATCCCCCGCCGAAAAGGGATAAAATCGTCCGTAAAACATCATTGCATTCTATAACTCCATCACTTGTGTATGTTTTGTGCTTGGTAGTTGTCTGAATCGATCTAAAAATATTCGCATTGCGTTGTTTCGAAAAACGGTAAGACGTCTACGCAGACGTCTTGTAGGGCTATTACAGACTGTGCTCATTTAGGCACTTATAGTTGTCGTCAGTAAAAAAATGTAACAATTATGTTCGTGGAATAAATATATCTGTCGATTGTCGATTGTGCTATGTTAATTAATGGGTCAGGACAGATGATTTATATTTATATTATATTTACATGGTATATTAGCTTCATTCTCTGTTTACTTGTGTATTGTAATGGTTCCAAGTATACTGTATTCCGACCCATCATTATAGCCTTGAAATGTTTAACTTCCGTATGGTAGTATTTCCTTCCTGTGTATACCAGATTGTGGTCTTACATACGTTGTCACTGTGATTATTTTTAAAGGCCAATGATCGACTATGACACCTTTACTGCCTGAATCTAGTTATGACATGGCCTGCATGAGGGATGCCGTAGTTGAAATACGCTCTATCCATTGATCGGTATAAACCCCATTTCAATCTCTGGAGGGAGCAAGCGTGGCCTGCGAACAACTCTAAAATAGCCTGCTCAGGTTCGTCATCCCTATGGCAGTTGACTGGAACAGTACGAGGTGTTAGAAATGAGTGAGTCGAGTAGATGGTGGGTCGTCGTATCTCAGGTGTAGGCAACAAAGATTGAACTGTTCAATGAAAAACACCAGGAGAACATCATATTCATTGTGATGAGGGCACAGGATGTTACAATATGATTTGATGCAATTGCTCAGTGGATCATGTATGAAGGATGTATATTTGCACATGAGTGGCTTTGTGAAAAGGGGAGGGGAGGGGAGAGGTGGAGGAATGTGTGTGTGTTGCTTGTTTGTGTTGTGGGGATGTAGGGGAGGGTAGATGTTGGGCTGCTCTATCCTCGACGAAGCCTAAATGATGCGAGAGTGTGAGTGGGGAGGGATGGATGTACACGGTTTTTCGTTTTGGTGATATTCACCCTGGGTAATTACTATTCTTAGAAGGATACTTACTCATAAACAGTGTACAACAATAAACAATTACATAACAATGGAATATGTGCGTTTTTCGCTAAGCTAACATTTGTTTGAAAACTTAATATTTGTGCAACTATTCCGATTCAATGTACACGAAATAAAGACACGAATGATTGACGTGCATTTCATAAACTGGTATCTACTTAAAGTCAAACATATAGTTATTTTTTTTTGGATATAAGATCAGGTGTTGGCATTGAAGTCAATTGTTCAGCTGTTACACGGGTCCGTCACAGAACGACTAACCGCACAACCTCATATATAACCCAATAGTGGTTACTCTGTCACCTTCACGCGAACCAATTTCACGAAGAGCTACGAAATTTCATCGCGCGCCCCGAATAGCGGGAAGTGTGCCGCACATGTGCAGCATGGTTCTCCATATCAAATGGGAAGTTGCATGATCACCATCAGCAGTGGCTGTACACGGCCATGATAGCCTGAACAAAAACCATCGACAACAGGGTGAAAATGCCATTTTTCCCATATGCAGAATTCATAAAACAATTCATTTAACAATACTGGCCGTTTATTTGCAATGCAATGTGCTTAACATTCCATATTCAACTGATAATTTGGGAGTATTTGCGAGAAGGAAATATATTTTTCCCTTTTTACCAACTAAGAAGGTAATCAACTGAATGTTTCGTGATAGAAATAATCATATCACCAATACGTACATCATGGATAATATATTTCATTCATCAAAAAGTTCGTGACTATCAAGCCAATTTCCTGGAGGGACGCTGGTTTCTCCATGAGGAATATTTTAAATGAGGACTCATTAAAACTAACTATGATTGTTATGAAGTTTCACAAACTTACGTTCATGTCACATTGTAACAGAAAAAAATTCCTGATCATTAATTTTGCCATGAATAGTATACTGCCACAAGTAAAATGATAAAATTTATTTATCCTCATTTCTGCAGATATTCAGTGAAGTGATCTGAGCAGTACTGAATGACAGGCTTAGGATCATCGTTAATTTCCGATCGATTCATGTTCCTTATGCATGTACCTTTGCAGCTTTGCATTCAGATACGTACGAACAACAGACAGAATCGTCCGTGTAACTATCATTGGGTTTTGGCACTCTGTGAACGAAACCAGATCGTTGAATGATATAGCGTTTGGTTATTTCGATTCACACAGGTTATCTAGAGTTTTTATCGTACATATTATCGTTATTTGTTAGCTAAAGATACGTTGGTTAAGTGTAACAAATATATCTCTATTCGGCGACGATAATCCCTGCCTTGAATTGGCACAATTCAGTTGAGATAGAACCAAAATTTAGATTCTATATATATATACCACAAGTGCCCGAGTTCAATTTGCCTCTTGTAAATTTGACTTTTCATCGCCTAATTGCCCTATTAGGCAACCAAACGAGAATCGGGGGGCCTTGATCATTGCCTCCAGATGGCGGATCAGCTTTACACAGTGATCCCCGATGTACCGCGATCAATGAATATCAAAAGGGAATTCTGATATCATAAACATATCATACAAATAAAGTCTTAAGATTATCACACAATAATCTTAAGTGTCCTGACGCAGCAACGAACGGCTCATGTATAGACGGGTGTTTCATTTATTGGAAATAGTTTTTCAAACATTGCTTGTGACGTTCGTGAGTCGAGAAGCAATGTGTCCCCACTAATCGGCTGACAAAACAAAACAAGAATCGCTTTTTGAGTATCTTTATAGGAGCATTATATTTGTAGCGATGAGTGAATAACGGTTATAGAATGTTAAGTGTTTTTACCTTGAATTATTTTAGTCCCACGTGTGGGTTTAGCTGAATGAGGTCAGGTTCATGAGTAGTGAGACCTTATCTGGTTGAGTAGCGTTCGATTTTGCCGAAGGTAAAACCGGTTTTGATGGGGTCGATTCTCAATGCTCTATGGTGTCTGTAGGAGTATGTTTTATATATGTATGTTTGTTTGTAGGTACTGTTTTGTTACTTTTATATGAATGTTGAGTTTACATACTGTTGTTTATTATAATTATATAACTGTTGGAATCGTGATTTTACATATCTTGCAGCTTATAGTTCATCAATAAGCAATGGTGGTGTTTGGTAGGTAAGTCGCATTCACTGACTGATTTGTGCGGGCTGTTATGATGTCCACGTGATGAAAAGGGTGTGGCCCTCATAAAAAGGGCTTCAAGACGTCGACAGTTCTGTTGTCGACGCTCGGGAGAGTGAATAAAACTTTTGATCCTAGCTCGTGGTTGAGTTCTTCCGTTCGTGACACTCATGTATAGACGATTATGAGTGTTCTATTTATCGGAAGGAATTTTAAAAATCGCATATGTCGTTCGTGGGTCGAGAAGCAATGTGCTCATAAATCGGCTGACAAAACAAAACAAGAATCGTTTTTTGAGTATCATTAGAAGAGCATTATATTTGTAGCTATGTATGACCAGCGGTTATAGAATGTGAAGTTATATAATCATGAACAGTTTCAGTCATGGCCGTGTGTGTTGCAGGTATATTTGCTTGTGATTGGCTTTGATAGTGGGTTTGGAGCATGGGAAACAACGCTGATTATGCAGGTTGATATGTTGCAGTAGCTGGTAGTTCTTGTGTCCAATAGTCTCTTATACTTGGATGAACATCTTATCGGGAAAAAATCTCTATTAATTCCAATTGTGTGTATATTGAATGAAAGCACAAACGATTGAAGCGCATTTTGTAAAGGGGTTTCGATATATTGTAGGCATTGCAGTAAATGCCTCTGTTGTTGGATTATCTTCTTTTAATGTCGTCGCCGGTCTGTCATAGCAGAACTATATATACATATTTGTATTAGGTATACTGGTCACAGAAGCTAAAACAGAAACCCCTCCACCATCATATAAGTCTCACGTTATGTATGGTAAATTTGTCCGACATCTGTCCCTCCCCTACCACCGAATGTAAGGGTGAATGCCTTGTTAATGAATCACATAGGAGCGTGCCATGTCATGTATATGTGAGGCATTGTTTTTGTTTCCAGTTTATATCGGTATGGCATGGTGTTTCAACTTCTGTATTAAGTAGTTCGTACGTGTTGTGTGTCTACCTAGATTCAGTAATCTTCTCTGAGACTGTGTCAATATAATTATATTAAGTCAATTTGATTAGGGCATTGTAGCTCTCAGTGCGTGAATCATCAACCGTGACATCCCCTTACTATTTAGTCATGTGATTAAACCAATTACGACCTTTTCTTAAAACGACACCACAAAGAATGACCCGCAAGTCTTGGGAGTTGTCTCCAGTTTTATTTGAAAACATATAATGAAAGTCTATTGCCATGATGGTGAAGATCCTTAACTAAGATGATGATACTGAAATTATCAATTGTTTGGCCTATTTGCAGTACTCATTTATGATATTTGTAATTTGTTTTCCATGTTGCACAACAATGATTGTGTCATATTATCCTCCACAATGAAACGCAACTTAATAGTGCTGCTGAAATGGACTTCAAGCAACCAACAATATTAGACGTTTTATTTGCAATGAATTGTTTCTTAACATAACTCGATTATTTATCTGATTATTTGGAAGCATCAGCGAAACAAAAAAAAAAATTTGTACCTTTCACTTACTAAGAAGGTAATCAACCACATTTTGCTCGATGAAGATTAGCTCATAAGCTTAACCCAAATAAGCACATAATGGATTATAGATTTCATTTATCAAGAAGTTCTCGATTGCTTAACCAATCTCTTGGGTAAATCTTCCTGGAGTAAATGCGATATTTGTTGAAGTCACTTGTCTATACTTGGTGATTTTTCTGACAACTGCGTTTCTATGCTTAACGTCCCTTTGAACGAGAGAGTTGTGTCTCCCATGTGTTGTTTAACGTACACCTTGGTCATGACAGTATACAGGTGGAAATATTTAAGGTTCATGACGCTGTGTTCCATGGTGTCCTCACAGTTGATGATAACAGTGAGAAGTGACAAATCCAGTGATTCCAGTGTAGTGGATATTGCATCGAGACGATGTCTTTGCCCAATATGGTGCCGTATGATGGCGATGTAAGCCATATTTTTGGGGCCTTACACTTTGCTCTCGCTTGGTGTAGATGATGGCAATGAACCGCCCTATAATATATAAAGCCGCTGCTATCACATCGTTTGATTTGATGAGTCAAATCAATTCAAAATCTTGATGGATCATACTACGTGCAGCATGCTTTTTTTGGCATATAATCACAAATCTTCCTATCGCCTTTCTACTCATTATAAATTTTCAGAGATTAATTTGTATTGAATATGAAGGGTTTGTTGATCTTTTGTCGAAAAATATGTGCTACAGGAAGGTTGCTCTTTTGTTAAAATAGTGTTTGAATAACGTACCTTTGTGGTGGCAAATATCGAGGCGGGTTGTTCTGTTAGGTAGAATGAAATATTTTCAATTGATATGGGGCGCAACAATTTCTGTTCCATAGAAGATAGCTGCGGCTGGGGCAATACAAACCCCTGTTTGTAATTAGCTTCTGGCTGTGATATATTCACACTTATTGGTGTAACAAGACAACTGTTTTCACGGTGCCGATCAATTGTGATTAAGGCAGGCATCGTTATTTAGGAGGTATACGTGGGTTGAATGGCATCTACCGGAACGGGAGACGATCATTCCCTCCCTTCTCAGATACGGAAACCATACGGACATTTCCTTTTGCAACGCATTATTATGATACTATCTATTATTGGAAAAAATAAGCATATATCCAATAAGACTAAAATAACCACGATTCGGCCACTCTCTAATTGCTTCTGATGGACTTCTCATTCACGCAGAAAGATTCTATGGATAATAAAGTTAGAATTTCATGTTTAAGATAAAAAGACGAATGGTGTTGGTTGGCATTGATGTAAACTGTTCAGCTGTTACACGTGTCCGTCAGAGAAGGACTGACAGAACCACCTTATATATAAACCCTGGTGGTTAAACTGTCACATGTGCCGTACATGTGCAATAAACGCATTGGTCTCCATATAAAACGGGAAGTCGCATGACGATAATTAACTGTAGCCTTAAAATAAGCGTGTTACTCTTTTGGCTTTCATTCTTATCGACTACCCTTGGTTTTTTTATATTCTTTTGTCCTTGTTTATATCAAGCGAGGTGTTAATTTGATCCCTATTAATAACATGCACAGGGTTGAATATTTCGCGTAGCAACATCAATACCATAACATATAACAAGACCTTAATGGATCACCATTACAGCCATGTGTCCCTCCTGTCCAACCCTATGTTTGGCGGTAAAGCCCAGTTTATTTTCGCTCTATACCGTATTTGGAAGAGATTAGTTTTGTTTCCAGTTCGTTACGTCATGAACTTGTATACTGCTCCTGACAAAAACAACAATAACATTCAGCTTCAGTATTTAATAATGCATTCGTGTTGTGTGTCACCATTGATTCAGACATAAAATTTGTGTCAAATAAGCTTTCAATATGAAGATAAATTTTAAAAAAATTGCCGAATTTGTTCAGATTCATTCAACAATACTTGATGATTTATTTATTATACATAGTTGCTCAATACACATTTCAACTTATAATGTGGTAGCATATGTTAGAATAAAATTAATTTGCCCCTTTTACTAACTGAGAAGTTAACCAGCTAAATGCTTCTTGATATAGACTCGATTTCAAGCACATAATCATATCACAAATAATTGCATAATGGTTTATAAATGTCATTCATCAAAAAGTAAATTGTTCTGGAGGACACCGATTTCTACTTGATGAATGTTTGACCAAGGGCTCATTACCACAAACTGCGATGATTATGAAGTTACCACAATTTATATTCTATTCACGTTGTTACAGATGGAGATTCCTGATCACTAATTTTGACATGGGTAGTGTCATACCACACACACAATAAGAAATGATCAACTTTATATTTTCTCATGTCTGGATTAGGATCAGCGTTAACTTTCGCTTATGCTGTTTCATTATCTTAACCTGTGTATCTTTATGCCATTTTAATCACAAACGCATGGAAACAAAGAGGCAGTTACATAATCATAACATCTTTGTTACTATCGTTACCGATGGGCGCTTTGTTTAAGATACCAGATTGTTAATTATATACTGTTTGGTCGATTCACACTGGTTATCTAGAGTTCTTGTCGCTCACATTATCTCCATTTGTAAAATGTAAATATATCATTGGAAAAAAGAAAGACTGCATTTAATTAGCCAATAAATATCTACAGACAATCAAATTATATGTAAAATTGTCGTCAAAAACATCTGACTGTCTTTCTCTTCAGCGTTGAAAAGGAGTAGCTCGTCTGCTATCATAACGTGGATATATGGACCAGCATAACGTAGCTCAATTGGTTTGGGCGTCCAGTGACAAGTGATATATCCTGGATGTGTGCTGGTGTGGTGCGTCCTGTAAGTGGGGGTCCAAGAACCGGCCAAGTTCAGATGACATTTGATCACAATCAGGGATATATCATGGATTTGTGCTGGTGGGGTGCGTCCTGTTAGTCGGGCTCCAGGAACCGGCCACAGTTCCGATGTCATTTGATCAAGAATATTCATTATCCACTTACGACCGATCACAATCTCAATGCACATGCATCATCACAAACTGACACTCACAGGCAGACCAACACACAAACACACACACATACAGGCACGCACATATGCAATCTCTCACACATTCTGTCTCAAATGCGAACACACTCACACATTATCTCCCTTTTATTCACTTACTAACTCACTAATGCACACACACTCCCACTCTCTCACACACAAATATACATTCATGTATTCATGGATGTATGAATGCATATATATATATATATAAACACACACGCTAATACACACACATGCACACTCGCGTTGTCTCAGAAATCCCAGGTGTCTTTAGTGAGCCAAGTAGAAGGCATCTCCTCTGGACCTGAAAACGATTATAATTGAATTGTGTATGCGATGTGATTAGTCAAAATAGTTAAGAAATATCAATGCTCCATACACCACCACTTGACTGATGCTCACACAGATCAGGTATTGACCACTGATATCAGCTGAAGGTGGTTATTGTAGGCTGAGTGAGGAAGGGTATGGGTGGTTATTGTAGGCTGAGTGAGGAAGGGTATGGGTGGTTATTCTAGGCTGAGTGAGGAGGGGTATGGGTGGTTATTCTAGGCTGAGTGAGGAGGGGTATGGGTGGTTATTGTAGGCTGAGTGAGGAGGGGTATGGGTGGTTATTGTAGGCTGAGTGAGGAGGGGTATGGGTGGTTATCGTAGGCTGAGTGAGGAAGGGTAGGGGTCGTAAAGATGGTTTGAGTGAGGTGGTGTAGGGGTTATGGTTATTGTAGGCTGAGTGAGGAGTGGTTATAGTTGTTATGGCGGGCAGAATGAGGAATGGTAGTATAGTGGCTATGGCAAACTGAGTGTGGAGGGGTAGGGGTGGTTAGAGTAGGCTAAGTGAGGAGGAGTAGGGTTGATTATTGTAGGTTGAATGGGGGGGAAGGGGTGGTTTGGGTAGGCTAAGTGTGGTGTATTACCGTTCCGTCTGCTATTTGAAGATTGCACTTTTACTCTCACCTCACGCATGCGCACGGCGCTCACGTTGTTGATGACATCCGCCATGTTGGATTAAAGTTTATTGTTATTTTATCAGTGTAGGCGTCATCCGTCCTGTTGAATTTGCCGATTGGGCCGCGCCCATCGTACCGGTGCTGAAGTCAAACGGTGACATCAGAATATGTGGTGACTACAAGCTCACTGTGAACGCCGCCTCGAAAGTCGACAAATACCCGATTCCGAACATCAAAGACTTGTACGCGAAACTTGCTGGTGGTAAATACTACTCGAAACTCGATTTGAGTCTCGTGTATCAACAGGTTCCACTCGACGAGGAATCCCAGAGACTCACCACCATCACTACCTCAAAAGGTCTATTTGCTTACACACGTCTGTGCTATGGTGTCTTGTCGGCTCCTGGAATCTTCCAGAGGATAATGGAGCAGGTTCTTCAAGGAATGCCGATGGTAGCTGTCTACCTCGACGATATCCTGGTCTCGGGCAGTACATACGACGAAGCTCGCCGCAATCTCCATGCCGCGCTGCAGAAGCTTCAGGATGCAGGTCTCACGCTAAAACTGGAAAAATGCCAGTTCCTACAAGACTCGGTCGTATACTTTGGTCACATACTCGACGCCGAAGGAATACGTCCAACTGAAGAGAAGACCGCCGCGATCCAGAACGCGCCTGCACCCACCAACGTGTCCGAGTTGCGTAGTTACCTCGGGATGGTCAACCATTACCACCCATTTCTGCCGAACGTTAGTGCTGTGCTCGTTCCCGTGCATGAACTCGTTGGCATTGGGGTAAGCCGCAGCAGGATGCTTTTGAACGCTCTAAAGCGCTGTTCCGTCCACTAAAACTGCTTGTTCACTACAACCCAAAGATGCCGTTAGTGCTTACATGCGACGCCTCACCCTACGGTATTGGAGCAGTCTTATCTCACACTATGCCCGATGGTGTCAACAAACCTGTCGAATTTACCTCGCGAACCCTGATTCCAGCGGAGAACAACTACGCCCAGGTCGAGCGCAAGAGCCTGGCGATTGTTTTCTGTGATACGAAGTTTCATAAATACTTTTATGGTAGGGACTTTACCATTCTCTCCGACCACAAGCCGCTGCTGGGTCTGTTGCACGAGCAGAAAGCAATATCACCGACAGCCAGCGCCTGTATTCAGCTTTGGGCCCTGATTTTAGCGAACTACCGTTACCACTTACGCTATCGCCCAGGTCCCCAGATAGCCAACGAAGACGGTCTCAGCACGAAGACTATCCCTCAATACCGGTTTGACATCCGTGCCGGTTCCGAGGAGACAATTCTCACCCTCTCAAGTATCGACAACACTCAAGTTACGGCAAAACTGGTGGCCCAGTATGTTAACGACCCCATACTCTCGCTTGTGGCCAAGTACTTGCGCGAAGGTTGGCCACCTGCCGCCGGAGAGGAGTTAGCGCTGTACTTTCATCGGAGAAATGAACTTTCACTTGAGCAAGGATGCATTCTGTGGGGATCCCGTGTCGTTATCCCATCCCAAGGCAGAGACACTATCCTTGCCGATCTCCATGAAACTCGCCCCCGGAATCGTTCGGATGAAATCCCTCGCCAGAATCTATATCTGGTGGCCGGGGATGGACAAAGATATCGAGGCTACCGTACGTTCGTGCCACTCGTGCCAGCAACAAGCTGTCAGTCCACCGAAAGGTAACCTACACCCTTGAGAGTGGCCGGGAAGGCCCTGGCACCAGCTCCACATTGACTACGCTGGGCCCGTGGAAGGGAAGATGCTGCTAGTAATCGTGGATGCGCACAGCAAGTTGAGTGCCACATCGTGCCCCGTGATCACGGCGATGAACGTTGTCTGGTCAATGAACTTGGCTGGCACACCCAAATGGTTGCCAAGCGTGTTAGAGACTCAAACAGGCCCCGTTTCCTTCACGGTACGTCTGCCAGATGGACGCCTGTGGAAGCGACACCACAATACGACCATTCACGACGGAAAAACGACGCGATAACTTCATTTTTCAGTCGAATTTTAATTTTGACGCTCTCTATGGTAACATTTGACCCACGATTTATGACCCTCGAACGAATATTATCGATTTTATAAGCGATCGGGCCAGGGGCCTTTCTGCTGGCCTTTCACTGGTTTGTTTACAACAGCCAGATTTTCGCGCTTGACAAACGATGTTGCCGACACTGCGCGCCCGGTATGGCAGGCCGCGGTACTGCTTTTCCTTGTGTCGGCCAAATCATTGTCAATCTATTATGGACCGGAAAACATGATTCCATTAATAAATTTGATTGCTTATAAAACATCAATATACATGCGATGGTCATGAAAATTGGTTGAATTGTGGCTGCCAAACATAAAATCCTAAAAAAACTTGGTCAATTATGGCCCAATTCTAAAACATTTCAAACTTCTTGATACAGTTTGCCAAGTTCCTTCATGTATTCATGGTCCTCTTGTATCAGTGTTATTTGCTTTCTCTCGGCCCGAATCACTAGACTATAGTCTGCGTCCCAGACTCTAGGGGTTCCGCTACGCTTCTCGCCCTAGAGTCTACGGCCAGACAAGGTCTATAAGTGGCGCGTCCGAATATTCATTAGACACGTTCGTTGATCTTCGTGACCAATCAACACAAAGGTTGTGACCCGGATTGACCTTAATTGCGCCTGGCTCATGAAACTGGCTTGTGATACGCACCCTTCGGTTCCATGTGACGTCATGGACATTGTAGTGGTCTGCATCCAATGAGAACACATTGAAGGTCTTCTGGAACTATCGGCGTCTCAAAAGTTCAAATTGGAACTACAACCAGCGCTTTTATCGCGTAGCTGCACGATAGTATGTTTACGTGATAGTCAGTTAAAAAGAACCAGCTGTGTGTCTGCTTCCTCGTCGACTGTGTGATAAACGGTGCCGCTCAGCATGAAACAGCAAATCGGAGTGTTGTAGAATGTGTGCCCGGCTCATAAAAATCACTCGGCTGGTTGGACAAGTTCTTCGGAACTTGTAGAATAGACCAATGAGAGACAACGACTCAAAAGTACCGAGAGTGACCGAGAGACACGGATTGTGATTGGAGCATCCCAAATCTGGGATGCCCGTCCAGTTCAATCTACTATGGTCTCCTAGACCTGAAGGCGAGACTATTGAATATCAGTAACATGTAAACAGCGCCCGCAGCCATCAGGCTAGGGGACCTTGACTAACTAGACTAAGTGAGTAGGTGTTTTAGGTAGGCTGAGTGAGGTCGGGTAGGGTTGGTTGTGGTGAGAGGAACGGCAGACGGTAGCGGTAGAAATGGTGGTAAGAGCGAAAAGTGGCAGTGGTGGTTATAGTGGTAGGAACGAGGAAGTGAAGAGGTGGTTATGGAGGGGAGAGTGAGAAGGGGTAGGGATGGTTATGGTGGGATGAGGGACGAGGGATATCGGAATTTCGTGGAGGGAAGAGGCGATTTCTGTGTGCTGCGTGAGAAGGTATTGAGGTGTTTATGGCGGGATGAGTGAGGAGGGGTAGCTGTTGTTATTATGGGAGGAACGATGACATCTTGGGGTGGTTATGGTTGGAGAAACGAGTAGACGGTCATGGTGGGGAGAGTGAAGAGGGATAGAGGTGGTTATGGTGGGAGGAATGAGGACGTGTAGTGGTGGTTATGGTGGAAGGAATGAGGATGTGTAGGGGTGGTTATGGTGGGAGGAACGAGAAGGTGGTTATAGTGGGGAGAGTGAGGAGGGGTAATGGTGATTTTGGTAGGCTGAGTGAAGAGGTTGTGGGTAAATTGTGGGATTGGTTTAGTCATAAGTTTATGATACGTATATAGGTTTGTATGGGTAATATAAGTCATCTTCTAACTCACCGCTTAAGTAGCTTTGGCGGAACCGCCCCTGGTTAAACTCATTTGCACGTACCAACTTGACCACAATCAAGCTTCTATATTCGAAAGGAAAAATGCTGGTCCTAATTGACTTGGGAAGCAAAATTTGAATATAAATCATCATTACCTGTGAAACATGGTCTGTTGTAGGAAGAGATAACACGATGGTAATGCAGACGGCAGGACTCGGTCCTGTAGGATGCATCCCTGTGTACAAGTTTACTTCCAGACGCTGCTTATTGTACATAATCGTCACAACGGCACCCATAATGTAGCCTGCTTCCTAGACGCGATATGTCCCTTCGTCGAGTGATGTCCACTTGGTAGATAATAATACAGAAAGGCCCCTGACCCTCCTTTGATGGTCGGATTACGCTCGATAAAAGTCAGTGCCTTGTAATTACACACCCTATACCATGTGCTCTCCTCGATATAAGGCCTTATTTATTTAGAGCTGCCCTCTCAGCCCTCACTCAGTCGGCAAACTGGGGGCTTGTGTTTCTCATTTAAGCTAAGCGCGTCATCACTTTTTGTAACGCTCTGATGCAATTCAAGATTGGTTATATTTAAGCGATGGGATAGGTAGGAAGGCGATTCTTGATTGGTGTGTTTACGCTCATTGGTTGTAACAACACAACTGTTTTTCACGGTGCTGATCAATGATGTTTTTTGAGTGGGACTGGGGTTATTTGAGAGCAGGCATGGGTGATAATGGGGGTGACGATGATTTCCTCCCTTCTCTATTCGACGACGATGATCCCTGCCTTGCATTGGTATCGTGATTTGGCACAATTCAGTTGAGATAGAACCAAAATTTAGTTTTGCGACTCCCGGAAGTGAGATATCATTACGACAAGCAAAACCAAATCAAACAACAACAAAATGGTCACCAAAACTATTCTCTATTCTATATATATATATATAGATATAGAGATAGATATAGATAGAGATAGATATAGAGATAGATAGAGATAGAGAGATAGATAGAGAGAGAGATATATAAGATAGATAGAGATAGAGAGATAGATAGAGATATATAGATAGATATAGATTATCGAGCGATCTATATAGATAGATATCTATAGATATAGAGATATATATATAGAGATATATAGATATATATATATAGATATATATATATATATATATATATATATATATATATATATATATATATATATATATATATATATATATATATATATATATATATATATATATATATATATATATATATATATATATATATATACCACAAGTGCCCGAGTTGAATTTGCCTCTTGTCTTGCCCCTATCAGGCAACCAAACGAGAATCGGGGGGCCTGGATCTTTGCCTCAGATGGCGGATCAGCTCTACACAGTGATCCCCGATGTATCGCGATCAATGAATATCAAAAGGGAATTCTGATATCATAAACATATCATACAAATAAAGTCTGTGCGATTATCACACAATGATCTTAAGTGTCCTGACACAGCAACGAACGGCTCATGTAAAGACGATTATAGGTGTTCCATTTATTGGAAATAG
The DNA here is from genome assembly GCA_034190875.2 of Urechis unicinctus. Lineage (NCBI taxonomy): Eukaryota > Metazoa > Annelida > Polychaeta > Xenopneusta > Urechidae > Urechis > Urechis unicinctus. Next base: position 66,290,699 of record CM067350.1, read on the forward strand.
TTTCAAAAGTCGCATGTGACGTTCGTGAGTCGAGAAGCAAAGTGTCCCCACTAATCGGCTGACAAAACAAAACAAGAATCGCTTTTTGGTATCATTATAGTAGCATTATATTTGTAGCGATGAGTGAATAACGGTTATAGAATGTTAAGTGTTTTTACCTTGAATTATTTTAGTCCCACGTGTGGGTTTGGCTGAATGAGGTCAGGTTCATGAGTAGTGAGACCTTATCTGGTTGAGTAGCGTTCGATTTTGCCGAAGGTAAAACCGGTTTTGGTGGGGTCGATTCTCAATGCTCTACGTTGTCTGTGGGAGTATGTTTTATATATGTATGTTTGTTTGTAGGTACTGTTTTGTTACTTTTATATGAATGTTGAGTTTACATACTGTTGTTTATTATAATTATATAACTGTTGGAATCGTGATTTTACATATCTTGCAGCTTATAGTTCATCAATAAGCAATGGTGGTGTTTGGTAGGTAAGTCGCATTCACTGACTGATTTGTGCGGGCTGTTATGATGTCCACGTGATGAAAAGGGTGTGGCCCTCATAAAAAGGGCTTCAAGACGTCGACAGTTCTGTTGTCGACGCTCGGGAGAGTGAATAAAACTTTTGATCCTAGCTCGTGGTTGAGTTCTTCCTTTCGTGACACTCATGTATAGACGATTATGAGTGTTCTATTTATCGGAAGGAATTTCAAACATCGCATATGTCGTTCGTGGGTCGAGAAGCAATGTGCTCATAAATCGGCTGACAAAACAAAACAAGAATCGTTGTTTGAGTATCCTTAGAAGAGCATTATATTTGTAGCGCTGTGTGAACAGGTAGTTGTAGAATGTCAAGTGATATAATCATTTTAGTCCCACATGTGGCTTTGATGTTGCAGGTATATTTGGGAGTGACTGGCTTTGTGAGTGGGTTTGGAGCATGTACATCAACGCTCATTATGCAGGTTGATGTGTTGCGGTGGCTGGTAGTTCTCGTGTCCAATGGTCTCCTCTCCTTGGATGACCAACTTATCGGGAAAAAATCTCTATTAATTCCAATTGTGTGTATATTGAATGAAAGCACAAACGATTGAAGCGCATTTTGTAAAGGGGTTTCGATATATTGTAGGTATTGTAGTAAATGCCTCTGTTGTTGGATTATCTTCTTCTAATGTCGTCGCCGGTCTGTCATAGCAGAACTATATATACATATTTGTATTATGTATACAGGTCACATAAGCTAAAACAGAAACCCCTCCACCATCATATAAGTCTCACGTTATGTATGGTAAATTTGTCCGACATCTGCCCCTCCCCTACCACCGAATGTAGTGGTGAATGCCTTGTTAATGAATCACATAGGAGCGTGCCATGTCATGTTTATGTGAGGCATTGTTTTTGTCTCCAGTTTATATCAGTATGGCCTTGTGTTTCAACTTCTGTATTAAGTAGTTCGTACGTGTTGTGTGTCAACCTAGATTCAGTAATCTTCTCTGAGACTGTGTCAATATAATTATATTAAGTTAATTTGATTAGGGCATTGTATCATGAAGGGGATTGTAGCTCTCAGTGCGTGAATCATCAACCGTGACATCCCCTTACTATTTAGTCATGTGAAGAAAAAAAAATTACGAACTTTGCTTAAAACGACACCACAAAGAATGACCCGCAAGTCTTGGGAGTTGTCTCCAGTTTTATTTGAAAACATATAATGAAAGTCTATTGCCATGATGGTGAAGATCCTTAACTATGGTGATGATACTGAAATTATCAATTGTTTGGCCTATTTGCAGTACTCATTTATGATATTTGTACTTTGTTTTCCATGTTGCACAACAATGATTGTGTCATATTATCCTCCACAATGAAACGCAACTTAATAGTGCTCCTGAAATGGACCTCAAGCAACCAACAATATCAGACGTTTTATTTGCAATGAATTGTTTCTTAACATAAATCGATTATTTATCTGATTATTTGGAAGCATCAGCGAAACATAAAAAAACCATTTGTACCTTTCGCTTACTAAGAAGGTAATCAACCACATTTTGCTTGATGAAGACGCGATAATTAGCTCATAATCTTAACCCAAATAAGCACATAATGGATTATAGATTTCATTTATCAAAAAGTTCTCGATTGCTTAACCAATTTCTTGGGTGAATCTTCCTGGAGTAAATGCGATATTTGTTGAAGTCACTTGTCTATACTTGGTGATTTTTCTGACAACTGCGTTTCTATGCTTAACGTCCCTTTGAACGAGAGAGTTGTGTCTCCCATGTGTTGTTCAACGTACACCTTGGTCATGACAGTATACAGGTGGAAATATTTTAGGTTCATGACGCTGTGTTCAATGGTGTCCTCACAGTTGATGATAACAGTGAGAAGTGACCAATCAAGAGATTCCAGTGTAGTGAATAAGGCATCGAGACTAGATGTCTTTGCCCAATATGGTGCCTTATAATGGCGATGTTAGCCATATTTTTGGGGCCTTACACTTTGCTCTCGCTTGGTGTGGATGATGGCAATGAACCGCCCTATAAAATATAAAGCCGCTGCCATCACTTCGTTTGATTTGATGAGTCAATTCACAATCTTGATGGATCATACTACGTGCAGCATGCTTTTTTGGCATATAATCACAAATCTTCCTATCGTCTTTCTACTCATTATAATTTTTCAGAGATTAATTTGTATTGAATATGAAGGGTTTGTTGATCAAACAAAGTATCGAGGCGGGTTGTTCTGTTAGGTAGAATGAAATATTTTCAATTGATATGGGGCGCAACAACTTCTGTTCCATAGCTGCGGCTGGGGCAATACAAACCCCTGTTTGTAATTAGCTTCTGGCTGTGATATATTCACACTTATTGGTGTAACAAGACAACTGTTTTCATGGTGCTGATTAATTGAGTTTAAGGCAGGCGTCGTTATTTAGGAGGTATGCCTGGGTTGAATGGCATCTACCGGAACGGGAGACGATCATTCCCTCCCTTCTAGGATACGGAAACCATACGGACACTCCCTTTTGCAACACATTATTATGATACTGTCTATGATTGGAAAAAATAAGCATATTTAGAATTAATCTTATCCAATTAGACTAAAATAACGACGATTCGGCCACCAGGTAAGTTTGCATGAATTTGTAGGCATGGATGAATTATTCGTATTACCGAATAAGAAGTAAGGGTAATATCAAATAGTTAATATTAATATTAAAAAATGCTACGTGTCCAAAACCGACATAAAATTGATGTGATCAAACATTGAAACAAACGCTACTCGATGAAATTGCATGTTAACTTGATCGACGTTAGTTATCTTTCGTTATTCTGAACTTTGTATTTATATTTATACAAGAATGTTATCAGCAGATATTATACTACTACCCACACTACGTGAATTAACAACGTCTGACCCAATGATATTGAAATCGTTTAAGCAACTTACTTGTGTTGGTTTTGTGTGTGGTAGGAACGCTTCAATATCTCCCTTCCCTGGTTCAGAAACCATATGGACATTCCCTTTGGCAATGTATTATCATGATAGTGTTTATGATTAGGAAAATATACCTATTTTTAATTAATCTAACCAAAAAGACTAAAATTACTACAGGTCGACTACCAGGTCAGCTAGCATGAATCTGCTGGTGTGGGTGAAGTTGTTGCTCTTTGTTTGGTCCAGATGGATTTTTCGTTAACAAAGAAAGACTAAATGGATGAAGATTTGAATTTTAAGTATAAGATACTTAGACACTATGTTTGATTACGTTTTCTGTTCCCTATCCATGTCATTCTTCTCTTCCAAATAGATAACAGTGTGCATTAGAATCATCCAACAGTACCACTTGGGATGGGGTTATTTATCAAATGATCATTGTCTCCCAGTATGATCCAACTGGTAGGTCGTAATTACAGAGAGCACAAAGTGTTGGTACTGTGGAGGATTACGCTAACTGCCACGGCATGACAAATAGTGTCTCGAGGTTCAGGAGAAGCACATTCTTTAACAAGAAAACAACCTATGACTTTCTCGTCCCTTTATGAAAGGTTGGATTATAAATAGCTTCCGTTCTGATTGACACTTGATCGTTATTTTTCAGGATATTCATGATTAATTATAAGGGCATGTGTCATCTTTGACTTTCCGGGATTTTGATGGTCGTTGCGTTTTGGAGGTGGGACTATTTTCATCCCCTCGATGCTCTGAAATTTGTTGAAGATCAACATGCGTTTGGATGAGTTCGATTTCTATTCATGGCACGTTTTCGCAATTTAAGAAGGTTGTCTGATAATAAAAGGGTGGCAATCATTGCAGAAAGCTAAGTAATTTTACCAAATAAATCAACACCTTTTTTAGTGTATGTTGATGACGAAGCCTTAAAAACGCCGATTAGAACGGGTACCGTTTTCCTCGCTAATTTCTCTATTGTTTAAACCAGCATAGCTGACATCACATGCACAATAAGCGCTGATGCCCCCAATCAGTTTGCAATCATTTTGTGTTTAGCTTCGCAATGAAGCAGTTATTCTTTCTAAGCAAGATGTCTTTGCCCAATGTGGGGTCTGGTGATGACGATATTAGCAACATTGCGAGATCTGTGTCGCGCATGTGCATTAAGCAAATATTTCGAAGATAAAGTGAAATAAGAAAGCACTGGGACATGGTTATACATACAGTACTCATTTAGGCGCTTAGTGCTGTCGTCAGTTCATGCCTTAGATGGGTTGGCCGTTATCGTTTTTTTTGCGAAGCACTCGAGCCAAGTGACTGCATTACACATGTACATGATCAAACGGTTTCCAGCACAAGGTCATAAACTTTTCGAAGCACTCGAGTGGAATACAGTGCATACCCTCAGTAATATCATCATATAAATGTTGCAACAGTCTCAGAAGATGTTAATTGGGAGTAATTACCATTCATTTATCATGATGGCAGTATTTATATTCAGTAAAGCATATTATCTTTCCCTGGCCAAACAATATCATCTTTGCTGTCCTGCAATAAATTAAGAGTTGACTGGAGTTTTAACATTGTTATGTTGATGCTATCATCGCCCAAAGATAACGGCTCCTTATATACTTAAGGGCAGTAGAATATAATCATGATGGTGTGGTCATAACGGTCCATACCAGTGCCAGGATGAGGACATGCTCGATATACCGAATATGCATGCGCGCACGAACGAGGTGTCAGAAATCGCAGGTGGCATGAATGAGCCGAGTAGATGGTGAGTCATCTCGTCTTGTCTGTAATTGACAATGATTGAACTGTTTTTAGAACAGTATTATGTGTATTGGTGGGTTAACAGAGATTTTACAATGTGAAGCGACTTGTCCCTTGTAACAGCCTAGGTCCACAAGTGGATCGTGTATGACTGATGTTTCTTTGCATGTGTCAGGCTTGATGAAGGAGGATGAAGTCACTCTATACAAGGGAGATATTTCTACCACGTGCAATTCTCCGTACACCAGCGTTACAACAACGCTCATCATGAATGTTGATATGTTGAGGTGTCTGGAGGTTCTCGTGTCCAATGGTGTCCTCTCCTTAGATGACCACTTTATCCAGACCAACTCATTAATGATAAAACATTAATTCTGATGCAGTGTATATTGAATAAAGCCACGAATGATTGAAGCAGGTTTTATAAAGTGGTTTCAAATTAAATTTAAATTTATTGTATGCAATGCAGTAAATCCTCAAGAATGCTTTTGTTGACGGGATATCTGGCGGGATATCTGGCGGCCCTACACCACAACTGTCATGCCTCATGGAAGTGCTAGGATACGGGAATATGTGTGATGTATGAACTGAGATGACTGCCTCACCGGCACGGAAAGCAGCATAGAAAGAGAAGGGGAAAAGCAGGATTAATTGATCATACGCTTATGGGTATAGTACTCAACAAATAAAACAAAAACATGTGCCAGGAGTTAATACAACATATAATGTACTTTGCAAGAAAATTAATACGTAGAGCTTTTTTAAAAGAATGCAATGAACAATATAAATTAAACTTAGATATTCACGCCTCTCGAGCGTACGCTATTAAAGGCAACCTGTGATTTACATAAAGGTACAATAAAATGTCTACGAAAAATTAGTTTGAATACCTGAGGCAAATCACCTCTATTTAACTTAAACATAAACAACATGATACAGTATTCAAACAACTCAGTTAAACATAACATATTTAAGGATTTACATGATGGCAACGAACTTGTACGCTCTGGCAAACCAGTCATTACTGTAAAGCAAAGTTTCTGTAATTGAACGATAGAGTTTGTATATTGATTGGCAGCTGTGCCACAAACTTCGAGATAATATATTATGTATGGGTATATAAACGTATAATACAGAGTATTTAAGGTACTCATTCTAAAATTATTTTTCGTCTTGCAAAGTAAGCCAATATTTTCAGCAATTTTCAATTTCATATGTTGAATGTGAGACTGTCATGTCAATTTGTTATCTAACTTGAATCCTTAAAATATTGTTGAGTTCTCTCTCCTTATAACCTGATTATTGATAAACAGTGGTTGAGTTGGTGTTGGGCTATTACGAATATCATGTAATGTGTTCTGTTGACATTCAACGAAAGCTTATTGGCAATCAGCCAGAGTACTGAATTTGTCAGCTCCACATTTGCACAGTTTATCATATCATCTATGTTCTTAACAGTTACAAACATGTTAGTGTCATCTGCAATTGAGTAGAGGAAATAAGTTTTGTGGTTTTATGCATAATTGACAGAAAGGATGACGAGATGGTTCCTAAGAATAAACACCAACAGAGAAGTTATCATAGTTACCTTCCGCGTTGAAAGTGGTTGTAAGATCGTTTCTCTTGTCGCGTTTGTTGATAGCGCATTTTCATTTTATTACAGCGAGCAACGCGTTTGCTGCACATGTGCGGTACATTTCCCTCGACGCCCAGCGGGCGCGGATGTTTAGGATTTTTCATTCACTCTTCGTCGACGAGTGGTAGTTTGTGGTGGTTCGTATTCATATATATATACAAATGACAGAGTTGTCTTCAGTCGCCAGCACTTGATATTTGATAGGAAGAAGATAACCCTACTACAGAGGCATTCTTGAGGATCCACAGCATTGGCTACAATATATTTGACTTGACGTTGAAACCCGTTTATGAAACGTGCTTTAATCATTCATATCTTTATTCCATGCAAACTGAATCGATTTTTATTGTTGTCATACACGATCCACTAGTTGACCTAAGCTATTGCCAGGTACCATAGCTTCACATTGTAAAACCGCAGTTAACTCATCACAATAAATGTAATTCTGTTTAACTAATTTCTGTAAAACAATCATCGTTCCTTACAGCCGAGACACGACGACCAACCATCAACTCGACTAACTCATGTCACCTGCGATATCTGACATCACGTCACCATGCCACTTGGAGTGACCGTTATGACCTGACCATCATGATTACTTGCTGTACTGCACAAAAACTGTTGTCTGAGGGCGATGTTAGCATTGAGCGCCACCATGGGAAGAGCAGTTTGCTGCCATACATGAATAGAAGCGAGAATGACGAAACTAGGCAAAATTATTTAGAGGTGTTCGCCGGGAATTGTTGCTCCCTCTGGTGACTGATGTGGGGGTTATACCGATTGATGGTTAGATAGTATTTCAAATACCGCATCCTATCATGCTGATCATGTCACATTCCAATCACAGCTTATCACACATACGTATTGACTAGAAATCTGTTGAGAGTACAACAATATGTTCTTATTGAATGCGACATAACTATTTGCTGGCTGGCAGGTGCTCGTATTCGTTTGATGGCGTTTCCGAATAACCTTTGTCACAATGGGTGTGAGACCAAATACTCATATACAGTTCCGCGGTCTCCTTCACTACCCTCATCCATCCTCATTCATATTTCATTTTGATATGATTGTTTTTTATACACGTAGATATAACTCATATTGACAGCTCTCAACGTATAAACCCAGCCTATGGATCAAATCAAAACGGATTTTACATGGATAGAGCAGCTTAACAGCAACACCAACACCCACCTCCGCACAAAAAACTCTCAACCCACTCGCACATAGCAGCCTAACTTTATTCATCCTCATTTCTGCAGATATGCAGTTAAGTGATCTGAACAGTATAGAATGACAGGCTTAGGATCATCGTTAATTTTCGATGGTTACATTTTCTTAATGCATGTACCTTTGCACCTTTGTATTCAGATACGTACGAACATCATAGGGGCAGAATCGTCCTTGTAACTATCATTGCGTTTTGGCACTCGGTGAACGAAACCAGATCGTTGAATGATATGGCATTTGGTTATTTCTTAGTTGATTCACACAGGTTATCTAGAGTTTTTATCGTACATATTATCGTTATTTGCTAGCAATAAAGATTAGTTTGTTAAATGTAACATATATATTGCTACATTTTACTTTCAAATGTATTTAATGATCCATTGTGTATGTACAGTCAATCAAATTATATGTGATGAAATGTGACTGTGTTTCCTTTTAGCATTGAAAGGGAGTCGCAAGTCTGCTATCATAACGTGAATACTACCAAAATGCAGATATATAAACCAGCACAACGTTGTTTATTTGCTTATTGAGTGCAAAAATCAGGATTATATGGATATCTGGGGTGTGGTATATCCTGTAAGTGGGACTCCAGGAGGTGATGTGATCACAAATATTCAAGACACACTTACATTCACAATCTCAGTGCACATGCATCGAGATAAACTGTAAGTCACAAAACATTCCAGCATACAGACCACACACAGGCAAGCATAAGCGCCGTCTTTCGCACGTTTTTATCTCGCAAGCAAACACGCACACTCGTAATCTCCCTCTTTTCACTTATTCAGAAATACACTCTGAAAAATGCACACACACCCCATTCTCTCTAACACTACTATGAATGCACGCGCATATATATATATATATATAGATATAGATATATATATATATATATATATATATATATATATATATATATATATATATATATATATATATATATATATATAGATATTATGTATATATATATTTATATACGCATATATACATATATATATATATATATATATATATATATATATATATATAGATATATATATATATATATATATATATATATATATATATATATATATATATATATATATATATATACACACGCACATACACAAACATGCACGCTCGCGTAATCTCAGAAATCACATGTGACATTAGTAAGCCAAGTAGAAGGCTTTTTCTCGGGGCTTGCCTGCAAACCATTATAATGGAATTGTTTATGAGTTGTGATTAGGAACATTAATTGACTTGACTGTCGTTCACACAGATCATGTAAGACCAAAATAATTGAGGGGGGCAGGAATGGTTTGGTACTCAAATGCCTAGGTTCACAAGTGATCTGTCTGTGTCAAGATAGGTGAGGAGGTGACGGTGAAAATGTCTGTGTCAAGACTTACCTGTGTAGGAGGGGGGGGGGGTGATGGACACGGGGTGGCCGCGGGTACTCGAAAACCCTGTCAAACAGGTTGAGGGGGGGCACTCGAAAACCCGTAAGGTATTATGCGAATGTATAACCCGTCGTACAGATTGAAGCTGAAAAACATACCCCGTCGTACAAGTATGAGGCCCAAAAACCCGTCGTACCGAAAAAGCATACCCCGTCGCGCGGCACATATATACTACCTCTATACACTTAAGTGCCCCCCCCAAGACGGTGTCTCATTTTGTCACTATGATGTAAATGCAGTGGTTATCAAGACAATTGCCTCAAACGTATCACACAACAATATCAAAAGGTGGTAGAGGGTGTGCGTAATCAGACATTCTGAGAAGAGTTAGCGGCTTTCTGTATTATTATCGTGGACATACCTCGTCGAAGGAACATATCGCGTTGGGGAAGCAGGCTACATTATGGGTACCATTGTGACGATTATGTACAATGAGCAGCGTCTGGAAGTAAACTTGTACACAGGGATGCAGCCTACAGGACCGAGTCTGGTCGTCAGCATTACCATCGTGCCATCTCTTCCTACAACAGACCATGGCCAAGATCCTGTTCCGCAAGTAGTGATGTTTTATATTCAAATTTTGTTTCCCAATTCATAATGGTCCAGCAATTTTGCCTTTACAAATATAGAAGGTTGGTTGTGTTCAAATGTATCTTAGTTGTGTACGAATGAGTGTAACCGGGGGCCGCTCTGCTGATGCTGCTTAAGCTATGTAATTGAAGATTCCATAAACCAATATAACCTTACTCATACCTTACCATCCCGACACCGGCCCATTCAGCCCACTATAACCAGCCCTTCCACGCCCCATTCAGCCCACCATAACCATCCCTACCTCGCCTCATTCAGCCCACCATAACCAGCCCTACCTCGCCTCATTCAGCCCACCATAACCAGCCCTACCTCGCCTCGCTCTGCTCACCATAACCAGCCCAGCTTCAGTTTATATTAGTGGTCAATACCTGATCTGTGTGAGCGTCGAGTGGTGGTGCATATAGCTTTCACATTTCGTAATTATCGCACCTATTCACAATGTTTAAACAATTCAATGAAAATCGTTTTCAGATAAATCAAGAGGAAATGCCCTCTACCCGACTCACGAATGTCAGCTGTGATTTCTGAGACAGCACACATGCACATGTGTGTGTATAAGCGTGTGTGTATATATGCATGCGTGTCTGTATATGTGTGTGTATGTGTGTGTGTGAGAGAGAGAGAGAGTGAGAGAGAGAGAAAGAGAGGGAGAATGGGACTGTGTGTCGTATTGTGAGTACCTGAATAAAAGGGAGATAATGTGTGTGCGTATTTCCATTTATTATAGAACCTGTCAGGGACTGCGTATGTGCGTACCTGCATGTGTGTGTGTCTGTATGTTGGTCTGAAAGTGTATGTTGGTCTGTTTGTGTGTGTCAGTTTGTGATGATGCATGTGCATTGAGATTGTGATCGGTCGTAAGTGGGTAATGAATATTCTTGATCAAATGACATCGGAACTGTGGCCGGTTCCTGGAGCCTCACTAACAGGACGCACACCACCAGCACACTGCCAAGATATATCCCTGGTCACTGGACGCCCAAACCAATTGAGCAACGTTATGCTGGCCTATATGTCCACGTTATGATAGCAGACGTGCTGCTCCCTTTCAATGCTGAAGAGTAATACTGTCAGATTTTTTTACTGCAATTTTACATTTGGTTGACTGAATATATTTATTGGCTCAATAAAAACAGTTTGAAGTAAAATCTTTTTTCCATTTGCCATTCTTTACATTTTATAAATGAAGATAATGTGTAGGATAAGAACTCTAGATAACATGTGTGAATCCACAAAGAAATAACTAAAACCTAGATGATTAACAATCTGGTTTCTTTAACAAAGCGCTCATCAGTAACGATAGTTACAAAGATGTTATGATTCTTAAAGTAACTGCATCTTTTTTTCCATACGTTTATGATTAAAATGGCACAAAGGTACATAGGTTAAGAAAATGAAACAGCCCAAGCGAAAATTAACGCTGATCCTAATTCTGCAATTCCACAGAGTACAGATCACCTCACTTTCATATCTCCAGACACGAGGAAAAATGTTGCGTGTGGTATGATACTACTCATGTCAAAATGAGTGATCATGAATCTTCATCTGTAACAACGTGAATGGAATATAAATTGTGGTAACTTCATAATCATCACAGTTAGTGGTAATGAGCCCTTGGTCAAACATTCATCAAGTAGAAAGTGGTGTCATCCAGGACAATTTACTTGAGGAAATTGGTTAAGCATGGTGGACTTTTTGAAGAATGACATTTATAAACCATTATACGATTATTTGTGATATGATTATTTACTTGAAATCGAGTCTATATCAAGAATCATTTAGTTGATTACCTTCTTAGTTAATTAAAGGGGAAAATTAATTTTATTCTAACAGATGCTACCACATTATAAGTTGAAATGTATATTAAGCAACGATGTTTTATAAATAAAACATCAAGTATTGTTGAATGAATCTGATCAAATTCGGACAAAAAATCTTCATAGTGGACGCTAATTTAACACAGTCGTGGTGATGCGAGATTGAGAACGGAGTATAAATTACATGAATGAATGCTGAATATCAGGGGAAATTGTTCTTATGAATTGACCATCATTGATAGCGATCATCACCACGAACAGCCGCGCCATCTCTCAAGCGTTGTGTGGCATTCACTGTGGCGCCAATTAATAAAATGGTAATTAAGGTTTTTTCACAGGTCAAAAACATCGGGGGATTTCACAATTCTTCTTTCACGCACTGAAAGCTTCATTTCCCTTAGCGATATAATGTCCGCCAGACATAGGGTGTGACAGGAGGGGCACATGGAAGATCAAACCAACCTATATAAAGTAAGACTTCACGCGCCCCTTTGACATGGCTGTAATGGTGATCCGTTAAGGTCTTGTTATATGTTATGACATTGATGTTGCTACGCGAAATATGCTACCCTGTGCATGTTATTAATAGGGATTAAATTAACACCTCGCTTGATATAAACACGAACACAAGAATATAAAAAGACAAGGGTAGTCGATAAGAATGAAGGCCAAAATAGAAATACGTAATTTTAAGGCTACTGTTGATAATCGTCATGCGACTTCCCGAATACAGAAGTTGAAATACAAGGCCATGCCATAATAAATTGGAAAAATAAACAATCCCTCACATATACATTACATGGCACGCTCATATGCAATTCGTTAACGAGACATTCACCACTACATTCGGTGGTAGGAGACACAAGAGGTCGAACAAATTTACCCTACATAAAACGCACGACTTATATGATGGTGGAGGGGTTTCTGAACAGAAGAACTACACCACGAGCTAGGATTTTTGCTTCTGTGACCTGTATACTCTTTTATAGGGGCCACATATATCATAACAGCCCACACAATATATATATATATATATATATATATATAATATATAAAACAAGAAACAACATTTTGAGGTTTGAAAATATATATATATATATATATATGTATCATGCCATTAGTAATGTCTGTGTATTTTAAACACTACACACTTGCAATGGAGCACAGAAAGTATATATATATATTATATATATATATATATATATATATAACAAGAAATATATATATATATAAATATATATATATATATAGCTTTATATATATATATATTATATGTGATGGGCAAGATATGAAGTCCGTTGAATGTCTTGCTGAAACTCGGCAGATGAATGTTGGGCAGATGTCTGTATCTAATTTCATGATATTGGGAAGCAGGTCTAACCTTACCTTTGGTGATGTTCTCTTGCTTCCAACCAGTGGGGTTGGTTAGGCACATCCATCTTTGTTGGAACAGCATTGGGTATCTAAAACGCAATACTTCGATTAATCAAACTTGAGGCAAATGTTGCGCATTGTCATTATTATAAGTAGTTTTGTTTCAGTACTGTTGTTTTTATCATTATGAACACCAGTCATCACTACTATAGATATACACACAAGTTTCTTTTTCTCCTTTTCATTCATAAACGTTTCTTCAAAATAATCTTGACAGACTGTGCAGTTATTGTACAAATAGTCTTGCCGCAGAGGTCCTCTCTGCGGACATTATCAACTCATACTTTGCACTTAGAAAAACAAAATCTTGACATATACTCCTTCAACACTGGAATAAAGACATGCATGCAGCAAATTTTAAGCTAAGGTTATAAACAAACAATGTCTAATATCCAAGGATTCTGATAACCGCGGAAGGAAACCCCAAATCTCTCATGAGACTCCTGGCTGCATGTATATTAGCACCACAATCGGAAACACACGATGCTTATACATAGGAGATATACCCCAATTGTCTTAGCTTTGAACACTGGCTTCATAAGCTTGGTAAATATTCTAGGCCCCGAGCCTAGTCCATTAGGCAAACAAGTGTATTTGTAGAGCTGACCATTAACAAGGAACTTATCTGCACTCTACGTGGCAGACATGTTTGACGCTACGCTAACATAACATCCTAGCCTGCGCAGAAGCCGATGCGCAAGGAGATTGATATTTCTGGTCACTTTCTGCCACTGTCACGGAGTAATAGTAGTCCGTTAGATCAAGGGAACCCATTTAACAGTCACGAGTCATTAGATTCAGGCAGTGTTGAAGAGTATCCATCTTAAAGTGGTTGTAAACAACAAATGTATTCAATTCTTTCAAGTTCAAAATCAGCCTGAAAGTACCCTGTTTCTTGGGTCCCAGAAAAACTGAAGAAATAAATTCGTCGGGCTCATGCATCGACTTAACAATGACACCATTACCCAATAAATGATCAATTTCTGCGTTAAGAAACACTGCTTCTCTCTGTCTGTAACGTGAACGCCGTGGTTCATACCTTTGCACTGGTTTAGAGACAAATTCAATAGATAGACTTCGTACAATGTTCAAAATGTTCGGGTCTCTGGTGACAGCCTTCCAGCTATGAAAGTGGTTTTTAATGTTGCCGGACCGAGTAATATTCAAAGGAATCTCCTTGTTGTGCTTTTGAGATTTGTCCCACCTGGGTTGGCACTTCCCTCGATAAGGGCGACTGGATAGCTGAGTACGGCTGCTGCCGCTGTCGTAAAGTTGAGGTCGCCACTGACCCCGCTGGCTTGACCCTAAAAAAGGGAAGCGTTTGTGTGACGAAGTGAAGGTGCAAACACGTGCCCTGCCTCGCGAATGACTGCTGTATCCAGTCAGCTGGCGGGTAACCTTGGTGGTTTCACTAAGGCTTTTGACAGTATTTCCCAGCTATTCTCCGAAAAGCAGGGTAGTGACAGGCTCTGACTCACTGCACAAAGTTTTGAAGTCCTCTTTCAACTCAAGTCGGAACGCGGCTCTACGTCTTAGATCCAGTGCATGAGAACTATCACAGAGCAGACTTATGGCTTCTGATAGTCCCGAGATGGTTTGCTGAGGAGTGGGTCAATTACCACCTTCTCTCTCTCTGCTGTAACGAAGTCATCCAGCGGTAGAATAATTTCTAGCCTATAGCGATGGGTCTGTATACAGTATACTCGGAACCATAACAATCCCATAAGTATTCAGAGAATGAAGCTGATATACCACTGAATATGCCTGAATACTCTGTCCATAGTAGTGATCCATTCGCAAAGATAGCACAATTGATATGCATAAAGAGTTTCGATCAGTTACTTTGCATTGGTGCAATTCATGGTCGCTGGACAAATCTTCAAATTTAAGTTCGATGTGTTAATAGTTCCCTCGTGTGTATATCAGATTGTGGTCTCATACCCATTATCACAATGTTATTCCGAAAGGCCATACAACGAATGTGAGCACTTGACTGCCTGAACATTAGTTATGCTGCATTCAATTAGAATATGCTGTTATCTCAATGGATTCGTAGTCAATACGTGCGTGCGATAAGCTGTGTTAGGAATGTGACGTGATCAGCATGACGGGATGATGAAGTGAAATACGCTCTAATTTTTATTCGCTATAACCCCCATTTTAGTCGCCAGAGGGAGCAACCATGGCCGGCGAACACCTCCAGAAAACTCTGCCTAGGTTCGTCACTCTCCCTTTTATTCCCAAGATGGTGGTCTATAATAGCAGAATGCAGATCGAGTGTATGTTCGCATTAAGTAACTTCATCCACCAAAAACAAACTAACGATTGAAATTATTGATACTCAATACAAACAGCTGTTTGGAAGTGGTTCTATTTTATGCTTATAATCAGATGCACATTTTTGGCAGATCTTTTTAAGTGTGATTTTATGCATAGAATTCGTCGAAAAATATGGGCTACAGGAAGTTGTTCTTTGGCTAATATAGTGTTTTGTTAGGTAGATTGACATATTTATAAATCATATGGGGCACAACAAGCTCATAAACGGGACTTTAGATGTTTGAGGCGAGATGTTTGGTAAGCTGGTGGCGAAATCGTTGTCCCCCTTGGATTTCTGTATGCATTGAAGATAGCTGCAGCCGGGACAATTCAAACCCCTATTTGTAATGAGCTTCTGGCTGTGGTATGTTCCCACTTATTGGTGTTACAAGACAACTGGTGCTGATCGATTGTGTTTAAGGCAGGCGTCGTTATTTAGGAGGTATGCGTGGGTTGAATGGCATCTACCGGAACGGGTGACGATCATTCCCTCCATTCTCTGATACGGAAACATTCCTTTTGGGACATTCCATTTGCCAATGTATTATCATGATTTTGTTTATGATTGAGAAAAATGAGCATATTTAGAATTAATCTTAACCAATTAGACTATGGACTTGTATACTGCTCCTAACAAAAACAACAATAACATTCAGCTTCAGTATTTAATATTGCATTCGTGTTGTGTGTCACCATTAATTCAGCCATAAAATTTGTACTGTGTTCTCAATGTCGCATAACCACAATTGTGTCAAATAAGCTTTCAGTATGAAGATTAATTTTTAAAAAATTGCCGAATTTGATCAGATTATTTTAACAATTCTTGATTATTTATTTACTATACATAGTTGCTCAATACACATTTCAACTTATAATGTGGTAGCATATGTTAGAATAAAATTAATTTGCCCCTTTTACTAACTAAGAAGTTAACCAGCTAAATGCTTCTTGATATATACTCGATTTCAAGCACATAATCATATCACAAATAATCGCATAATGGTTTATAAATGTCATTCATCAAAAAGTAAATTGTTCTGGAGGACACCGATTTCTACTTGATGAATGTTTGACCAAGGGCTCATTACCACAAACTGCTATGATTATGAAGTTATCACAATTTATATTCCATTCACGTTGTTACAGTTGGAGATTCCTGATCACTATTTTTGACATGGGTAGTGTCATACCACACACAAAATGAGAAATGATCAACTTTATTTTTCCTCGTGCCTGGAGATATGAAAGTGAAGTGGTTTGTCCTCTATCGAATTGCAGAATTAGGATCAGCGTTTCAATATCTTAACCTATGTACCTTTATGCCATTTTAATCATAAACGTATGGAAACAAAGAGGTAGTTACATAATCACAACATCAATGTAACAATCGTTACAGATGGGCGCTTTGTTAAAGAAACCAGATTGTTAATTATCTAGTGTTTGGTTATTTCTTTGTCGATTCACACTGGTTATCTAGATTTCTTGTCGCTCACATTATCTCTATTTGTAACATGTAAATATATCATTGGAAAATGGAAAAAAAACTGTATTCAATTAGCCAATATATATCTACAGACAATCAAATTTTATGTTAAATTGAAGTCAAACAAATCTGACTGGGTTTCTCGTGAGCGTTGAACAGGAGTAGCTCGTCTGCTATCATAACGTAGATATATGACCAGCATAACGTAGCTCAATTGGTTCGGGCGTCTAGTGGCCAGTGATATAACCTGGATGTGTGCTGGTGTGGTGCTTCCTGTAAGTGGGGGTCCAAGAACCGGCCAAGTTCAGATGACATTTGATTACAATCAGGGATATATCATGGATGTGTGCTGGTGGGGTGCGTCATGTAAGTCGGGTTCCAGGAACCGGCCACAGTTCCGATGTCATTTGATCAAGAATATTCATTCTCCACTTACGACCGATCACAATCTCAATGCACATGCATCATCACAAACTGACACTCAAAGACAGACCAACACACAAACACACACACATACAGGCACGCACATATGCAATCTCTCACACATTCTGTCTCAAATGCGAACACACTCACACATTATCTCCCTTTTATTCACTTACTAACTCACTAATGCACACACACTCCCACTCTCTCACACACAAATATACATTCATGTATTCATGGATGTATGCATGCATATATATATATATATTTATATATATATATATATATATATATATATATATATATATATATATATATATATATATATATATATGTATAAACACACACGCTAATACACACACATGCACACTCGCGTTGTCTCAGAAATCCCAGGTGACTTTAGTGAGCCAGGTAGAAGGCATCTCCTCTGGACCTGAAAACGATTATAATTGAATTGTTTATGCGTTGTGATTAGTAAAGATAGTTAAGAAATATCAATGCTCCATACACCACCACTTGACTGACGCTCACACAGATCAGGTATTGACCACTGATATCAGCTGAAGGTGGTTATTGTAGGCCGAGTGAGGAAGGGTATGGGTGGTTATTGTAGGCTGAGTGAGGAGGGGTATGGGTGGTTATTGTAGACTGAGTTAGGAAGGGTATGGGTGGTTATTGTAGGCTGAGTGAGGAAGGGTATGGGTGGTTATTGTAGACTGAGTGAGGAGGGGTATGGGTGGTTATTGTAGACTGAGTGAGGAGGGGTATGGGTGGTTATTGTAGGCTGAGTGAGGAGGGGTATGGGTGGTTATTGTAGGCTGAGTGAGGAGGGGTATGGGTGGTTATTGTAGGCTGAGTGAGGAAGGGTATGGGTGGTTATTGTAGGCTGAGTGAGGAAGGGTATGGTTGGTTATTGTAGGCTGAGTGAGGAAGGGTATGGGTGGTTATTGTAGACTGAGTGAGGGGATGGGGGGTATGGGTGGTTATTGTAGGCTGAGTGAGGAGGGGTATGGGTGGTTATTGTAGGCTGAGTGAGGAGGGGTATGGGTGGTTATTGTAGGCTGAGTGAGGAAGGGTATGGGTGGTTATTGTAGACTGAGTGAGGAGGGGTATGGGTGGTTATTGTAGGCTGAGTGAGGAGGGGTATGGGTGGTTATTGTAGGCTGAGTGAGGAAGGGTATGGGTGGTTATTGTAGGCTGAGTGAGGAAGGGTAGGGGTCGTAAAGATGGTTTGAGTGAGGTGGTGTAGGGGTTATGGTTATTGTAGGCTGAGTGAGGAGTGGTTATAGTTGTTATGGCGGGCAGAATGAGGAATGGTAGAAGTGGCTACAATCTCACTGTGAACGCCGCCTCGAAAGTCGACAAATACCCGATTCCGAACATCAAAGACTTGTACGCGAAACTTGCTGGTGGTAAATACTACTCGAAACTCGATTTGAGTCACGCGTATCAACAGGTTCCACTCGACGAGGGATCCCAGAGACTCACCACCATCACTACCTCGAAAGGTCTATTTGCTTACACGCGTCTGTGCTATGGTGTCTCGTCGGCTCCTGGAATCTTCCAGAGGATAACGGAGCAGGTTCTTCAAGGAATGCCGGTGGTAGCTGTCTACCTCGACGACATCCTGGTCTCGGGCAGTACATACGACGAAGCTCGCCGCAATCTCCATGCAGTGCTGCAGAAGCTTCTGGATGCAGGTTTCACGCTAAAACGGGAAAAATGCCAGTTCCTACAAGACTCGGTCGTATACTTTGGTCACATACTCGACGCCGAAGGAATACGTCCAACTGAGGAGAAGACCGCAAAGATGCCGTTAGTGCTTACATGCGACGCCTCACCCTACGGTATTGGAGCAGTCTTATCTCACACTATGCCCGATGGTGTCAACAAACCTGTCGAATTTACCTCGCGAACCCTGATTCCAGCGGAGAAAAACTACGCCCAGGTCGAGCGCGAGAGCCTGGCGATTGTTTTCTGTGATACGAAGTTTCATAAATACCTTTATGGTAGGGACTTTACCATTCTCTCAGACCACAAGCCGCTGCTGGGTCTGTAGCACAAGCAGAAAGCGATATCACCGACAGCCAGCGCCTGTATTCAGCTTTGGGCCCTGATTTTAGCGAACTACCGTTACCACTTACGCTATCGCCCAGGTCCCCAGATAGCCAACGAAGACGGTCTCAGCACGAAGACTATCCCTCAATATCGGTTTGTCATCCGTGCCGGTCCCCGAGGAGACAATTCTCACCCTCTCAAGTATTAACAACACTCAAGTTAAGGCAAAACTGGTGGCCCAGTATGTTAACGACCCCATACTCTCGCTTGTGGCCAAGTACTTGCGCGAAGGTTGGCCACCTGCCGCCGGAGAGGAGTTAGCGCTGTACTTTCATCGGAGAAATGAACTTTCACTTGAGCAAGGATGCATTCTGTGGGGATCCCGTGTCGTTATCCCATCCCAAGGCAGAGACACTATCCTTGCCGATCTCCATGAAACTCGCCCCCGGAATCGTTCGGATGAAATCCCTCGCCAGAATCTATATCTGGTGGCCGGGGATGGACAAAGATATCGAGGCTACCGTACGTTCGTGCCACTCGTGCCAGCAACAAGCTGTCAGTCCACCGAAAGGTAACCTACACCCTTGAGAGTGGCCGGGAAGGCCCTGGCACCAGCTCCGCATTGACTACGCTGGGCCCGTGGAAGGGAAGATGCTGCTAGTAATCGTGGATGCGCACAGCAAGTTGAGTGCCACATCGTGCCCCGTGATCACGGCGATGAACGTTGTCTGGTCAATGAACTTTGCTGGCACACCCAAATGGTTGCCAAGCGTGTTAGAGACTCAAACAGGCCCCGTTTCCTTCACGGTACGTCTGACAGATGGACGCCTGTGGAAGTGACACATCGATCCCTTGCGTCAGCGACTGCCGCATGAGCCGCATCCCTAGCCGCTTGACGCTGATGAACCAGCTGTCCAACTGTCACGACCTGACGCCATAGGTCGACCCATCGTTACAGAATCGTCTGCAAGCCGAGTTCCGGCAAACGCCAAGCCAGCTTCGTCTTCAGTTGCCCTAATGCCTCAACGGAATGCTAACAACTCGGCAACACCATCGCCATCTGAACATACCAGACCACCCGATGCTCGTATCACCTCCTCGCCCCGCGTAGATTACCGTCACGCGTGGTTAAACCACAATACGACCATTCACGACGGAAAAACGACGCGATAACTTAATTTTTCAGTCAAATTTTAATTTTGACGCTCTCTATGGTAACATTTGACCCACGATTTATGACCCTTGAAAAAATATTATCGATTTTATAAGCGATCGGGCCAGGGGCCTTTCTGCTGGCCTTTCACTGGTTTGTTTACAACAGCCAGATTTTCGCGCTTGACAAACGATGTTGCCGACACTGCGCGCCCGGTATGGCAGGCCGCGGTACTGTTAAATAAAATATGCTTTTCCTTGTGTCGGCCAAATCATTGTCAATCTATTATGGACCGGAAAACATGATTCCATTAATAAATTTGATTGCTTATAAAACATCAATATACATGCGATGGTCATGAAAATTGGTTGAATTGAGGCTGCCAAACATATAAAATCCTAAAAAAACTTGGTCAATTATGGCCCAATTCTAAAACATTTCAAACTTCTTGATACAGTTTGCCAAGTTCCTCCATGTATTCATGGTCCTCTTGTATCAGTGTTATTTGCTTTCTCTCGGCCCGAATCACTAGACTAAGTGAGTAGGTGTTTTAGGTAGGCTGAGTGAGGTCGGGTAGGGTTGGTTGTGGTGAGAGGAACGGCAGACGGTAGCGGTAGAAATGGTGGTAAGAGCGAAAAGTGGCAGTGGTGGTTATAGTGGTAAGAACGAGGAAGTGAAGAGGTGGTTATGGAGGGGAGAGTGAGAAGGGGTAGGGATGGTTATGGTGGGATGAGGGACGAGAGATATCGGAATTTCGTGGAGGGAAGAGGTGATTTCTGTGTGCTGCGTGAGAAGGTATTGAGGTGGTTATGGCGGGATGAGTGAGGAGGGGTAGATGTTGTTATTGTGGGAGGAACGATGACATCTTGGGGTGGAAATGGTTGGAGAAACGAGTAGACGGTCATGGTGGGGAGAGTGAAGAGGGATAGAGGTGGTTATGGAGGGAGGAATGAGGACGTGTAGTGGTGGTTATGGTGGAAGGAATGAGGATGTGTAGGGGTGGTTATGGTGGGAGGAACGAGAAGGTGGTTATAGTGGGGAGAGTGAGGAGAGGTAACGGTGATTTTGGTAGGTTGAGTGAAGAGGTTGTGGGTAAATTGTGGGATTGGTTTAGTCATAAGTTTATGATACGTATATAGGTTTGTATGGGTAATATAAGTCATCTTCTAATTCACCGCTTAAGTAGCTTTGGCGGAACCGCCCCTGGTTAAACTGATTTGCACGTACCAACTTGACCACAATCATGCTTCTATATTCGAAAGGAAAAATGCTGGTCCTAATTGACTTAGGAAGCAAAATTTTAATATAAATCATCATTACCTGTGAAACATGGTCTGTTGTAGGAAGAGATAACACGATGGTAACGCTGACGGCAGGACTCGGTCCTGTAGGATGCATCACTGTGTACAAGTTTACTTCCAGACGCTGCTCATTGTACATAATCGTCACAACGGCACCCATAATGTAGCCTGCTTCCTAGACGCGATATGTCCCTTCGTCGAGTGATGTCCACTTGGTAGATAATAATACAGAAAGGCCCCTGACCCTCCTTTGATGGTAGGATTACGCTCGATAAAAGTCAGTGCCTTGTAATTACACACCTTATACCATGTGCTCTCCTCGATATAAGGCCTTATTTATTTAGAGCTGCCCTCTCAGCCCTCACTCAGTCGGCAAACTGGGGGCTTGTGTTTCTCATTCAAGCTAAGCGCGTCATCACTTCTTGTAACGCTCTGATGCAATTCAAGATTGGTTATATTTAAGCGATGGGATAGGTAGGAGGGCGATTCTTGATTGGTGTGTTTACGCTCATTGGTGTAACAACACAACTGTTTTCACGGTGCTGATCAATGATGTTTTTTGAGTGGGGCTGGGGTTATTTGAGAGCAGGCATGGGTGATAATGGGTGACGATGATTTCCTCCCTTCTCTATTCGACGACGATGATCCCTGCCTTGCATTGGTATCGTGATTTGGCACAATTCAGTTGAGATAGAACCAAAATTTAGGTTTGCGACTCCCGGAAGTGAGATATCATTACGACAAGCAATACCAAAATAAACAACAACAAATGGTCACCAAAACTATTCTCTATTCTATATATATATACCACAAGTGCCCGAGTTCAATTTGCCTCTTGTCAATTTTGACTTTTCATCGCCTAATTGCCCTATCAGGCAACCAAACGAGAATCGGGGGGCCTGGATCTTTGCCTACAGATGGCGGATCAGCTCTACACAGTGATCCCCGATGTACCGCGATCAATGATTATCAAAAGGGAATTCTGATATCATAAACATATCATACAAATAAAGTCTGTGCGATTATCACACAATAATCTTAAGTGTCCTGACGCAGCAACGAACGGCTCATGTAAAGACGATTATGGGTGTTCCATTTATGGGAAATAGTTTCAAAAGTTGCATGTGACGTTCGTGAGTCGAGAAGCAAAGTGTCCCCACTAATCGGCTGACAGAACAAAACAAAAATCGCTTTTTGGTATCATTATAGTAGCATTATATTTGTAGCGATGAGTGAACAACGGTTATAGAATGTGAAGTGTTTTTACCTTGAATTATTTTAGTCCCACGTGTGGGTTTAGCAAAATGAGGTCAGGTTCATGAGAAGTGAGACCTTATCTGGTTGAGTAGCGTTCGATTTTGCCGAAAGTAAAACCGGTTTTGGTGGCGTCGATTCTCAATGCTCTACGGTGTCTGTGGGAGTATGTTTTATATATGTATGTTTGTTTGTAGGTACTGTTTTGTTGCTTTTATATGAATGTTGAGTTTACATACTGTTGTTTATTATAATTATATAACTGTTGGAATCGTGATTTGACCTATCTTGCAGCTTATAGTTCATCAATAAGCAATGGTGGTGTTTGGTGGGTTAGTCGCATTCACTGACTGATTTGTGCGGGCTGTTATGATGTCCACGTGATGAAAAGGGCATGGTTCTGTGTCGACGCTCGGGAGAGTAAATAAAACTTTTGATCCTAGCTCGCGGTTGAGTTCTTCCGTTCGTGACACTCATGTATAGACGATTATGAGTGTTCTATTTATCGGAAGGAATTTCAAAAATCGCATATGACGTTCGTGGTTCGAGAAGAAATGTGCTCATAAAACGGCTGACAAAACAAAACAAGAATCGTTTTTTGAGTATCATTAGAAGAGCATTATATTTGTAGCTATGTATGACCAGCGGTTATAGAATGTGAAGTTATATAATCATGAATAGTTTCAGTCATGGCCGTGTGTGTTGCAGGTATATTTGCTTGTGATTGGCTTTGATAGTGGGTTTGGAGCATGGGAAACAACGCTCATTATGCAGGTTGATATGTTGCAGTAGCTGGTAGTTCTTGTGTCCAATAGTCTCTTATACTTGGATGAACACCAGTAGTATAGAGACTGGGGGTACGAGCGCAGCAATCTAATACAGCAACCCAGAAAACACACATATACAGGCTGACTCACATGAGCCAGCGAACCGCTCGCACCTCCCCCCCCCCCCCCCCCCCCCCCATCATATGCTACCATATGAGCCCGGCCCTTCCAGCCCCTATGGTATAGGCCCACACCAGTAGTTAGTCACCATAGAGGTTATTGAGTGATAAATATCTGCGACCGTCGCTGTAAGTTCCATTTTTCACGCGGTTGAGGTCCTGTATAAACTGGGCAACCTTAGCGTCGTTCTTCTCGATAAAGTCGGGATCAGGACGAGCGGTTATCAATCTCATCGTAAAGAGCTTCCAACAGTAGAAAGCCCCAGTCGGCCTCTCTGTGGTCCCACTCGGTCTTCCCAACCAAGGACCGTGATGCTCCTGTTCCAAGCCCAGGCAACTATTAAATCTCCCGTTCGCACTATAGTCGCACTATAGCCCCTCCACCCCCGCCCACCCCCAAGCCACCGTCTCCTTATACTTCTTCTGATCTTTGTGATACACCTGGTTATACGTCTCAGCTCTCCCCAGGTCCTCAAAGGAGCACAACCTGAAAACACAGTCGACAAACACCCCGATGGTCGCCACCGGACTGTGGTGCAACCCCAACAGAACCTGAGGCTTATACATATTCGGAATCACCCTCCCAGGACTCCGAGTGTAGGGGCACTTTATCTCGAGCAGTACAACCTCCTCAGGGTGCCCCAGACAGACAGCATCCACTCCAGCCTGCTGGATTGGGAGCACACAAAAGCCATCCGGAGAGTAGGCCGTCGCGCCGCCATCAATATAGATATTATTTCCGTAGACCTTGGTGTCGTACACCTTCTCCAATACCGCAATTGCAACCTCCTCAAAAGTCGTACCCCAGAGGCAGGGTGCGCTAAAGCGAACACCTTCGTTGCTAGTTTTTTCTGTCAGCTTCTTGCTATAGCTGCTGAAGTAGTTTTGCCCTATGATAGAGGAGTAGTCACTTCCTCCAACGCAGCCCTTCCTCGTGGTCTGCCACTGGTCCGTATTTTGTTTGACTCCAGTATGATCGTTGCAGAAAGATTTTATCGCCGCCTCCATTATATCTAGCAACCCCCACTCTTCAAATGGACTGTCCGGGTCATACCTTAGCAGGTCTAGGGGGCGATTCTGCCGCTTTCAAACATTTTGCTTTAATGTCACTTTTCATTTGACTATATTTCATGATCTCGACCGAAACGAGCTTAAACTCATCATCTGAGATATACCCATCTTCAAGCGCCGCCGATACAATATCAGCAATGGTATTCAATTTGCTCTGAGCGAGAATGCGGATCTTGTCATGCTTTTTTAACTTAATGGTCAGCCGCCTACTGATGAATTTTCCAGCAATTACAAGTAGCCCACAAGCGGCTCCAGTAGCACCCAACACTGTGGCAATAGGAATGGCAACTATTGTAGACATTACACCTGCACCACTTGCGCCAAGACACATACCCACAGCAACTAAAGCAGTGTCTACAGCGTCCACTGAGTTTACTGCACACCTATATTTTTTGTACATAGCACCATATTTTTCAATTTCTTTCTCAAGGTATTGCTTCTTAAGACTAATATCATTCAGCCGATAGGAGTGCCCCAGATCACATGGAGGAGGCTCCGGATTTAACGGTGCAGTCGTTGGTTGTTGTTTCATACTGTCTTTGTATACATAAGTCTATATATCAAGTTCAATTAGGAATGAAGCTACAGACCAAGTCGCCCCTCTGTTTTGTGCGGTTGTATAAAAGTTAATAACGTTGCCTTCTTCCAGCTGTAAAGGCGGTTCTGAATATACTACAACAGCCCGTTGGTCAGCAGGCTTACTTATTCCTACCGCTTGATTCGTTCCATTAATAACAGGAACGACTGTTATAGCAGCAGTATCAGCACCAACACCAGAAGACAACCCCATACGAATGATCTTAGCACCACATGTCATGGTATATCCACAGCTTGAGTCTTGTGAGTCTCGACCCCTAGCCCCATGGCCAAACGACCACTCATATCCTCTGCGAAGGGGGCCACTTGCTTCTGCCCAAATAGTAATGAGATGTTTCGTTTGGGAGCTTATGTGTTCTCTCAGGTCCCTGCGATGCTGTCTATGTCTGTCATCAACATACTTTCTATTAGCAGCATCCGTTGGCGATATTGGGTCTCCCAACTGAACAATTTTATTATCTCCTATTTCAAGGTCTCCAGTCATAGCACCGCCACTTTTATCCATTTTTTGTGAGTCGCCAATAGATAGACTGGCGTCAGAAGGCAACCGTAGCTAATAGTGGCCTTGGTATCTTATATGCACATGATACGTATGGTTACGGGAGTGTCGTCAAGGTTGCTGGTCGAAACGTTCGTTATGACCCTACACGGATGGCCTTTGAGGCGGAAAAGGATACAAAGCCAGGTTTTGCCCACGCGAATAACCTACAATCCTTTCAGGGGAAAATGGGTGTTGTTCTACATCTAGCACAGGGACCTGAAGCAGACGATGCCTGGAGTACCTTCATACTGGACACGTCTGAGGGCTTTACACAGACCGGCGTTGAGCGAATTAACGACAGCATTCGGACCTATGTCTGGGCCATTCTTAGTGCTCAGGCGCAGACCCGCTCAGAGATACTAGGTGTTGGAACGTCCTTTGATGCCCAAAAAACAATTTCAGGCTAACGTTGAGGATGCCATCAACTCCCCAGTGGATATTCCATCATCCATCCGACGGTATCAGAACGTCCTCCAGAATGCCTCCTCAAAGGTTGATTATGTGTTTGGAACGGGCCTGTACATGGCTCCGTCTGATATGAGCCTCGCCATTGGAAACTTTGCTGGGTACAACAATCTGATTACTATCGCAACTGAGGAGCAGCAGATCGGCAGCAATACTGATGTCAACGCGGTTCCGGTTGTTCCAGATAGAGAAAGCTTTGACCCTCCGCCAGATACAGATACAGATGTGGAACTCTCCTCTCCAGGGCCCGCCCCTATGGCCGAGACCGGTCTGCGTGGGGCGCACGAGGATGAGAAAACCGCTCTTATTATAGGCGGAATCGCTATAGGCTTATCTGTGCTTTGGTTTGCTACGTAGTAAGTCACGGAGTATCAGGAGGATAACTCCCCCCACCGCCACAACTGCGGCCCATACATGTTCTGCCATCCAACCAGCCACCTTTGCAGCTGACGTAAGCAGCCATGATACGATTGAGCCAATGATTCCTGGAAGGGCAGCTACTGCCTTACCGGCTAGGCCCTTCAAGACGTTTGCCAAGGAGTTCAGCTGTTTTTTAATCCATTCCTTTACCCCAGGCTTATCAGCTGGCGTTGGCGTTGGTGCCGGGGTTGGACTAGTGCTCCCTCCGCCCGTCAAAGCAACTACCAGGTTCGAGATTGCCAATCCAATTGCAGTGAGGATGGAGGCGATTGTTATGCCCGGCTCCCGGAACAGGGTGCGTACACGCTCAGCTAGTGTTGTGTCCTCGTTAAGAAGTCTGTTGATCGTTTCCCTGATGCGGTTAATTTGGGTCCTTAAACGTTCACGGTTTACAGAGGCAGCCTCAATACGGGTACTCCGCAGGTCCTGCAGCTCTGCAAGCTCATTTGCTTGGAATCTCCATGCTCGACTATCACCCCTCCCTTCCTCCTCCAGGCTTGCCATTTTAGCTTTCCGATGTTTTATATCCCTTTCTAACTCAGTTATCTTAGCTAGGTTGTTGACCAGCTCACCCCTCTGGGTCTGCATAGCCTTGTCAAGCCCTATAAGCTCTCTGAGTGGTAGTTCGTTGTCTGTTTGTGTACCTAGGTCTTGGATGGTGTTATGAACGTCCTCTATGAATTCTGTTTCTTCCACACCACCTTGCTCTGTCACAGCTTCAAGGCTGCTCATTTCTAACATATCTGGAAGTGCAACTTCTGCTAAAGCAGCAGCTTCGTCAACGCCTTGTAGGGCTTTTACTGCTTCTGTGGATAGTTTAGCGGTCACTCCAAGAGCCCGAGCAAGCTGTTTACCACCGTAATCTAGGATACTCCTAGGAGAGAGGAATTTGTTTGGATTGTTCTTCAATGTCAGAAGATTCCATTCTCGGCCCCACTTAACCCAAAGGTCACCTTGTTTAGACGATCTAAACTCCAGACGGGCCTGCAGCCCATGCTTAGACACTGCCTTCTTCCACCTCGTAACTTAGACTTTTGTTTCTTCTATGGAAGCCACCTGATCTTCTGTTAACCCAGCAGGCATTTCAGTAATAGCCCATGGTGGCATAGTCGAGTACGACGTATCTAAAGTTTCGTCAATCAGGTTAGTCTCCTCATCATCAAAGCTAGTCTCATTCCTATCCCCTCCCATAGCCCCTTCCTCCTCAGGGTCGTCAAATGCTGGGTTATCAAACTCCATGTCTGTGTGTTAAAGATATAAGTGTAATTAAACATTCAACATGACGAGTACTTATGGACGCAAACTAAACCCACACCGCCGGATACGCGAACCCCTTGGGGTAAAGGGCGTGCAACAATCTGTAGTCGTTACAAACAATCCAAGCACTATCGATCAGAACCAACAACTGCTGGTTCGCTTCCCCAATCTAGGTGCAGAAGACGTCATTGTTCCAGGGACAGCACGGCAGGCCTTTACAATCACGCTGACCTCGGCTGATGTTAACCGCAGCGTTGTGCAAAACTTGGGTCGCGCCGTGGTTAAGAAAATGACAATCAAGATTTCTGGCAATGAGGTCATGTCTATTGATGACAGCGATATGTACCACTATTACCACGACTTGTGGCGGACAGCACAGGAGAGACAGGGCCTTCAGTACCAGGGCATTGACACATCAGATGATAGAAACGCAACTAAGATACGAGTGGGGGCAGGAGACAAGGTTGATACCGAGGAAGAGGACAAGGCCGTAGCCGATGTGTATGGTAACAGGTTCTACGTTCCGCATGATTTTGAACTCCTCGAGAGCCACATGCCATTCTACCAGAGCGCGCTTAATGACAGATTGGAATACGAGCTCACATTCAACGACTACAACCGCGTGATTCACGCAACATGCGACTCCAGCTACAAAATTGATGGCATCTCGCTGGAGTATGACATGGTTACCCAACCAGAGTTGGCCCGTATGATACGCACCCAGTACACAGGTCGACTCTCAATTATGCATGACCGTGTGCTTGTATACAATAAAAGAGATACACTGTGGAACATCAACCTGAACGTGCCGGCTCACAGCATGAAGGGCATCCTACTGCTCTTTGAAGACTCAGCCAATGTCTCATACGCCAGGAAGACAGAGTCGTTCTACAACCCAAAGATTACGAAGGTCGAGGTGACCATTGAGGGCATCCCCAATCAGCTCTATGCCCAGGGCATGCGTGGCTACCAGCAGTGGGACGAGGTGAAGAAGGCCTTTGCAGCAACGAGTAAACGAGACCCCAGTGTAGCAATAGCTGCAAAAGACTTGGCATTGTCAGACGTGTCCTTAGGAGAGTACCTAACCACTAAGTATGCTCTGTGGCTCGACTTACAGACGAGTGATGACGACCAGCTGCACGGTAGTGGCAGGGCTGTGGAGAATGCGTCTGAGGGCATCACCATACAGATCACGAAAAAGGCAGAGGCGGCCGGTGCATTGAACGTTTATATGTATATTTTAATGGATGCACAGCTTAATATTAAAGATGGCAGGTTCGTCAGCGCAGTCTACTAAGTTTACATTCCCAGATGGTCCCTGTTCGGCAATTGTTTGTGGGCAGACAGGATGTTGGAAAACCGCATTCATCCTCGACCTACTTGAAGGGCCCTTCTTTGGTGCCTTCGAGCATATTGTAATCCTCTGCCCTACCATACGTTTCAACGAGGCCTATTGGACGCGGTCATGGGTGTGGGATGATTCAGAGGTGTACGTGGTTGATCCAGGGGAGCGGCTCCATGACCACCTGAGGGCTTTCTACCATTGTTTTAAGGGCGAGCCAACCCTGTACATTATTGATGACTGTTCGGCAACAAAGGCCCTAACAAAGAAGAAAGACATGTTATCCGAACTGGCCTTTAGCGGCCGCCATGCGCAACAAAGTGTCTGGGTCCTCACCCAAAAGTACAACTCTGTGCTGACGGACTTACGTGAGCAGACTCGCTGGATGGTGCTCTTTCACACCAAGGACCGTGACTCGTTTGAAGACGCCTTACGTGAAAATGATGTAATTCCAACTACTAGCAAAGACCAAGCACGCAAAACTGCTGCTGAAGACTGATCAGCCTACTGCATATGCCGTCGATTGAAGTGATATTGGCCTTGATAGCAGCCGCTGCCTCAGTAATCAATTT
Organism: Urechis unicinctus; assembly: GCA_034190875.2. Lineage (NCBI taxonomy): Eukaryota > Metazoa > Annelida > Polychaeta > Xenopneusta > Urechidae > Urechis > Urechis unicinctus. Next base: position 66,321,278 of record CM067350.1, read on the forward strand.
AGGTTTCTTCATCTGGGTAGCGGTGCAGTATTTTGAAGCTCGAAGGCGTATACGTATATTCATGGATCCTGATACCATTACTGATAAACTCCTTGAACAGGACTCGACTGGCTTAGTGGAGACAAAGTCTGGGGGAGCGGAACCTAGTTGCACCTCTGGTGTAAATATGTCTTCTAAGAGAGATAGGCTTGCTGCCGTCATAGCCGGAGGTTAGGCTCGTCAGTACCTTGGTTTGAAGGGCCTTACAATTGACCAGGTTGAATCAATGTCTGATGAAGAGATCATAAAGCTGTATGTGAGATACGAGGCTCGGCTAGGTGCCAGCATGACACGTACTCTAGGTCAGACACTGCTACAGCTGTACTCAGGTATTGCTTGTATGTTTTTACCAATCCCACCAGAACACCAGCCAAGGCTAATTACAGACCTCAAGACGGATCCGTTTGTTGGACACGCGCTAAGCACTGCCACTTGTGAGCTATATCATCGCTATGGTATGTTTTTAGCTCCCTTAACTGCGGCTTTAACAACAGTTAAGCACTATCAATTTGGAAAAACAAGCACCGAAACAACAGGGGCCGGTGGAGAGGAAGACACCACTTCGGCGCTATAGTATGTGTTTAACTCTGATATAGCATGTGCTTAACTCCGCTATAGCATGTGCTTAACTCCGCTATAACAGGTGCTTACTAAGAGCTATCAATTGGACAAATAAATTTAGTAAGTAAACATGGAAGAAACGAACACGAATCAAGGGGAGTCAACACCGGTGGAGATAACGTCAGTGACAAAAAACGCTAAACGGGTTGCGGCAGGATGAAAGGGTGCTGCAGCTCGAAAAGCCAATCAAAATAAGCTTCTGAGAGAGCTCCGAGAGGCTAAGGCAGCGCTTACAGATGGTAGAGATGAAGCTGTCGAGCCAATATCAACGAGCAAACCTATGGAAAGGTGGACGTGGTCAACATGGGCTGTGCCTTTGGTTGTCGGCGGTGTTGGCGTGTTTGCATTGTATTGCTACAGGCACCAGATGGTAGCCTCACACCCTAAACAGGTTGTGGTACAAAAGCCTCCAGACGCTCATTTAAAGGATCCATTTTATATGGAATAAGATGACAACACCAATTACTGATGGAAAAATGCTCGTCAACGCTCTGTACCACGGTGTAGTTGTTTCCGGTATTTCAATAGGTTATGCCAAGCTTGCTAAGATGGCTCTGGGTGGTGTGGTGCCACGTCTTGATTTCACCCCACGGGACCTGGCTAGGGCTGTTGCCGATGTATCACTAGCTATGGCCACAAAGGATATGCTAATTAAACAAGGAATCTTACCAGTTGATATACTGAAGTAATGGCCACACTCGCGCTACTTGTTGGGGGAGCTCTTGTTAACGCCCTTGCATTCTCTGGGAGCAACTTTTTATTCTCAAAATTACGAGGCAGCCAAGTGGACGCGGAACGTAAACGCCATGATATGGCAATCGAGCAGCTTCAATCTGCTCAGGCAGCATGGGCCAAGAAGAGAACTGAGCGCTTAGACTTCATCAATGAGCAACTGCGCCGCCAGGGCCACGCGAAGCATACTTTTAAGGATGCGGACGAGGCTATGCGTGAGTACGCCCTAATTACGAATAAAACCGTCGACCCGCTGGGCTCTGAGCCTCAGCTTTCAGACTTCTACGAGCCCTCAGATGAACAGAGGGGGCGTGAGGTGGCGTTCATTATACTGGGTATGGCTGCGACTGGGATGGTTGCATGCAGGCTTGCTAAGTAGGTCATTTGGAGACTCGAACGTTTACTGTATATGGATCTTCGCATGCAAGAGATCTACTATAGTCCTAAGGGCTACTGGAAAGGCATTACGGCTATCAAGAAGCTTGCAACAGAAGCAAGGGTTTCTGAGGAAGTTGCCAGGGGGTGGCTAACAAAGCAAGCTATATGGCAAATCTACCTGCCAGTGCCAAAACACATTCCCAGGCCAAAGTTTGATGTCCCTGTCCCTAATGAGGTTCACCAAGCCGATCTCTTATTTCTTCCTCATGACGTTGTGAAGCGCCGGACTTACAAGTATGCCCTAACATTGGTTGATGTGGCCTCGCGCTGAGCCATTGACTACAAAAGAGGCTAAGGAGGTCGCAGGTGCACTTGAGAGGATATACAAATGAGGACCACTGCATTGGCCTAAACTACTTCAGATGGACCCCAGACGGGAGTTTATGGGTGCAGCGAATCAGCTGTTAGTAAAACATGGAGTATCAGTCAGGCGTGGCCGTGTGAATATCCATCGAGACCAGGGTATAGTGGAACGCTTTAACCGAACCCTTGCTGAACGACTCTTTGGTCACCAGTATGCCGTAGAGTTAAGGGATACTGGAAAACGATCGACTGAGTGGGTTTCTCGACTGCAGGCTGTAGTCTCTGCGATAAATAATGAGGTGACCCGCTTGACTGGGAAAAAACCTAAAGATGCTATAAAGGCAAAACGAGTTGCACAAAAGCCCTCTGCAGTCGTACCAGGGCGCCCTCTGGGGGTCAAAGAGCAAAAGCTTCCCTCTGATGTTGGCGTTTGCTACCTCTACCAGCCTGGTGAGGCAGAGCAAGACCACCGGCGGCGGGCCACTGACCCTGTGTGGTCGCTCAATGTTTACCGGATTGGAAGCTCTGTCACTAAATCTGGTGAGCCTGTACTATACTATTTGCTGGATGGACCTCTCCGTGGCTTTGTAAAGGAGGAGTTGCTTGTGGTGCCGTCCGATACCCAGTTGCCGCCAGACGGTATTATCAATTAGACTAATAGATATCTATATATATAACAATGGTAGTATTTGACAATAAGTGCCCATGGATATTGCTCGGAAAGAAAGTCCCCTGTAACAGGCCCTGTACGCAAGAGCAAGAGTTTTGTGGATTACACAGATATAAGATAAAACATGGTGTCATTAATCGTCTTTGTACGGGTTGTCAGAAGGCTATAAAAAATAATAAGGTGGGATTGTGCATGGATTGTGGGTTCGATAAAGTCAACCACAGTCGTCTTCGTCTTGCCCAAAAAATTGTTTCACAACGGCCTATAGCTGGGGACACTGACTCGCCAGTCGGCGCCACTGAACGGGGATTCCCCACTGTATAAAAATAGAAATCTTGTGGCGCTGTCAACAACATGGTTTGGCGGCTAGGCCTATGTGCGACGAAGCTTGGCACCTTGTCAGAGACCTGTGTTTATTGCATAGGTCAAAGTCTGCTCGCTGTATTGTTGTTGCCTTTTGTGTATCAACGAATTCCCTTTTATACTAATGGAACTCTATAGTAAACATGACTCATAATCAGCGAGCACGTGAAGCCCAAAACGATTATGTTTCAATTCACGGTTTTCAGCCTCCTTATCCACGCTCTAAGGCTGCACTCCAAGCACTCCAAGTGCGTAATCAATATGACCGTACATACAAGGAGATGTTTGCTAGATTAAAGGCTGGGGTGGCACGCACCCCTGTCCCCACTGCTGCCCCACGCAGACCAGTCCCTGCCCCACGCAGACCTGTCCCTGCCACATGCATCCCCACTGCTGCCCCACGCAGACCAGTCCCTGCCCCACGCAGACCTGTCCCTGCCCAACGCATTCCCACAACCCAGTCCACAGTCCCCACACTGATATTGCCAACTACCAACCGTTGAAGGGTGGCTCCTACCTGCGACTTCCGGCTGCGCTGGCGGCTAAGCAGGCCATCATAAATGTAAAGAACTGGGACGACTTCTGCATTCTATGGGCTGTTGTAGCCGCTCTGCACCCGGTAGCCAAGGACCCACAGCGACCATCAAAATATAACATTCAGTGGCTCTTAGATCTGCTGGAGGGTGCAGGTGTAGAATATCCTACACCGGTGTCGCATGTTGAGAAGATAGAAAAGCATGCTAACCTAGCCTTGAACGTTTTTGGCTGGGATGGGAAGACCACTATCGTACACCGCATCAGTAAGCACTCTGGTACCCGTATAAACCTCATGCTGATTGAGAAGGACGGTAAGTTTCATTACACGCAAATCAAAGACCTGAACCGCTTGCTGTATGACCAGACAAAACATAAAGAGCGCAAGTTCTTCTGGGAGCTATGTCTGCATGGATATACCTCAGAGGGTCTGCTCCTGGCGCATAAGCCTGAGTGTATGGGGATAGGGCAAACTGCTGTGCGAGTGGATATGCCTGAGGAAGGAAGAACATATTATCCTTCCAGAACTGGCAGAAACATCTATGCTGACTTTGAGGCACTCACAGTGAAGCTTCCGGGTCCTGCGCTTAATCCTGGTAAGAGCAACACGCAGAGAACGCAGGAACACCAAGGATGCGGCTACGGCTATGTGGTTGTTCGTTGTGACGGTATGACCGAACCACCTGTGGTTTATAGAGGAAGCGATGCTGTGGAGAAGTTCTTACAGGTTCTGCAGCAGGAGGAGCAAAAGATCAAAGCAGTTCTGTCCAAGCCTGTCCCTATGCGGATGACTCAGGAGGATAAAAGGGCACATAAGGCTGCAACTCACTGTCATGTGTGTAAGAAAAAACTGGGCTGTGACTCTGTCCGCGATCACTGCCATATAACAGGCTTGTACAGAGGGCCAGCCCATAACGTGTGTAACCTGAAACTTCGGCTGAGTCCCAAGACAACACCCATCCCTGTGGTGTTCCATAATCTGCGGGGCTATGACTCCCATCTCTTGATGCAGGGTATAAGCAAAGTGGAGGGAAACATCAACTGTATCCCCAACAACATGGAGAAATATATCTCCCTGTCGCTTGGACAGTTGCGCTTCATTGACAGTGCACAGTTTCTCCTGGCCTCGCTTGATAATCTGGTGTCTGCAAACAACCCAGATGCCTTTGCTGTGACGGCGGAATATGAGCCAGACCAGATGAAGCGGCGGTTGCTGTTGCGTAAGGGAGTCTTCCCCTATGAGTTCATGGACAGCTGGGATAAGTTTGATTCCCCTCTGCCGCCAATCCAGGAGTTCTACAGCAAGCTCTCTGAGGAGGGTATATCTACTGTAGACTATGCCCATGCACAAAAGGTCTGGAGCGTGTTCGGGTGTAAGAACATGGGTGACTACCATGACCTATACCTGCGGACAGATGTACTGCTCCTGGCAGATGTGTTTGAGGTGTTCCGCAAGACCTGTTTTAAGCAGTACGGGTTGGATCCGGCCCACTACTATACCAGCCCCGGTTTGTCATGGGATGCTTTGCTTAAGAGCACAGGCGTGGAACTCGAGCTACTCACCGACTATGACAAGCACCTGTTCATTGAGAAAGGTCTACGCGGCGGTATAAGCATGGTGTCGCGCCGCCACGCTAAGGCCAATAACCCGCTCGTGGATGACTTTGACCAGGATAAACCAACGAGCTACATCCAGTACCTTGATGCTAACAATTTGTATGGGTGGGCTATGAGTCAGCCTTTGCCAACTGCGGGTATTGAGTGGGTGGCTCGGCCGGAGGATCTACGGATACAGGACCACCCAGATGATGCCGAGACTGGATACATACTTGAGGTTGACTTGGAGTATCCTACTGCACTTCATGACGAGCACAACGACTACCCGCTGGCTCCGGAGCGGCTTCTTGTAGAGAACAACTGGTTTTCTATCTATCAGAAGAACCTCCTGGGCGAGTTGGGTGGCACCCTGGGCGAGGTTGAAAAGCTGGTCCCAAACCTGCGGAATAAGGAGAAGTATGTGGTGCACTACAGGAACCTCAAGCTGTATCTTTCACTTGGCATGAGGCTAACCAAGATCCATCGTGCACTTATCTTTAACCAGAGTCCCTGGATGGAGCCTTACATTCGTATGAATACGGATCTGCGTAAGGTGGCCACCAGCGACTTTGAGAAGGACCTGTATAAGCTTATGAACAACTCTGTGTTCGGCAAGACCATGGAGAACCTCCGCAGGCGGGTCGTTATCAAGATTGTTCGCTCAAAGGAAGAAGAAAGAATGCGTAGGCTTATTGCAAGTCCCGCCTACGCGCGTCATCAGGTGTTTGATAATGACCTGGCCGCTCTGCACATGCACAAGACTCACCTGGTACTGAACCGCCCGGTGTATGTGGGCATGTGTATACTCGACCTCTCCAAGCACCTGATGTACGACTTCTATTATAATACCATGAAGCCCAGATACGGCAAGAACCTTGGCTTGTTGTACACAGATACATATTCGCTGCTAATGGAGATACGCACGCCTGACGTGTATGCTGACATGAAGGAAGATGCCCATCTCTTTGACACCAGCAACTTTCATCCCTCCCGTAGTCTCTACAGCAGTGTGAACAAGAAGGTTCTGGCGAAGATGAAGGATGAGTGTGCCGGCGTGCCCATCAAGGAGTATGTTGGTCTGCGCCCTAAGATGTACTCGATCTTGATGTCGAGCCGGGATGAGATCAAAAAAGCAAAATGTGTGAAGAAGGTGGTGGTGAAGAAGCATCTACGACACGCTCAGTACGTGGAGTCACTGTTCGCCCAAAAGCAGTTTCGCCACGGAATGAACATGCTCAGGAGTGACTGCCATAAAATATATGGGCTCCACGTTAACAAGGTGTCTCTCTCCCCCTTTGACTCAAAGCGGTAGATAGCTCCAGGTGGTGTAGACACTCTGGCCTATGGGCACGCGTCGATATGTTGAACATATGAGGGCTGAGGTATACAATGAGCACCGATGAACATATTGGGGTGGAGCTTATTCCTCTGGGTCCTGGTGTAGAGGAGAAGGTGAGGGAATTGGAATCGAAGTATGAGGACCTTTTGGAGCGCGTGAGTCGTTTAGAAGAGCTTATTCCTCAGAGTCCTGTTGTAGATGGTTGACATTGCTGTCGCCCTCTTTAGTGGGCCTATACCATAGGGGCTGGAAGGGCTGGGCTCATATGGTAGCATATGGGGGGGGGGGGGGGGAGGTGCGAGCGGTTCGCTGGCTCATTTGAGTCAGCCTGTATATGTGTGTTTTCTGGGTTGCTGTATTAGATTGCTGCGCTCGTACCCCCAGTCTCTATACTACTACACCTTATCGGGAAAATATCTCTATTAATTCCAATTGTGTGTATATTGAATGAAAGCACAAAGCACGATTGAAGCGCATTTTATAAAGGGGTTTCGATATATTGTAGGTATTGCAGTAAATGCCTCTGTTGTTGGATTATCATCTTCTAATGTCACCGCCGGTCTGTCATAGCAGAACTAACTATACATATTTGTATTATGTAAACAGGTCACATAAGCTAAAACAGAAACCCCTCCACCATCATATAAGTCTCACGTTATGTATGGTAAATTTGTTCGACATCTGCCCCTCCCCTACCACCGAATGTAAGGGTGAATGCCTTGTTAATGAATCACATAGGAGCGTGCCATGTCATGTATATGCGAGGGATTGTTTTTGTCTCCAGTTTATATCGGTATGGCATGGTGTTTCAACTTCTGTATTAAGTAGTTCGTACGTGTTGTGTGTCAACCTAGATTCAGTAATCTTCTCTGAGACTGTGTCAATATAATTATATTAAGTCAATTTGATTAGGGCATTGTAGCTCTCAGTGCGTGAATCATCAACCGTGACATCCCCTTACTATTTAGTCATGTGATAAAACCAATTACGACCTTTTCTTAAAACGACACCACAAAGAATGACCCGCAAGTCTTGGGAGTTGTCTCCAGTTTTATTTGAAAACATATAATGAAAGTCTATTGCCATGATGGTGAAGATCCTTAACTATGGTGATGATACTGAAATTATCAATTGTTTGGCCTATTTGCAGTACTCATTTATGATATTTGTAATTTGTTTTCCATGTTGCACAACAATGATTGTGTCATATTATCCTCCACAATGAAACGCAACTTAATAGTGCTGCTGAAATGGACTTCAAGCAACCAACAATATTAGACGTTTTATTTGCAATGAATTGTTTCTTAACATAACTCGATTATTTATCTGATTATTTGGAAGCATCAGCGAAACAAAAAAAAAACCATTTGTACCTTTCACTTACTAAGAAGGTAATCAACCACATTTTGCTTGATGAAGACGCGATAATTAGCTCATAAGCTTAACCCAAATAAGCACATAATGGATTATAGATTTCATTTATCAAGAAGTTCTCGATTGCTTAACCAATCTCTTGGGTAAATCTTCCTGGAGTAAATGCGATATTTGTTGAAGACGCTCGTCTATACTTGGTGATTTTTCTGACAACTGAGTTTCTATGCTTAACGTCCCTTTGAACGAGAGAGTTGTGTCTCCCATGTGTTGTTCAACGTACACCTTGGTCATGACAGTATACAGGTGGAAATATTTAAGGTTCATGACGCTGTGTTCAATGGTGTCCTCACAGTTGATGATAACAGTGAGAAGTGACCAATCCAGTGATTCCAGTGTAGTGAATATTGCATCGAGACGATGTCTTTGCCCAATATGGTGCCTTATGATGGCGATGTAAGCCATATTTTTGGGGCCTTACACTTTGCTCTTGCTTGGTGTGGATGATGGCAATGAACCGCCCTATAATATATAAAGCCGCTGCTATCACATCGTTTGATTTGATGAGTCAAATCAATTCAAAATCTTGATGGATCATACTACGTGCAGCATGCTTTTTTTGGCATATAATCACAAATCTTCCTATCGCCTTTCTACTCATTATAAATTTACAGAGATTAATTTGTATTGAATATGAAGGGTTTGTTGATCTTTTGTCGAAAAATATGTGCTACAGGAAGGTTGCTCTTTTGTTAAAATAGTGTTTGAATAAAGTACCTTTGTGGTGGCAAATATCGAGGCGGGTTGTTCTGTTAGGTAGAATGAAATATTTTCAATTGATATGGGGCGCAACAACTTCTGTTCCATAGAAGATAGCTGCGGCTGGGGCAATACAAACCCCTGTTTGTAATTAGCTTCTGGCTGTGATATATTCACACTTATTGGTGTAACAAGACAACTGTTTTCACGGTGCCGATCAATTGTGATTAAGGCAGGCATCGTTATTTAGGAGGTATACGTGGGTTGAATGGCATCTACCGGAACGGGAGACGATCATTCCCTCCCTTCTCAGATACGGAAACCATACGGACATTTCCTTTTGCAACGCATTATTATGATACTGTCTATGATTGGAAAAAATAAGCATATATCCAATTAGACTAAAATAACCACGATTCGGCCACTCTCTAATTGCTTCTGATGGACTTCTCATTCACGCAGAAAGACTCTATGGATAATAAAGTTAGAATTTCATGTTTAAGATAAATAGACGAATGGTGTTGGTTGGCATTGATGTAAACTGTTCAGCTGTTACACGTGTCCGTCAGAGAAGGACTGACAGAACCACCTTATATATAAACCCTGGTGGTTTAACTGTCACATGTGCCGCACATGTGCAATAAACGCATTGGTCTCCATATAAAACGGTTAGTCGCATGACGATAATCAACAGTAGCCTTAAAATAAGCGTGTTTCTCTTTCGGCTTTCATTCTTATCGACTACCCTTGGGTTTTTTTATATTCTTTTGTCCTTGTTTATATCAAGCGAGGTGTTAATTTGATCCCTATTAATAACATGCACTGGGTTGAATAGTTCGCGTAGCATCGTTGACGTAGCAACATCAATACCATAACATATAACAAGACCTTAATGGATCACCATTACAGCCATGTGTCCCTCCTGTCTAACCCTATGTTTGGCGGTAAAGCCCAGTTTATTTTTGCTCTATACCGTATTTGGAAGAGATTAGTTTTGTTTCCAGTTCGTTACGTCATGAACTTGTATACTGCTCCTGACAAAAACAACAATAACATTCAGCTTCAGTATTTAATAATGCATTCGTGTTGTGTGTCACCATTGATTCAGACATAAAATTTGTACTCTGTTCTCAATGTCACATAACCACAATTGTGTCAAATAAGCTTTCAATATGAAGATAAATTTTTAAAAAATTGCCGAATTTGTTCAGATTCATTCAACAATACTTGATTAATTATTTATTATACATAGTTGCTCAATACACATTTCAACTTATAATGTGGTAGCATATGTTAGAATAAAATTAATTTGCCCCTTTTACTAACTAAGAAGTTAACCAGCTAAATGTTCCTTGATATAGACTCGATTTCAAGCACATAATCGTATCACAAATAATCGCATAGTGGTTTATAAATGTCATTCATCAAAAAGTAAATTGTTCTGGAGGAAACGTTTTTTTCTTGATGAATGTTTGACCAAGGGCTCATTACCACAAACTGCGATGATTATGAAGTTACCACAATTTATATTGTATTCACATTGTTACAGATGGAGATTCCTGATCACTAATTTTGACATGGGTAGTGTCATACCACACACACAATGAGAAATGATCAACTTTATATTTTCTCATGTCTGGATTAGGATCAGCGTTAACTTTCGCTTATGCTGTTTCATTATCTTAACCTGTGTATCTTTATGCCATTTTAATCACAAACGCATGGAAACAAAGAGGCAGTTACATAATCATAACATCTTTGTTACTATCGTTACCGATGGGCCCTTTGTTTAAGATACCAGATTGTTAATTATATACTGTTTGGTCGATTCACACTGGTTATCTAGAGTTCTTGTTGCTCACATTATCTCCATTTGTAAAATGTAAATATATCATTGGAAAAAAAAAGACTCCATTTAATTAGCCAATAAATATCTACAGACAATCAAATTATATGTAAAATTGTCGTCAAAAACATCTGATATATGGACCAGCATAACGTAGCTCAATTGGTTCGGGCGTCTAGTGGCCAGTGATATATCCTGGATGTGTGCTGGTGTGGTGCTTCCTGTAAGTGGGGGTCCAAGAACCGGCCAAGTTCAGATGACATTTGATCACAATCAGGGATATATCATGGATTTGTGCTGGTGGGGTACGTCCTGTTAGTCGGGCTCCAGGAACCGGCCACAGTTCCGATGTCATTTGATCAAGAATATTCATTATCCACTTACGACCGATCACAATCTCAATGCACATGCATCATCACAAACTGACACTCACAGGCAGACCAACACACAAACACACACACATACAGGCACGCACATATGCAATCTCTCACACATTATGTCTCAAATGCGAACACACTCACACATTATCTCCCTTTTATTCACTTACTAACTCACTAATGCACACACACTCCCACTCTCTCTCTCATACACAATTATACATTCATGCATGCATGCATGCATGTATGCATGCATATATATATAAACACACACGCTAATACACACACATGCACACTCGTGTTGTCTCAAAAATCACAGGTGACATTGGTGAGCCTGGTAGAAGGCCTTTCCTCTGGACTTGCCTGAAAACGAGTGCCAACATACTTATACCATACTTCTCATCTTCTCTTTCGGTTGTGTCCAGCTGCGGTGCATGTGCTGCAGGTATGCGCACTGTTAACACATAGGGCAGGGGAGTTAGTGGTGTGCTGGTCACAGCCACTTACGGATCGATAAAAAGCTCGGTAGCTCTCCGTCCTCATATTTTAGCGCCATATGTTTCATTATTCAGAACTTTGTTTTTATATTTCTACAATAATGTTATCATCAGATATTATACTACTACCCACACTACGTGAATGAACAACGGCTGACCCAATGATATTGAAATCGTTTAAGCAACCTACTTGAATAGGTTTCTTGTGTGGTAAGAACGTCTCAATATCTCCCTTCCCTGATACAGAAACCATATGGACATTCCCTTTGGCAATATATTATCATGATTGTGTTTATGATTGGGAAAATTAATCTAACAAAAAGACTAAAATAACTACCATTCGGCCACCAGGTCAGCTTGCATGAATCTGTTGGTGTGAATGCAGTGGCTGCTCTCTGTTTGGTCCAGATGGATTTTTCGTTAACAAAGAAAGACTATGTGGATAAAGAAGTTTTGAATTTTATGTTTACGATACTTAGACACTATTTTTGATTACGTTTTCTGTTTTCTATCCATGTCATTTTTCTCATCCAAATAGATAACAGTGTGTATTAACATCATCCAACAGTACCACTTGGGATGGGGGTTATTTATCAAATTTATCGTAACGGCTCTTTATATATTTAAGGGCAGTTTATATGTAACTAAGTATAATCATGATGGTGTGGTCATAACGGTCCATACCAGTGCCAGGATGACGACATTTTCGATATACCGAATATTCATACGCGCACGAACGAGGTGTTAGAAATCGCAGATGGCATGAGTTAGCCGAGTCATCTCGTCTCACAGCATTATGGGTATTGTGATGAGTAAACAGAGATTTAACAACATGAAGCGACTTTTCCCTTGTAACAGCCTAGGTCCACAAGTGGATCGTGTATGACTGATGTTTCTTTGCATGTGTCAGGCTTGATGAAGGAGGATGGGAATGGCGGAGGTCGTTGCTCTGTCGTCGTCAAGACCGTAATGATGCGAGCTTGTTGGTGAGGATTGGTGTAGAAGGTTTAATTTTTGTGATATTCACCCTTAATATTTACTATTATTACTAACTCATAAACATTGTACAATTAAATACAATCTTATAACAACGTAGTAAGTTCTTTTTATGCTAAGCGAGAATTTGTTTAAGTAGAAAAAATATAGACAAGAATATTACTTGAGTTGCGGGATGGATGATGATGGCGATGTAGACGACGAAGATCCGTACTGTGATATACGTCACTCTATATAAGGGAAATATTTCTATCACGTGCAATTCTCCGTACACCAGCGTTACAACAACGCTCATCATGAATGTTGATATGTTGAGGTGTCTGGTGGTTCTCGTGTCCAATAGTGTCCTCTCCTTGGATGACCAACTTATCCGAACCAAAGCATTAATGATAAAACCTCCATTAATTCTGATGCAGTGTATATTGAATAAAGACACGAACAATTGAAGCACGTTTTATAAAGTGGTTTCCACTCAAATTTAAATATACTGTATGCAATGCAGTAAATCTTCAAGATGCCTTTGTAGACGGGATATCTTTTCCCAATATAAGATCAGATGATGTCGGCTGAAGACAACTGTTCAACTGGTGGCAGCTACTTATATATATCCGTGGTGTGTATACACCACAACTGTCACGCCTCATGGAAGAGCTAGGATACGGGAGCATGTGTGATGTATGAGCTGAGATAACTGCCTCGCTAGCACAAAAAACAGCATAGAAAGGGGAAAAAGCCAAGACGTTATGAACTGGACGTCAAACCCCTTACCCAGACACTACAAAGCAGGCGGGCATACAATACACTACGAGGTATTCCCCTAAACATGAGGTGGGTAGGCACGGGCTGAGGGGGCAGATCGGGCGGGCGGTGGGGGGTTGGGGGTCGAATAAACTTACCCTTCCTAATATAAGACTTCACGTGCCGTTTAATTATAATTATATATCCGATGACATTGACGTTGCTATTTCAATGATACTTTTTTAAGTATGGCAACCGATGCGTATTTTTATTAGGAGTCAGATAAACTTGGTTGTAGAAGGGAATAGGGTCAGTTTTGTGGTTTCATGCATAATTGAAAAAAATAGGATGTCGAGATGGTCGATAAGAATAAACACCAACAGAGAATGTAATCGCTGAATCTTCTTGATAACCACTGCATTTACATCATAGGTACTTTTCGGGTTAAAAGTGGTGGTAAGGTCGTTTGTCTTGTCGCGGTTGTTGATAGCAACTACAACTACTAGCGAGCAACGCATTTGCTGCACATGTGCGGCACACCTCACACGACGTGCTGCACGGAACCTTGTGGCAGTTCGAATATATATATATAAGGCAAGTGACCGAGTAGTGATATACATATCTGCAGTCGCCAGCACCTGATCTTATATTGGAAAAAGATAACTGTACTACAGATGTATTCTTTGGGATTCACTCCATTGGCTACAATACATTTAACTTTAAGGTGAAACCCGTTAATGAAACGTGATCCAATCATTCGTGTCTTTATTCAATGCTACTGAATCGGAATTGTTGGATATTTTGCCATCAAAACAGCAAGGAGTTCGGATAAAGTGGTCATCCAAGGAGAGGAGACCATTGGACACGAGAACTACCAGCCACCGCAACATATCAGCCTGCATAATGAGCGTTGTTGTGACGCTGGTGTACGGAGAAGTATACGCGGGAGAACTAGCTCCCTTATACAGAGTGACGCTCACAATAGGACAGCATTTCGTTGTCTACATCACCCTCCTCATCTATCCTGGAACTGGTCAAGAACCAAATCTTCCAACTCAAGTAATATTGTTGTATACATTTTTCGTTTTCACACAAATATGTTTTGCGGTATACGCACTTTCTACATTATTAAATGGTTGTATTTCATTGTACATTGTGTATTGTAAGTATACTTAGTAAAAACAGTAAATATCACCGCAATTGAAACTTTCTACACCCCTCCCCACCTACACGCCCGCATCATAAAGGCTTTGACGAGGGTAAAGCAGCCCAACACCAGCCCGCAACCCGATCCCATCACTCACACACACATGCACACCTCCGCCAGTCACATGCAAATATACATCAGTCATACACGATCCACTTGTTGACTTAAGCTATTGCCAGGTACCATAGTTTCATATTGTAAAACCGCAGTTAACTCATCACAATAAATGTAATTCTTTTTACTTTTTTCTGTAAAACAGTTCAATTATCATTCCTTACAGCAGAGACACGACGACCCACCATCAACTCAACTAACTCATGTCACCTGCGCTATCTGACACCTCGAGCTTGCGCGCATCATCTTCGGAATACTGAGAATGACGTCACCCTACCACTTGGGTGGACCGCTATGACCTGGCCATCATGATTACACATATAAACTCCCGTCAGCTTCTCATATATTGCAGGACAAGAAGATAATGTGCTTCACTGATTGTTAACTCTGCCATCTTGATGAGGTTTGAATGAAAACATAGCAATTAGTGAAACTTTAAGATTTTGACATATCTTCCGTGATTGTTGCAAAATGTATCTTTTACATATCCTACCTAATTGTTGCAACATGTAAATGATGATATTACATAGGATCTGTAATGTGTTTCACTAGACTGCTTAAAAAAGATTGATCATGAACTGACAACCGTTTGATCACATGTGTTACGTAGTCTCTTGACTTCATCATTACATTTGATTCACACTAAAGACATCTGACACAAATGTGTATCAATAATTTCCCTACATGTTGAATTTATATTCATGCTTTTTCGCGAAAAAGCTGCTGCTTTGATTTAGTGTGGATAACTGACTTATATTTGTTTTTGAGTGAATAAAGTTACTTAATGTGAACATACACTTGATCTGCATTCTACTATTATAGAGCGCCACCATGGGAACAGGAGCTTGCTGACATATATGAATATATGCGAGAGTGATGAAACTAGGCAGAATTATCTAGAGGTGTTTGCCAGGGACGGTTGTCCCCTCTAGTGACTGGAATGGGGGTTATACCGATTAATGGTTAGAGTGCATTTCAAATACCGCTTCCTATCAGCTGATCCTGTCGCATTCCTATTACATCTTATCGCACGCACGTATTGACTAGAAATTCGTTGAGATATCAACAACAAGTTCTTATTGAATGCGACATAACTATTTTCAGGCAAGCAGGTGCTCATATTCGTTAGATGGCGTTTTTGGAATAACCTTTGTCACAATTGGTGTGAGACCAAAAACTCATATACAGTTTCGTCGTCTTAACCAAATTTCACCCATATTGGTACAACACACGATGCTTGCTCAAGAACGACCCTCGCCTTAAACAAGACCGTGAAAACTGTTGTCGTGCTAAACCATTTTGTATATACCACAAATGCACCAATGTAGGAAGAGATAACGCGATGGCAACGCTGACGACCAGACTCGGTCCTGTAGATGCATCCCTGTGTCCGTCACAGAAGGACTGACGGCAGCACCTTATATATAATTCCTGGTGGTTAAACTGTAACATTCATGAGAACCAATTTCATGAGGAGCAACGAAACTTCACCACGCGCAGGCAAACGCGGTAAGTGTGCCGCACATGTGCAGAAAACGCATTGGTCTCCCTATGAAACGGGAAGTCGCATGACGATAATTAACTGTAGCCTTAAAATAAGCGTGTTTCTTATCGACTACCCTTGTTTTTTATATTCTTTTATCCTTGTTTATATCAAGCGAGGTGTTGACTAAGGAGTTAACCAGCTAAATGCTTCTTGATATAGACTCGATTTCAAGCACATAATCATATCACAAATAATCGCATATTGGCTAATAAATGTCAATCATAAAAAAATTCGCCATTTTTAACCAATTTCCCCAAGTGAATTGTCCTGAAGGACACCAATTTCTCCTTGATGAATGTTTGACCAAGGGCTCATTACCACTAACTGCGATGATTATGAAGTTACCACAATTTATATTCCATTCACGTTGTTACAGATGGAGATTCCTGATCACTCATTTTGAGTAGTATCATACCACATGCAAAATGAGAAATGATCTACTTTATTTTTCCTCGTGCCTGGAGATATGAAAGTGAAGTGATTTGTACTCTATCGCATTGCAGAATTAGGATCAGTGTAATTTTTAGCTCGGGCTGTTTAATTTTCTTAACCTATGTACCTTTGTGGCATTTTAATCAGAAACGTATGGAAACAAAGAGGCAGTTACTTTAAGAATCATAATATCCTTGTAACTATCGTTTACGATGGGCGCTTTGTTAAAGAAACCAGATTGTTAATCATCTAGGTTTGGGTTATTTCTTTGTCAATTCACACATGTTATCTAGAGTTCTCATCGTACACATTATCTTCTTTTATAATATGTAAAGGTAAAATGGAAAAAAGATTTTACTTCAAACTGTTTTTATTGAGCCAATAAATATATTCAGTCAACCAAATTATATGTAAAACATATCTGACTGTGTTTCTCTTCAGCGTTAAAATGGAGTAGGACGTCTGTTATCATAACGTGGACATATGGACCAGCATAACGTTGCTCAGTTGGTTTGGGCGTCCAGTGACCAGGGATATATCTTGGCAGTGTGCTGGTGGTGTGCGTCCTGTTAGTGAGGCTCTAGGAACCGGCCACAGTTCAGATGTCATTTGAATATTCATTACCCACTTACCACCGATCACAATCTCTCTGCACATGCATCTTCACAAACTGACACTCACAAACAGACCGACATACACATGCAGACCAATACAGAGTCATGCACACATAAAGGCACGCACATATGCAACCTCAAATGCAACCACAGTCACACATTATCTCCCTTTTATTCACTTACTAACTAACAAATGCAAAACACTCATACTCTCTCTAACACACAAATATACATTCATGCATGCATATATACACACGCTCACACACACACACACCCATACACACACTCACACACACACACACACACACACACACACACACACACACACACACACACACACACACACACACACACACACACACACACACACACACACACACACACACACACACACACACTCGCGTTGTATCAGAAATCACAGGTGACATAATTGAGCCAGGTAGAAGGCATTTCCTCTGGACTTGCCTGAAAACGATTATAATTGAAATGTTTATGCGTTGTTATTAGGAAAGATAGCTAAGGAATATGAATGCTCGATGCACCACCACTTTCACACAGATCAAATATTGACCACTGATATCAGCTGAAGTTGGGCTGGTTATGGTGTGCAGAGTGAGGCAAGGTAGGGCTGAGTGGGGCAAGGTAGGGGTGGTTATGGTGAGCTGAATGGGGCGAGGTAGGAGTGGTTATGGTGGGCTGAATGGGGCGGAGTTGGGGTGGTTATGGTGGGTTGAGTGAGATGAGGTAGGGGTGGTTATGGTGGGTTGAGTGAGGCGAGGTAGGGGCGGTTATGGTGGGCTGAGTGGGGCGATATAGGGCGGGTTATGGTGGCATGAATGGGGCGAGGTAGGGATGGTTATGGTGGCCTGAATGGGGCGAGGTAGGGATGTTTATGATGGGCTGAATGGGGCGGGGAAGGGATGGTTATGGTGGGCTGAATGGGGCGTGGTAGGGCTTGTTATGGTTGGCTGAATGGGGCTGGGTAGGTGATGGTAAGGACGAGTTAGGTTATATTGGTTTATGGAATCTTCAATTACATAGCTTCATAAGTAGCATCAGCAGAGCGGACCCTGGTTACAATCTTTTGTACATAACTAAGATACAATGGAACACAAACAACCTCCCACATTTGAAAAGAAAATTGTTGGACCATTATCAATTGGGAAACAAAATTTGAATATAAAACATCACTACTTGAGGAACAGGATCTTGGTCGTGATCTGTTGCAGGAAGCGATGGCACGATGGTAACGCTGACGGCCAGACTCGGTCCTGTAGGCTGCATTCCTGTGTACAAGTTTACTTCCAGACGCTGCTCATTGTACATAATCGTCACAATGGTACCCATAATGTAGCCTGCTTTTCCAACGCGATATGTTTCTTTGTCGAAGGATGTCCACTTTGTCGATGATAATACAGAAGGCCACTAACTCTTCTTAGAATGTCTGATTACGCTGGATAAAAATCTCGTTGTCACACATCCTCTACCGCGTTTTCTCCTCATTATGTGATGCGTTCAAGTGAAGTTGTTTTATCTCATTTATATACTACCGGGTGGTCACGTGTCGTTCCTTTATCGCGACGGCGCGCGAGGATGTAAGCAGATAAGCACCGCAAGCAAGCCACGCGTACCTTAACGCGGTGATCCCGAAAGAGCTGAGGCGCATTTGAAAAAACATGCGGCACATGTGCGGCAAGTATGCGGCACTGCAGCACTGTAACGGCGGGGATTTTTGGTAGGGTGCCTCTTGTTGTGGTATGTTCACACTTATTGGTGTAACAAGACAACTGTTTTCACGGTGCTGATCAATTGTGATTAAGGCGGGGGCATGCATGGGTTGAATGGGATCTACCTGAACGGATGACGATCATTCCCTCAATTCTCAAACCACACAGACATTCCCTTTGGCAATGTATTATCATGATTCTGTTTATGATTGGGAAAAATATGCCTATTTATTATTAATCATACCAATTAGACAGATAAGGGCCTGTGTCATCTTTGACTTTGCGGGGTTTTGACGGTTGATGCGTTATGGGGGGGTATTTCATCTCCTCGAAGTTCACAAATATGTTGTGCAAGGCAAAGGTGACAGAAGATCAGTCAGCTCACCATGGCTTTGGGAGAGTTAGATTTCGTTTCATTTCCGGGTTTTGTAATTTTAGAAGGTGGCAATCATTGCAGAAAACAAAACATTTTTCACAGATAAATTGTTACCAGTTTTTGAAATGATGCGGGGATGTGAGAGGGGGCGTTGCACTTAACTGTCGTTCAGTGTGGATGGTAGCTTTGCGCAATTAACCGCCGTTATATATAAAAACGTTGCTTTCACTTCGTTGTATTCGGTGAGTCAAGTACGTTCGTCGGATTATACCGTGTTTTTAGTCGCCAGAGGGAGCAACCATGGCCAGGCGAACACCTCCAGAAAACTCTGCCTAGCTTCGTCACTCTCGCTTATATTCATAAATGTAAGCAACCTCTTGTTTCCAACATGGTGGTCTATAACAGAATGCAGATCGAGTGTATGTTCGCATTAAGTAACTTCATCCACCAAAAACAAACTAAAGTCAATTAGCCAATAAAAGCAGCAGCAATTTAGCGAAACATAATGTATATAAATGCAACATCTTTTATAATGAATGATACTCAATAAAAACAGCTGTTTGGAAAAGGTTCTATTTAATGCTTATAATCAGATACCCATTTTTGGCAGATCTATTAAGTGTGATTTTATGCATAGAATTAAATGCAATGATGAAGTCAAGTGACTACGTGAGATATGTTTGTGATCAAACGGTTTCCAGTTCACGTTCAATCTTTTCAAAGTACTACAGAACAGAAACTCGGTAATAACATCATTTATCTATTGCAACAATCTGGAAAGATCTGTAACAATTAAAGCCTCATCAAGATTAGCAGGCAATAAAGCACATTATCATTCCGTGGACACAATCTCATCTTTATTATCCTGCAATATATGAGGAGCTGACGGGAGTTTTGACTTTGTAATGTCAATGTTATCATCGCCCTCAGACAACGGCTTTTAATTCATCACTTTTTAAAATCATCACTTTCGGCCGATCCTGATGTTATATTTCATGTGCAGGTATAGTTGTTACTGCTTAACTATCCATAGAAAGTTTTATATTCACAAACAGTAAACAGATATAGCATTCTCAACTTGTTTTTCTCTACTTGCGTGTAATATGCCATAATAATTGACACTGGGTGTTGTCACCTGCTTCCAATGCACGGCCTTCGCTGAGTCCCACACCACGGCATTAGACGTGCGCCGTTTAGTCGTGCGCCCAACTATGTCAAAGCCTTTTTGAGACGAGCCTTTGACAATTTTAGTAATTTTGATCATGGACAAATATCATACTTAATTAGAATATATATAGCTTCGTGCTTTAAAAAAACCCAACCATATCACTATGAAAAATTATAACATGATTTGGATTGTGGAACTGACCAGTCGCGGGATGGATGAGGGTGTTGATGTAGACAAGGAAACTCCGTCCTGTGGTAGACGTCCCTCTGTAGAAGGTAGCGATGTCGCCAGTGTCAAAAGAACGCTCAATATGCTGGTGGATTAATTGTAAGGTCGTCTTCCTATTCCTCTCGTTGTTGAGCGAACCGCCCGTTCCTACAGAGCTGCTGCTGCTACAACTACTACAACTACTACAACTACTACTACTACTACTACTACTACTACTTCTACTACTACTACTACCACTACTACTACTACTACTACTACTACCACTACTACTACTACTGCTGCCACTACTATTACTACTACTACCTATAAAATAAAGTAAAATAATAAAATTCGTTTGTCATATTGTACCGCCTACAACATGTTTTGCTTCAACGAAGTAAACAATTCCAAAACCATGCGCTGCATCAGTTCAAAGTAACAAATCGAAACTCGCACTTGAGACATTGCAGGAGGTGTGCTGCGCATGTGGTCAGACACATGATACGGAAATTAAGTGAAGTGAGCAGATACTGGGACACAATTACTGACTGACCTCAGCACGGCGCTAGGTGTTGTCAATAGCTACAAAAAAGTAAAACAATCTTGTTGGAGGATGAAAAAGAGCAATAAATTTTGTATCATATATCTGTCAATATGCTATCGACTGTGCTATCTTCGTTCGTGGATTACTACAATGAACTACTGTGGTATATTAGTTTCATGCTCTGTTTACTTGTTAAGTTGTAATGGTTCCAAGTATGCTGCATACCGACCGAATGTTGCAGCCTTGATATAATACTGATCCTGGACAATTTAAATTTATGTTAAGTAGGCTAGTATTAACCCTAAGTGTATATGAGCTTTTGGTCTCACATCCACTGTGACAAAGGTTTTCAAGGCCATCCAACAAATGTGAGGACTTGCATGCATCATTCGTTTAAAAGATGTTTTTGTATTCTAAACGGATTTATAGTACATGCATGTGATAAGCTGTGATAGGAATGTGACATGATAAGCATGATAGGATGCTGTATTTGAAATACGCTCTAACCATTAATCGGTATAACCCCCATACGAGTTAAAAGAGGGAGCAACCGTCCCCGGCGAATACATCTTGATAATCCTGCCTAGTTTCGTCACTCTCGCTTATATTCGTGCATGTCAGCATACTGCTGTTCACATGGTGGCGCTCTATTACAGTAGAATGCAAATCAAGTGTATGTTCACATTAAGTAACTTTATTTCCTTAAAAAAGAACATATAAATCAGTTATCTGCTCTAACTCAAAAGCAGCAGCTTTTTCGTGAAAAGCATGTGTATAAATGCAACATGTATGGAAATTGTACACCGTACAAACAGCTGTTTGAAAAAGGGTTCAATTGATGCAAATAATCAGATACACATTTTGTCAGATCTCTTAAGCGTGAATCAAATGCAATAATGAAGTCAAGAGACTATGTAACATGGTCAATCTTTTCGAAGCACTCGAGTGAAACACAGTACAGAACTACAGTAATATCATTATTTATATTTTGCACCAATCATGGAAGATATGTAAAAAACTTTAAGTTTCACTAATAGCCATGTTTTCATTCAAGCCTCATCAAGATGGTAGAATTAACAAGCAGCGAAGCACATTATCTTTCCTTGGACACGCAATCTCATCTCATCTGATGGGAGTTTTGACATTGCAATGTCAGTGCTATTATCGTCCTCAGACAACGACTCTTAATATATTCCAGGGCAATTTTTTTGAAGTACAGTATGTAATATAATGGTTGACGTCATTCTCTGTGAATATGCATGCGCGCGCACACGAGGTGTCAGAAATCGCAGGTGACATGAGTGAGTCGAGTAGACGGTGGGGCGCCGTGTCTTGGCTGTAAGCAACAATGATTGAACTGTTTTATGAAAATATTCAGAACAGCATTATATTGATTGTGATGAGTTAACAGTGGTTTTTTAATATGAAGTGATGGAACCATGTAACAGCTTAGGTCCACAAGTCGATCGTGTATGATGGATGAATATTGGGTTGGTGAGTGGCTGGCTGAAAGAGTGGTGGGGTTGGGGTGTTTGTGTTTGTGTGTGCGGGGATGGGTTGGGATCGGGTTGTGGGCTGGTGGTGGGCTGCTTTATCCTTGTCAAAGTCTTTATGATGCGAGTGTGTGTGCGGGGAGAGAGATGTGGATTAGGTCTAAACTTTGGTCATATTCACCCATTGTCATTTCTACTTTTACTAGATATACTTACTCATAAACAATGTACAATAAATACAATCATGTAACGTTGTAGTAAGTGAGTTTTACGCCAAGTTTATATTTGTTTGAAAACGAAATATATATACAAGAATATTACTTGAGTGGGAAGATCTGAATCTTGTCCAGTTGCAGGAAGGATGATGATGGTGATGTAGATGACTAAACTCCGTACTGTGATATAAGTCACTCTATATAAGGGAGCTGGTTCTCCCATGTGTACTTCTTCAAACACCAGCGTCACAAAAACGTTCATCTTGCAGGTGGATATGTTGCGGTAGCTGGTAGTTATCTTGCCAATTGTCTCTTCTCCTTGGATGAACACCTTATCTGGACCAAAATATTACTGATAAAACCTCCAATGATTCTGATGCAATGTATACTAAATAAAGACACCAATGATAGAAGCAAGTTTTACAAAGAGGCTTCGAGCTACTTTGTCCACTGTCAGATTAGGTGTTAGGGATTGAAGACAACTGTTTAACTGTACTGCAGGTCTGTAATAGAAGAAATGTTGGTATCTCCTTATATATATATACCCTTTGTGGTTACACTACGATGTCCCCACAAACCCACCCGACACGCCTGGTGCGTGGTGTTTATCCCGGAAGGTGTGCCGCACATGTGCAGCAAGCACATAGCTCTAAAAATAAAATGAGACTTTGCTTGATCACTATCGACAGTAGCCGTACAGGCCACAGCAGCCAAAACAGAAACCACCACCACCATCACATCTTACGTTATAAAGTATACGACCTCTGTCCCTCCTCAGCCAGCGAATGTAAGAGTGAATGCCTCGTACATGTATCGCATATGAGCGCGCCATGTAATGTATATGTGAGGCATTGTTTTTGTTTCCAGTTTATAACGGCATGTCGTTGTATTTTATTGCTCCTGACAAACATTTTAGTTACATTCAACTTCGATTTGAAGTAGTTCAAGCGTGTTTTGCGTCATCCATGATTCAGTAGTATTCTAGGCTCCTCCGAAGACTATTGGACTGCATCAGTATGAATATTTTAAGTCAATTTTATTAGTACATTGTATCATGTCAGGGAATGTAGCTTTCAGTGTGTGAATCATTAACCATGGCATCACCTTACGATTTTGTCATGTGTAAAAACAATTACTACTATTTTGTTAGACTGCGCCTCAGAGAACGATACCTGAGCCTTGGAAATCCTCTCCAGTGTTATTTGAAATAATCATATGAATGTCTATTGACTTAATGCTGAAGATCCTCATCGATAATGATGGTAAAATGATCAATTGTTTCCCTATTTGCTCTACTCATTCATGAAATATATTCTTGTTCCACTATAACCCTAAACCAATGGCCCTTCGACAACCAAGTTTATCTGACTCCTAATAAAAATGTGCGTCGGGTGCCATGCATCATTGAAATAGCAACGTCAATGTCATCGCATATAATTATACCTTACAGGTGCGTGAAGTCTTATATTATGAAGGGAAAGTTTGATCGACACCCCCTCTGCCTCTCCACCCCCGCCTACCCACCCTATTTTGACGGCAATGCCTCGTAGCGTATTATATGTGAGCCTGCTTTGTAGTGTCTATGTAAGGAATGGATTGATATTCAGTTCATAACGTCATGGAGCTTTTCGTGCTGGCGAGGCAAAACCCCGCCCTTGCAAATGACTCTTAACCTAGTCCCCTCTACTGCCCTGTGGAAACCTGCGGACGTTGCCTTGCTATCCCCTCTTCATTGAACAGCAAACCTAGCTTGCTGGCGCATCATAACTTCGATCCCCTTCAAAACGAAACTAGTAGTGGAGCAGTGGTACATTTGACAGTAAATTTGGAGCATGTGCGGCACGTGTGCGGCACTGTAAACACTCGTTGGGTAGGTAATGGGAGGGCACTTTGTGATGCGCGTCTTGCTGTCGTGTGTTCACACATATTGGTTTTACAAGACAACAGCCCTAAGGTTCTTGATCAATTATCGTTAGGCTGGGGGTTGTTCTTCAGCAGGCATCGCATGTTGTGTAACCTCTACCAACATGGGTGTCAATGGGTGACAAAGTTACATTAAGGAGCAACCGTCCCCAGCAAAGACCTCACAATGATTCTTCCTGGTTTCGTCACTCTCGCTTATATTCATGTACGTCAGCAAACTGCTGTTCCTATTGTAGCGCTCTATAATAGTAGAAAACAGACCACGTGTTTGATCACATTAAGTAACTTTATTTTTAAAATAATAGCATAAGTCAGTTATCTGCTCTAAATCAAAAGCAGCAGCTTTTTCGTGAAAAGCATGTGTATAAATGCAACATGTATGGAAATTACTGATACACCGTACAAACAGCTGTTTGAAAAAGGGTTCAATTGATGCAAATAATCAGATACACATTTTGTCAGATCTCTTAAGCGTGAATCAAATGCAATAATGAAGTCAAGAGACTATGTAACATGGTCAATCTTTTGGAAGCACTCGAGTGAAACACAGTACAGAACTACAGTAATATCATTATTTATATTTTGCAACAATCACGGAAGATATGTAAAAATCTTTAAATTTCACTAATAGCCATGTTTTCATTCAAGCCTCATCAAGATGGGCAGAATTAACAAGCAGTGAAGCACATTATCTTTCCTTGGACACGCAATCTCATCTCATCTGATGGGAGTTTTGACATTGCAATGTCAGTGCTATTATCGTCCTCAGACAACGACTCTTAATATATTCCAGGGCTTTTTCGATGAAGTACAGTATGTAATTATGATGGTTGACGTCATTCTCTGTGAATATGCATGCGCGCGCACACGAGGTGTCAGAAATCGCAGGTGACATGAGTGAGTCGAGTAGACGGTGGGGCGTCGTGTCTTGGCTGTAAGCAACAATGATTGAACTGTTTTATGAAAATCTTCAGAACAGCATTATATTGATTGTGATGAGTTAACAGTGGTTTTTCAATATGAAGTGATGGAACCTTGTAACAGCTTAGGTCCACAAGTCGATCGTGTATGATGGATGTATATTGGGTGGGTGAGTGGCTGGCTGAAGGAGGAGTGGGGTTGGGGTGTTTGTTTTTGTGTGTGCGGGAATGGGTTGGGTCGGGTTGTGGGCTGGTGGTGGGCTGCTTTATCCTTGTCAAAGCCTTTATGATGCCAGTGTGTGGGTGGGTAGAAAGGTGTGGATTAGGTTTCAACTTTGGTGATATTCACCCTTTACTATTTCTTCTTTACTAGATATACTTACTCATAAACAATGTACAATAAATACAATCATGTAACGTTGAAGTAAGTGAGTTTAACGCAAAGTTTGTATTTGTTTGTAAACGAAAAATATATACAAGAATATTACTTGAGTGGGAAGATCTGAATCTTGTCCAGTTGCAGGAAGGATGATGATGGTGATGTAGATAACTAAACTCCGTACTGTGATATACGTCACTCTATATAAGGGAGCTGGTTCTCCCGTGTGTACTTCTCCATACATCAGCGTCACAAAAACGTTCATCATGCAGGTGGATATGTTGCGGTAGCTGGTAGTTATCTTGCCAATTGTCTCTTCTCCTTGGATGAACACCTTATCCGGACCAAAATATTACTAATAAAACATCCAATGATTCTGATGCAATGTATACTAAATAAGGACACCAATGATTGAAGCAAGTTTTACAAAGAGGCTTCGAGCTACTTTGTCTACTGTCAGATTAGGTGTTAGGGATTGAAATAACTGTTTAACTGTACTGCAGGTCTGTAATAGAAGAAATGTTGGTATCTCCTTATATATATACCCTTTGTGGTTACTCTACGATGTCCCCACAAACCCACCCCACGCCTGGTGCGTGGTGTTCATCCCGGGAGGTGTGCCGCACATGTGCTGCAAGCGCATAGCTCTAAAAATACAATGAGACTTGCATGATCACTATCGACAGTAGCCGTACAGGCCAAAACCAAAAACTACCGCCACCATCGCATCTTACGTTATAAAGTGTATGACCTCTTCCCCTCCCCTACCAGCGAATGTAGGAGTGAATGCCTCGTACATGTATCACATATGAGCGCGCCATGTAATGTATATGTGAGGCATTGTTTTTGTTTCCAATTTATAACGGCATGTCGTTGTATTTTGTTGCTCCTGACAAACATTTTAGTTACATTCGACTTCGATTTGAAGTAGTTCAAGCGTGTTTTGCGTCATCCATGATTCAGTAGTCTTCTAGGCTCCTCCGAAGACTATGGGACTGCATCAATATGAATATTTTAAGTCAATTTGATTAGTATATTGTATCATATCAGGGAATGTAGCTTTCAGTGTGTGAATCATGAACCATGGCATCACCTTACGATTTTGTCATGTGTAAAAACAATTACTACTATTGTGTTAGACTGCGCCACAGAGAATGAGACCTGAGCCTTGGAAATCCTCTCCAGTGTTATTTGAAATAATCATATGAAAGTCTATTGACTTAATGCTGAAGATCCTTATCGATAATGATGGTAAAATGATCAATTGTTTCCCTATTTGCTCTACTCATTCATGAAATATTGAATTGTTCCACTATAACCCTAAACCAATGGCCCATCTACAACCAAGTTTATCTGACTCCTAATAAAAATGTGCGTCGGGTGCCATGCATCATTGAAATAGCAACGTCAATGTCATCGCATATAATTATACCTTACAGGTGCGTGAAGTCTTATATTATGAAGGGAAAGTTTGATCGACACCCCCTCTGCCTCTCCACCCCCGCCTACCCACCCTATGTTGACGGCAATGCCTCGTAGCGTATTATATGTGAGCCTGTTTGTAGTGTCTATGTAAGGAATGGATTGATATTCAGTCCATAACGTCACGGAGTTTATCCCCTTCTGTTTCTATGCTGCTTTTTTTCGTGCTGGCGAGGCAAAACCCCGCCCTTGCAAATGACTCTTAACCTAGTCCCCTCTACTGCCCTGTGAAAACCTGCGCACGTTGCCTTGCTATCCCCTCTTCATTGAACAGCAAACCTAGCTTGCTGGCGCATCATAACTTCGTTCCCCTTCAAAACGAAACTAGTAGTGGAGCAGTGGTACATTTGACAGTAAATTTAGAGCATGTGCGGCACGTGTGCGGCACTGTAAACACTCGTTGGGCAGGTAATGGGAGGGCACTTTGTGATGCGTGTCTTGCTGTGGTGTGTTCACACATATTGGTTTTACAAGACAACAGCCCTAAGGTTCTTGATCAATTATCGTTAGGCTGGGGGTTGTTCTTCAGCAGGCATCGCATGTTGTGTAACCTCTACCAACATGGGTGTCAATGGGTGACAAAGTTACATTAAGGAGCAACCGTCCCCAGCAAAGACCTCACAATGATTCTTCCTGGTTTCGTCACTCTCGCTTATATTCATGTACGTCAGCAAACTGCTGTTCCTATTGTAGCGCTCTATAATAGTAGAAAACAGACCACGTGTTTGATCACATTAAGTAACTTTATTTTTAAAATAATAGCATAAGTCAGTTATCTGCTCTAAATCAAAAGCAGCAGCTTTTTCGTGAAAAGCATGTGTATAAATGCAACATGTATGGAAATTACTGATACACCGTACAAACAGCTGTTTGAAAAAGGGTTCAATTGATGCAAATAATCAGATACACATTTTGTCAGATCTCTTAAGCGTGAATCAAATGCAATAATGAAGTCAAGAGACTATGTAACATGGTCAATCTTTTGGAAGCACTCGAGTGAAACACAGTACAGAACTACAGTAATATTATTATTTATATTTTGCAACAATCACGGAAGATATGTAAAAATCTTAAAATTTCACTAATAGCCATGTTTTCATTCAAGCCTCATCAAGATGGCAGAATTAACAAGCAGTGAAGCACATTATCTTTCCTTGGACACGCAATCTCATCTCATCTGATGGGAGTTTTGACATTGCAATGTCAGTGCTATTATCGTCCTCAGACAACGACTCTTAATATATTCCAGGGCTTTTTCGATGAAGTACAGTATGTAATTATGATGGTTGACGTCATTCTCTGTGAATATGCATGCGCGCGCACACGAGGTGTCAGAAATCGCAGGTGACATGAGTGAGTCGAGTAGACGGTGGGGCGTCGTGTCTTGGCTGTAAGCAACAATGATTGAACTGTTTTATGAAAATCTTCAGAACAGCATTATATTGATTGTGATGAGTTAACAGTGTTTTTTTTCAATATGAAGTGATGGAACCTTGTAACAGCTTAGGTCCACAAGTCGATCGTGTATGATGGATGTATATTGGGTGGGTGAGTGGCTGGCTGAAGGAGGAGTGGGGTTGGGGTGTTTGTTTTTGTGTGTGCGGGAATGGGTTGGGGTCGGGTTGTGGGCTGGTGGTGGGCTGCTTTATCCTTGTCAAAGCCTTTATGATGCCAGCGTGTGGGTGGGTAGAAAGGTGTGGATTAGGTTTCAACTTTGGTGATATTCACCCTTTACTATTTCTTCTTTACTAGATATACTTACTCATAAACAATGTACAATAAATACAATCATGTAACGTTGAAGTAAGTGAGTTTAACGCAAAGTTTGTATTTGTTTGTAAACGAAAAATATATACAAGAATATTACTTGAGTGGGAAGATCTGAATCTTGTCCAGTTGCAGGAAGGATGATGATGGTGATGTAGATAACTAAACTCCGTACTGTGATATACGTCACTCTATATAAGGGAGCTGGTTCTCCCGTGTGTACTTCTCCATACATCAGCGTCACAAAAACGTTCATCATGCAGTTGGATATGTTGCGGTAGCTGGTAGTTATCTTGCCAATTGTCTCTTCTCCTTGGATGAACACCTTATCCGGACCAAAATATTACTAATAAAACATCCAATGATTCTGATGCAATGTATACTAAATAAGGACACCAATGATTGAAGCAAGTTTTACAAAGAGGCTTCGAGCTACTTTGTCTACTGTCAGATTAGGTGTTAGGGATTGAAATAACTGTTTAACTGTACTGCAGGTCTGTAATAGAAGAAATGTTGGTATCTCCTTATATATATACCCTTTGTGGTTACTCTACGATGTCCCCACAAACCCACCCCACGCCTGGTGCGTGGTGTTCATCCCGGGAGGTGTGCCGCACATGTGCTGCAAGCGCATAGCTCTAAAAATACAATGAGACTTGCATGATCACTATCGACAGTAGCCGTACAGGCCAAAACCGAAACTACCGCCACCATCGCATCTTACGTTATAAAGTGTATGACCTCTTCCCCTCCCCTACCAGCGAATGTAGGAGTGAATGCCTCGTACATGTATCACATATGAGCGCGCCATGTAATGTATATGTGAGGCATTGTTTTTGTTTCCAATTTATAACGGCATGTCGTTGTATTTTGTTGCTCCTGACAAACATTTTAGTTACATTCGACTTCGATTTGAAGTAGTTCAAGCGTGTTTTGCGTCATCCATGATTCAGTAGTCTTCTAGGCTCCTCCGAAGACTATGGGACTGCATCAATATGAATATTTTAAGTCAATTTGATTAGTATATTGTATCATATCAGGGAATGTAGCTTTCAGTGTGTGAATCATGAACCATGGCATCACCTTACGATTTTGTCATGTGTAAAAACAATTACTACTATTGTGTTAGACTGCGCCACAGAGAATGAGACCTGAGCCTTGGAAATCCTCTCCAGTGTTATTTGAAATAATCATATGAAAGTCTATTGACTTAATGCTGAAGATCCTTATCGATAATGATGGTAAAATGATCAATTGTTTCCCTATTTGCTCTACTCATTCATGAAATATTGAATTGTTCCACTATAACCCTAAACCAATGGCCCATCTACAACCAAGTTTATCTGACTCCTAATAAAAATGTGCGTCGGGTGCCATGCATCATTGAAATAGCAACGTCAATGTCATCGCATATAATTATACCTTACAGGTGCGTGAAGTCTTATATTATGAAGGGAAAGTTTGATCGACACCCCCTCTGCCTCTCCACCCCCCGCCTACCCACCCTATGTTGACGGCAATGCCTCGTAGCGTATTATATGTGAGCCTGTTTGTAGTGTCTATGTAAGGAATGGATTGATATTCAGTCCATAACGTCACGGAGTTTATCCCCTTCTGTTTCTATGCTGCTTTTCGTGCTGGCGAGGCAAAACCCCGCCCTTGCAAATGACTCTTAACCTAGTCCCCTCTACTGCCCTGTGAAAACCTGCGCACGTTGCCTTGCTATCCCCTCTTCATTGAACAGCAAACCTAGCTTGCTGGCGCATCATAACTTCGTTCCCCTTCAAAACGAAACTAGTAGTGGAGCAGTGGTACATTTGACAGTAAATTTAGAGCATGTGCGGCACGTGTGCGGCACTGTAAACACTCGTTGGGCAGGTAATGGGAGGGCACTTTGTGATGCGTGTCTTGCTGTGGTGTGTTCACACATATTGGTTTTACAAGACAACAGCCCTAAGGTTCTTGATCAATTATCGTTAGGCTGGGGGTTGTTCTTCAGCAGGCATCGCATGTTGTGTAACCTCTACCAACATGGGTGTCAATGGGTGACAAAGTTACATTAAGGAGCAACCGTCCCCAGCAAAGACCTCACAATGATTCTTCCTGGTTTCGTCACTCTCGCTTATATTCATGTACGTCAGCAAACTGCTGTTCCTATTGTAGCGCTCTATAATAGTAGAAAACAGACCACGTGTTTGATCACATTAAGTAACTTTATTTTTAAAATAATAGCATAAGTCAGTTATCTGCTCTAAATCAAAAGCAGCAGCTTTTTCGTGAAAAGCATGTGTATAAATGCAACATGTATGGAAATTACTGATACACCGTACAAACAGCTGTTTGAAAAAGGGTTCAATTGATGCAAATAATCAGATACACATTTTGTCAGATCTCTTAAGCGTGAATCAAATGCAATAATGAAGTCAAGAGACTATGTAACATGGTCAATCTTTTGGAAGCACTCGAGTGAAACACAGTACAGAACTACAGTAATATTATTATTTATATTTTGCAACAATCACGGAAGATATGTAAAAATCTTAAAATTTCACTAATAGCCATGTTTTCATTCAAGCCTCATCAAGATGGCAGAATTAACAAGCAGTGAAGCACATTATCTTTCCTTGGACACGCAATCTCATCTCATCTGATGGGAGTTTTGACATTGCAATGTCAGTGCTATTATCGTCCTCAGACAACGACTCTTAATATATTCCAGGGCTTTTTCGATGAAGTACAGTATGTAATTATGATGGTTGACGTCATTCTCTGTGAATATGCATGCGCGCGCACACGAGGTGTCAGAAATCGCAGGTGACATGAGTGAGTCGAGTAGACGGTGGGGCGTCGTGTCTTGGCTGTAAGCAACAATGATTGAACTGTTTTATGAAAATCTTCAGAACAGCATTATATTGATTGTGATGAGTTAACAGTGGTTTTTCAATATGAAGTGATGGAACCTTGTAACAGCTTAGGTCCACAAGTCGATCGTGTATGATGGATGTATATTGGGTGGGTGAGTGGCTGGCTGAAGGAGGAGTGGGGTTGGGGTGTTTTTTTTGTGTGTGCGGGAATGGGTTGGGGTCGGGTTGTGGGCTGGTGGTGGGCTGCTTTATCCTTGTCAAAGCCTTTATGATGCCAGCGTGTGGGTGGGTAGAAAGGTGTGGATTAGGTTTCAACTTTGGTGATATTCACCCTTTACTATTTCTTCTTTACTAGATATACTTACTCATAAACAATGTACAATAAATACAATCATGTAACGTTGAAGTAAGTGAGTTTAACGCAAAGTTTGTATTTGTTTGTAAACGAAAAATATATACAAGAATATTACTTGAGTGGGAAGATCTGAATCTTGTCCAGTTGCAGGAAGGATGATGATGGTGATGTAGATAACTAAACTCCGTACTGTGATATACGTCACTCTATATAAGGGAGCTGGTTCTCCCGTGTGTACTTCTCCATACATCAGCGTCACAAAAACGTTCATCATGCAGTTGGATATGTTGCGGTAGCTGGTAGTTATCTTGCCAATTGTCTCTTCTCCTTGGATGAACACCTTATCCGGACCAAAATATTACTAATAAAACATCCAATGATTCTGATGCAATGTATACTAAATAAGGACACCAATGATTGAAGCAAGTTTTACAAAGAGGCTTCGAGCTACTTTGTCTACTGTCAGATTAGGTGTTAGGGATTGAAATAACTGTTTAACTGTACTGCAGGTCTGTAATAGAAGAAATGTTGGTATCTCCTTATATATATACCCTTTGTGGTTACTCTACGATGTCCCCACAAACCCACCCCACGCCTGGTGCGTGGTGTTCATCCCGGGAGGTGTGCCGCACATGTGCTGCAAGCGCATAGCTCTAAAAATACAATGAGACTTGCATGATCACTATCGACAGTAGCCGTACAGGCCAAAACCGAAACTACCGCCACCATCGCATCTTACGTTATAAAAGTGTATGACCTCTTCCCCTCCCCTACCAGCGAATGTAGGAGTGAATGCCTCGTACATGTATCACATATGAGCGCGCCATGTAATGTATATGTGAGGCATTGTTTTTGTTTCCAATTTATAACGGCATGTCGTTGTATTTTGTTGCTCCTGACAAACATTTTAGTTACATTCGACTTCGATTTGAAGTAGTTCAAGCGTGTTTTGCGTCATCCATGATTCAGTAGTCTTCTAGGCTCCTCCGAAGACTATGGGACTGCATCAATATGAATATTTTAAGTCAATTTGATTAGTATATTGTATCATATCAGGGAATGTAGCTTTCAGTGTGTGAATCATGAACCATGGCATCACCTTACGATTTTGTCATGTGTAAAAACAATTACTACTATTGTGTTAGACTGCGCCACAGAGAATGAGACCTGAGCCTTGGAAATCCTCTCCAGTGTTATTTGAAATAATCATATGAAAGTCTATTGACTTAATGCTGAAGATCCTTATCGATAATGATGGTAAAATGATCAATTGTTTCCCTATTTGCTCTACTCATTCATGAAATATTGAATTGTTCCACTATAACCCTAAACCAATGGCCCATCTACAACCAAGTTTATCTGACTCCTAATAAAAATGTGCGTCGGGTGCCATGCATCATTGAAATAGCAACGTCAATGTCATCGCATATAATTATACCTTACAGGTGCGTGAAGTCTTATATTATGAAGGGAAAGTTTGATCGACACCCCCTCTGCCTCTCCACCCCCGCCTACCCACCCTATGTTGACGGCAATGCCTCGTAGCGTATTATATGTGAGCCTGTTTGTAGTGTCTATGTAAGGAATGGATTGATATTCAGTCCATAACGTCACGGAGTTTATCCCCTTCTGTTTCTATGCTGCTTTTCGTGCTGGCGAGGCAAAACCCCGCCCTTGCAAATGACTCTTAACCTAGTCCCCTCTACTGCCCTGTGAAAACCTGCGCACGTTGCCTTGCTATCCCCTCTTCATTGAACAGCAAACCTAGCTTGCTGGCGCATCATAACTTCGTTCCCCTTCAAAACGAAACTAGTAGTGGAGCAGTGGTACATTTGACAGTAAATTTAGAGCATGTGCGGCACGTGTGCGGCACTGTAAACACTCGTTGGGCAGGTAATGGGAGGGCACTTTGTGATGCGTGTCTTGCTGTGGTGTGTTCACACATATTGGTTTTACAAGACAACAGCCCTAAGGTTCTTGATCAATTATCGTTAGGCTGGGGGTTGTTCTTCAGCAGGCATCGCATGTTGTGTAACCTCTACCAACATGGGTGTCAATGGGTGACAAAGTTACATTAAGGAGCAACCGTCCCCAGCAAAGACCTCACAATGATTCTTCCTGGTTTCGTCACTCTCGCTTATATTCATGTACGTCAGCAAACTGCTGTTCCTATTGTAGCGCTCTATAATAGTAGAAAACAGACCACGTGTTTGATCACATTAAGTAACTTTATTTTTAAAATAATAGCATAAGTCAGTTATCTGCTCTAAATCAAAAGCAGCAGCTTTTTCGTGAAAAGCATGTGTATAAATGCAACATGTATGGAAATTACTGATACACCGTACAAACAGCTGTTTGAAAAAGGGTTCAATTGATGCAAATAATCAGATACACATTTTGTCAGATCTCTTAAGCGTGAATCAAATGCAATAATGAAGTCAAGAGACTATGTAACATGGTCAATCTTTTGGAAGCACTCGAGTGAAACACAGTACAGAACTACAGTAATATATTATTTATATTTTGCAACAATCACGGAAGATATGTAAAAATCTTAAAATTTCACTAATAGCCATGTTTTCATTCAAGCCTCATCAAGATGGCAGAATTAACAAGCAGTGAAGCACATTATCTTTCCTTGGACACGCAATCTCATCTCATCTGATGGGAGTTTTGACATTGCAATGTCAGTGCTATTATCGTCCTCAGACAACGACTCTTAATATATTCCAGGGCTTTTTCGATGAAGTACAGTATGTAATTATGATGGTTGACGTCATTCTCTGTGAATATGCATGCGCGCGCACACGAGGTGTCAGAAATCGCAGGTGACATGAGTGAGTCGAGTAGACGGTGGGGCGTCGTGTCTTGGCTGTAAGCAACAATGATTGAACTGTTTTATGAAAATCTTCAGAACAGCATTATATTGATTGTGATGAGTTAACAGTGGTTTTTCAATATGAAGTGATGGAACCTTGTAACAGCTTAGGTCCACAAGTCGATCGTGTATGATGGATGTATATGGGGGTGGGTGAGTGGCTGGCTGAAGGAGGAGTGGGGTGGGGTGTTTGTTTTTTTGTGTGTGCGGGAATGGGTTGGGGTCGGGTTGTGGGCTGGTGGTGGGCTGCTTTATCCTTGTCAAAGCCTTTATGATGCCAGCGTGTGGGTGGGTAGAAAGGTGTGGATTAGGTTTCAACTTTGGTGATATTCACCCTTTACTATTTCTTCTTTACTAGATATACTTACTCATAAACAATGTACAATAAATACAATCATGTAACGTTGAAGTAAGTGAGTTTAACGCAAAGTTTGTATTTGTTTGTAAACGAAAAATATATACAAGAATATTACTTGAGTGGGAAGATCTGAATCTTGTCCAGTTGCAGGAAGGATGATGATGGTGATGTAGATAACTAAACTCCGTACTGTGATATACGTCACTCTATATAAGGGAGCTGGTTCTCCCGTGTGTACTTCTCCATACATCAGCGTCACAAAAACGTTCATCATGCAGTTGGATATGTTGCGGTAGCTGGTAGTTATCTTGCCAATTGTCTCTTCTCCTTGGATGAACACCTTATCCGGACCAAAATATTACTAATAAAACATCCAATGATTCTGATGCAATGTATACTAAATAAGGACACCAATGATTGAAGCAAGTTTTACAAAGAGGCTTCGAGCTACTTTGTCTACTGTCAGATTAGGTGTTAGGGATTGAAATAACTGTTTAACTGTACTGCAGGTCTGTAATAGAAGAAATGTTGGTATCTCCTTATATATATACCCTTTGTGGTTACTCTACGATGTCCCCACAAACCCACCCCACGCCTGGTGCGTGGTGTTCATCCCGGGAGGTGTGCCGCACATGTGCTGCAAGCGCATAGCTCTAAAAAATACAATGAGACTTGCATGATCACTATCGACAGTAGCCGTACAGGCCAAAACCGAAACTACCGCCACCATCGCATCTTACGTTATAAAGTGTATGACCTCTCCCCTCCCCTACCAGCGAATGTAGGAGTGAATGCCTCGTACATGTATCACATATGAGCGCGCCATGTAATGTATATGTGAGGCATTGTTTTTGTTTCCAATTTATAACGGCATGTCGTTGTATTTTGTTGCTCCTGACAAACATTTTAGTTACATTTGACTTCGATTTGAAGTAGTTCAAGCGTGTTTTGCGTCATCCATGATTCAGTAGTCTTCTAGGCTCCTCCGAAGACTATGGGACTGCATCAATATGAATATTTTAAGTCAATTTGATTAGTATATTGTATCATATCAGGGAATGTAGCTTTCAGTGTGTGAATCATGAACCATGGCATCACCTTACGATTTTGTCATGTGTAAAAACAATTACTACTATTGTGTTAGACTGCGCCACAGAGAATGAGACCTGAGCCTTGGAAATCCTCTCCAGTGTTATTTGAAATAATCATATGAAAGTCTATTGACTTAATGCTGAAGATCCTTATCGATAATGATGGTAAAATGATCAATTGTTTCCCTATTTGCTCTACTCATTCATGAAATATTGAATTGTTCCACTATAACCCTAAACCAATGGCCCATCTACAACCAAGTTTATCTGACTCCTAATAAAAATGTGCGTCGGGTGCCATGCATCATTGAAATAGCAACGTCAATGTCATCGCATATAATTATACCTTACAGGTGCGTGAAGTCTTATATTATGAAGGGAAAGTTTGATCGACACCCCCTCTGCCTCTCCACCCCCGCCTACCCACCCTATGTTGACGGCAATGCCTCGTAGCGTATTATATGTGAGCCTGTTTGTAGTGTCTATGTAAGGAATGGATTGATATTCAGTCCATAACGTCACGGAGTTTATCCCCTTCTGTTTCTATGCTGCTTTTCGTGCTGGCGAGGCAAAACCCCGCCCTTGCAAATGACTCTTAACCTAGTCCCCTCTACTGCCCTGTGAAAACCTGCGCACGTTGCCTTGCTATCCCCTCTTCATTGAACAGCAAACCTAGCTTGCTGGCGCATCATAACTTCGTTCCCCTTCAAAACGAAACTAGTAGTGGAGCAGTGGTACATTTGACAGTAAATTTAGAGCATGTGCGGCACGTGTGCGGCACTGTAAACACTCGTTGGGCAGGTAATGGGAGGGCACTTTGTGATGCGTGTCTTGCTGTGGTGTGTTCACACATATTGGTTTTACAAGACAACAGCCCTAAGGTTCTTGATCAATTATCGTTAGGCTGGGGGTTGTTCTTCAGCAGGCATCGCATGTTGTGTAACCTCTACCCAACATGGGTGTCAATGGGTGACAAAGTTACATTAAGGAGCAACCGTCCCCAGCAAAGACCTCACAATGATTCTTCCTGGTTTCGTCACTCTCGCTTATATTCATGTACGTCAGCAAACTGCTGTTCCTATTGTAGCGCTCTATAATAGTAGAAAACAGACCACGTGTTTGATCACATTAAGTAACTTTATTTTTAAAATAATAGCATAAGTCAGTTATCTGCTCTAAATCAAAAGCAGCAGCTTTTTCGTGAAAAGCATGTGTATAAATGCAACATGTATGGAAATTACTGATACACCGTACAAACAGCTGTTTGAAAAAGGGTTCAATTGATGCAAATAATCAGATACACATTTTGTCAGATCTCTTAAGCGTGAATCAAATGCAATAATGAAGTCAAGAGACTATGTAACATGGTCAATCTTTTGGAAGCACTCGAGTGAAACACAGTACAGAACTACAGTAATATTATTATTTATATTTTGCAACAATCACGGAAGATATGTAAAAAAATCTTAAAATTTCACTAATAGCCATGTTTTCATTCAAGCCTCATCAAGATGGCAGAATTAACAAGCAGTGAAGCACATTATCTTTCCTTGGACACGCAATCTCATCTCATCTGATGGGAGTTTTGACATTGCAATGTCAGTGCTATTATCGTCCTCAGACAACGACTCTTAATATATTCCAGGGCTTTTTCGATGAAGTACAGTATGTAATTATGATGGTTGACGTCATTCTCTGTGAATATGCATGCGCGCGCACACGAGGTGTCAGAAATCGCAGGTGACATGAGTGAGTCGAGTAGACGGTGGGGCGTCGTGTCTTGGCTGTAAGCAACAATGATTGAACTGTTTTATGAAAATCTTCAGAACAGCATTATATTGATTGTGATGAGTTAACAGTGGTTTTTCAATATGAAGTGATGGAACCTTGTAACAGCTTAGGTCCACAAGTCGATCGTGTATGATGGATGTATATTGGGTGGGTGAGTGGCTGGCTGAAGGAGGAGTGGGGTTGGGGTGTTTGTTTTTGTGTGTGCGGGAATGGGTTGGGGTCGGGTTGTGGGCTGGTGGTGGGCTGCTTTATCCTTGTCAAAGCCTTTATGATGCCAGCGTGTGGGTGGGTAGAAAGGTGTGGATTAGGTTTCAACTTTGGTGATATTCACCCTTTACTATTTCTTCTTTACTAGATATACTTACTCATAAACAATGTACAATAAATACAATCATGTAACGTTGAAGTAAGTGAGTTTAACGCAAAGTTTGTATTTGTTTGTAAACGAAAAATATATACAAGAATATTACTTGAGTGGGAAGATCTGAATCTTGTCCAGTTGCAGGAAGGATGGTGATGGTGATGTAGATAACTAAACTCCGTACTGTGATATACGTCACTCTATATAAGGGAGCTGGTTCTCCCGTGTGTACTTCTCCATACATCAGCGTCACAAAAACGTTCATCATGCAGTTGGATATGTTGCGGTAGCTGGTAGTTATCTTGCCAATTGTCTCTTCTCCTTGGATGAACACCTTATCCGGACCAAAATATTACTAATAAAACATCCAATGATTCTGATGCAATGTATACTAAATAAGGACACCAATGATTGAAGCAAGTTTTACAAAGAGGCTTCGAGCTACTTTGTCTACTGTCAGATTAGGTGTTAGGGATTGAAATAACTGTTTAACTGTACTGCAGGTCTGTAATAGAAGAAATGTTGGTATCTCCTTATATATATACCCTTTGTGGTTACTCTACGATGTCCCCACAAACCCACCCCACGCCTGGTGCGTGGTGTTCATCCCGGGAGGTGTGCCGCACATGTGCTGCAAGCGCATAGCTCTAAAAATACAATGAGACTTGCATGATCACTATCGACAGTAGCCGTACAGGCCAAAACCGAAACTACCGCCACCATCGCATCTTACGTTATAAAGTGTATGACCTCTTCCCCTCCCCTACCAGCGAATGTAGGAGTGAATGCCTCGTACATGTATCACATATGAGCGCGCCATGTAATGTATATGTGAGGCATTGTTTTTGTTTCCAATTTATAACGGCATGTCGTTGTATTTTGTTGCTCCTGACAAACATTTTAGTTACATTCGACTTCGATTTGAAGTAGTTCAAGCGTGTTTTGCGTCATCCATGATTCAGTAGTCTTCTAGGCTCCTCCGAAGACTATGGGACTGCATCAATATGAATATTTTAAGTCAATTTGATTAGTATATTGTATCATATCAGGGAATGTAGCTTTCAGTGTGTGAATCATGAACCATGGCATCACCTTACGATTTTGTCATGTGTAAAAAACAATTACTACTATTGTGTTAGACTGCGCCACAGAGAATGAGACCTGAGCCTTGGAAATCCTCTCCAGTGTTATTTGAAATAATCATATGAAAGTCTATTGACTTAATGCTGAAGATCCTTATCGATAATGATGGTAAAATGATCAATTGTTTCCCTATTTGCTCTACTCATTCATGAAATATTGAATTGTTCCACTATAACCCTAAACCAATGGCCCATCTACAACCAAGTTTATCTGACTCCTAATAAAAATGTGCGTCGGGTGCCATGCATCATTGAAATAGCAACGTCAATGTCATCGCATATAATTATACCTTACAGGTGCGTGAAGTCTTATATTATGAAGGGAAAGTTTGATCGACACCCCCTCTGCCTCTCCACCCCCGCCTACCCACCCTATGTTGACGGCAATGCCTCGTAGCGTATTATATGTGAGCCTGTTTGTAGTGTCTATGTAAGGAATGGATTGATATTCAGTCCATAACGTCACGGAGTTTATCCCCTTCTGTTTCTATGCTGCTTTTCGTGCTGGCGAGGCAAAACCCCGCCCTTGCAAATGACTCTTAACCTAGTCCCCTCTACTGCCCTGTGAAAACCTGCGCACGTTGCCTTGCTATCCCCTCTTCATTGAACAGCAAACCTAGCTTGCTGGCGCATCATAACTTCGTTCCCCTTCAAAACGAAACTAGTAGTGGAGCAGTGGTACATTTGACAGTAAATTTAGAGCATGTGCGGCACGTGTGCGGCACTGTAAACACTCGTTGGGCAGGTAATGGGAGGGCACTTTGTGATGCGTGTCTTGCTGTGGTGTGTTCACACATATTGGTTTTACAAGACAACAGCCCTAAGGTTCTTGATCAATTATCGTTAGGCTGGGGGTTGTTCTTCAGCAGGCATCGCATGTTGTGTAACCTCTACCAACATGGGTGTCAATGGGTGACAAAGTTACATTAAGGAGCAACCGTCCCCAGCAAAGACCTCACAATGATTCTTCCTGGTTTCGTCACTCTCGCTTATATTCATGTACGTCAGCAAACTGCTGTTCCTATTGTAGCGCTCTATAATAGTAGAAAACAGACCACGTGTTTGATCACATTAAGTAACTTTATTTTTAAAATAATAGCATAAGTCAGTTATCTGCTCTAAATCAAAAGCAGCAGCTTTTTCGTGAAAAGCATGTGTATAAATGCAACATGTATGGAAATTACTGATACACCGTACAAACAGCTGTTTGAAAAAGGGTTCAATTGATGCAAATAATCAGATACACATTTTGTCAGATCTCTTAAGCGTGAATCAAATGCAATAATGAAGTCAAGAGACTATGTAACATGGTCAATCTTTTGGAAGCACTCGAGTGAAACACAGTACAGAACTACAGTAATATTATTATTTATATTTTGCAACAATCACGGAAGATATGTAAAAATCTTAAAATTTCACTAATAGCCATGTTTTCATTCAAGCCTCATCAAGATGGCAGAATTAACAAGCAGTGAAGCACATTATCTTTCCTTGGACACGCAATCTCATCTCATCTGATGGGAGTTTTGACATTGCAATGTCAGTGCTATTATCGTCCTCAGACAACGACTCTTAATATATTCCAGGGCTTTTTCGATGAAGTACAGTATGTAATTATGATGGTTGACGTCATTCTCTGTGAATATGCATGCGCGCGCACACGAGGTGTCAGAAATCGCAGGTGACATGAGTGAGTCGAGTAGACGGTGGGGCGTCGTGTCTTGGCTGTAAGCAACAATGATTGAACTGTTTTATGAAAATCTTCAGAACAGCATTATATTGATTGTGATGAGTTAACAGTGGTTTTTCAATATGAAGTGATGGAACCTTGTAACAGCTTAGGTCCACAAGTCGATCGTGTATGATGGATGTATATTGGGTGGGTGAGTGGCTGGCTGAAGGAGGAGTGGGGTTGGGGTGTTTGTTTTTGTGTGTGCGGGAATGGGTTGGGGTCGGGTTGTGGGCTGGTGGTGGGCTGCTTTATCCTTGTCAAAGCCTTTATGATGCCAGCGTGTGGGTGGGTAGAAAGGTGTGGATTAGGTTTCAACTTTGGTGATATTCACCCTTTACTATTTCTTCTTTACTAGATATACTTACTCATAAACAATGTACAATAAATACAATCATGTAACGTTGAAGTAAGTGAGTTTAACGCAAAGTTTGTATTTTTTTTGTAAACGAAAAATATATACAAGAATATTACTTGAGTGGGAAGATCTGAATCTTGTCCAGTTGCAGGAAGGATGATGATGGTGATGTAGATAACTAAACTCCGTACTGTGATATACGTCACTCTATATAAGGGAGCTGGTTCTCCCGTGTGTACTTCTCCATACATCAGCGTCACAAAAACGTTCATCATGCAGTTGGATATGTTGCGGTAGCTGGTAGTTATCTTGCCAATTGTCTCTTCTCCTTGGATGAACACCTTATCCGGACCAAAATATTACTAATAAAACATCCAATGATTCTGATGCAATGTATACTAAATAAGGACACCAATGATTGAAGCAAGTTTTACAAAGAGGCTTCGAGCTACTTTGTCTACTGTCAGATTAGGTGTTAGGGATTGAAATAACTGTTTAACTGTACTGCAGGTCTGTAATAGAAGAAATGTTGGTATCTCCTTATATATATACCCTTTGTGGTTACTCTACGATGTCCCCCACAAACCCACCCCACGCCTGGTGCGTGGTGTTCATCCCGGGAGGTGTGCCGCACATGTGCTGCAAGCGCATAGCTCTAAAAATACAATGAGACTTGCATGATCACTATCGACAGTAGCCGTACAGGCCAAAACCGAAACTACCGCCACCATCGCATCTTACGTTATAAAGTGTATGACCTCTTCCCCTCCCCTACCAGCGAATGTAGGAGTGAATGCCTCGTACATGTATCACATATGAGCGCGCCATGTAATGTATATGTGAGGCATTGTTTTTGTTTCCAATTTATAACGGCATGTCGTTGTATTTTGTTGCTCCTGACAAACATTTTAGTTACATTCGACTTCGATTTGAAGTAGTTCAAGCGTGTTTTGCGTCATCCATGATTCAGTAGTCTTCTAGGCTCCTCCGAAGACTATGGGACTGCATCAATATGAATATTTTAAGTCAATTTGATTAGTATATTGTATCATATCAGGGAATGTAGCTTTCAGTGTGTGAATCATGAACCATGGCATCACCTTACGATTTTGTCATGTGTAAAAACAATTACTACTATTGTGTTAGACTGCGCCACAGAGAATGAGACCTGAGCCTTGGAAATCCTCTCCAGTGTTATTTGAAATAATCATATGAAAGTCTATTGACTTAATGCTGAAGATCCTT
This sequence comes from Urechis unicinctus, assembly GCA_034190875.2. Taxonomy (NCBI): domain Eukaryota; kingdom Metazoa; phylum Annelida; class Polychaeta; order Xenopneusta; family Urechidae; genus Urechis; species Urechis unicinctus. The sequence continues at coordinate 66,364,783 of CM067350.1, forward strand.
ATCGATAATGATGGTAAAATGATCAATTGTTTCCCTATTTGCTCTACTCATTCATGAAATATTGAATTGTTCCACTATAACCCTAAACCAATGGCCCATCTACAACCAAGTTTATCTGACTCCTAATAAAAATGTGCGTCGGGTGCCATGCATCATTGAAATAGCAACGTCAATGTCATCGCATATAATTATACCTTACAGGTGCGTGAAGTCTTATATATATGAAGGGAAAGTTTGATCGACACCCCCCTCTGCCTCTCCACCCCCGCCTACCCACCCTATGTTGACGGCAATGCCTCGTAGCGTATTATACGTGAGCCTGTTTGTAGTGTCTATGTAAGGAATGGATTGATATTCAGTCCATAACGTCACGGAGTTTATCCCCTTCTGTTTCTATGCTGCTTTTCGTGCTGGCGAGGCAAAACCCCGCCCTTGCAAATGACTCTTAACCTAGTCCCCTCTACTGCCCTGTGAAAACCTGCGCACGTTGCCTTGCTATCCCCTCTTCATTGAACAGCAAACCTAGCTTGCTGGCGCATCATAACTTCGTTCCCCTTCAAAACGAAACTAGTAGTGGAGCAGTGGTACATTTGACAGTAAATTTAGAGCATGTGCGGCACGTGTGCGGCACTGTAAACACTCGTTGGGCAGGTAATGGGAGGGCACTTTGTGATGCGTGTCTTGCTGTGGTGTGTTCACACATATTGGTTTTACAAGACAACAGCCCTAAGGTTCTTGATCAATTATCGTTAGGCTGGGGGGTTGTTCTTCAGCAGGCATCGCATGTTGTGTAACCTCTACCAACATGGGTGTCAATGGGTGACAAAGTTACATTAAGGAGCAACCGTCCCCAGCAAAGACCTCACAATGATTCTTCCTGGTTTCGTCACTCTCGCTTATATTCATGTACGTCAGCAAACTGCTGTTCCTATTGTAGCGCTCTATAATAGTAGAAAACAGACCACGTGTTTGATCACATTAAGTAACTTTATTTTTAAAATAATAGCATAAGTCAGTTATCTGCTCTAAATCAAAAGCAGCAGCTTTTTCGTGAAAAGCATGTGTATAAATGCAACATGTATGGAAATTACTGATACACCGTACAAACAGCTGTTTGAAAAAGGGTTCAATTGATGCAAATAATCAGATACACATTTTGTCAGATCTCTTAAGCGTGAATCAAATGCAATAATGAAGTCAAGAGACTATGTAACATGGTCAATCTTTTGGAAGCACTCGAGTGAAACACAGTACAGAACTAGAGTAATATTATTATTTATATTTTGCAACAATCACGGAAGATATGTAAAAATCTTAAAGTTTCACTAATAGCCATGTTTTCATTCAAGCTTCATCAAGATGGTAGAATTAACAAGCAGCGAAGCAGATTATCTTTCCTTGGACACGCAATTTCATCTCATCTGATGGGAGTTTTGACATTGCAATGTCAGTGCTATTATCGTCCTCAGACAACGACTCTTAATATATTCCAGGGCAATTTCTATGTATTACAGTATGTAATTATGATGGTTGACGTCATTCTCTGTGAATATGCATGCGCGCGCACACGAGGTGTCAGAAATCGCAGGTGACATGAGTGAATCGAGTAGACGGTGGGGCGCCGTGTCTTGGCTGTAAGCAACAATGATTGAACTGTTTTATGAAAATATTCGGAACAGCATTATATTTATTGGGATGAATTAACAGTTGTTTTTCAATATGAAGTGATGGAACCTTGTAACAGCTTAGGTCCACAAGTCGATCGTGTATGATGGATGTATATTGGGTTGGTGAGTGGCTGGGTGAAGGCGGAGTGGGGTTGGGGTGTTTGTGTTTGTGTGTGCGGGGATGAGTTGGGGTCGGGTTGTGGGCTGGTGGTGGTCTGCTTTATCCTTGTCAAAGTCCTTATGATAGTAGAGCGTGGGTAGGGAGAGAGATATGGAATAGGTTTCAAGTTTGGTGATATTTACCCATTATCATTTCTTCTTTTACTAGATATACTTACTCATAAACAATGTACAATAAATACAATCATATAACGTTGTATGTCAAATTTAGTGATGTTGATCCTGAACAAATATCATATCTTAATTAAAATACTTATAGCTTCGTGCTTTAAAAATCCCAACCATCTCACTATGATATGCATCAGAATTAATGGAGGTTTTATCAGTAGTATTTTGGTCCGGATAAGGTGGTCATCCAAGGAGAAGTGACCATTGGACCCTATTACTACCAGCTACCGCAACGTATCAGCCTGCATAATGAACGTTGTTGCGACGCTGGTGTTCGAAGAAGTACACACCGGAGAAACAGCTCCCTTGCACAGAGGGACGTTTACCACAGGATGGAGTTTCCTCGTCTACATCACGATCGTCATCCTTCCCGCAACTGGGCAAGATCCAGATCTTCGAACGCAAGTAATATTCTTGTATATATTTTTCAAACAAATATATATAAACTTTGCGTAAAATACACTTACTACATCGTACTATGATTGCACTTTTTGTACATTGTTTATGAGTACGTATGTCTAGTAAAAGTAGTAATGATTTGGTGAATATAAACCTTATCCACACCTCAACCCCCAACCCACACGCTCTCATTATTAAAGATTTTACAAGGATAAAGCAGCCCAACACCAGTCCGCAACCCGACCCCAACCCATCCCTACACACAAATACAAACACCCCAACCCCACTCCTCCTTCACCCAGCCACTCACCAACCCAATATACATCCATCATACACGATCGACTTGTTGACCTAAGCTATTTCAAGGTATCATCACTTCATATTATAAAACCACTGTTAACTCATCACAATCAATATAATGCTGTTCTAAAGATTTTCATAAAAAAGTACCATTATTGTTGCTAACAGCCAAGACACGGCGCCCCACCGTCTACTAAACTCACTCATGTCACCTGCGATTTCTGACACCTCGTGTGCGCGCGCATGCATATTCACAGAGAATGACGTCAACCATCATAATTGCATACTGTACTACATAGAAATTGCCCTTGAATATATATCAAGAGTTGTTGTCTGAGGGTGATGATAGCATTAACATGCATGTCAATACTACCTTCAGCTCCTCATATATTTCAAGACAATAAATACGAGATGACGTACTTTCTTGCTCGTTAATCCCGCCATCTTGATGAGGCTTGAATAATTATGTAGCAATTAGTGAAACTATAAGATTTTGACATATTTTTCGTGATTGTTGCATATAAATGATGATAATACGGAGGTTCTGTACTGTGTTTCAATCGAGTGCTTCAAAAGATTGATCATGAACTGACAACCGTTTGATCATATACATGTGTTATGTAGTCTCTTGACTTCATCATTACATTTGATTCACACTAAAGAGATCTGACAAAAAGGGTATCTGATTATTTGCATAAATTGAACCATTTCCAAACAGCTATTTGTATCGAGTATCAATAATTTACAAACTTGTTGCATTTATACACATGCTTTTCACGATAAAGCTGCTGCTTTTGATTTAGAGTGGATAACTGACTTATATTTGTTTTTTGGGATATAAAGTTACTCAATGTGAACATGCACTTGATCTGCATTCTACTATTATAAAGCGCCACCGTGAGAACAGCAGTTTGCTGACATATAGTATAGTACAGATTTGTAAAGAATCAGTGCAAGAGAGGAGTAAAGATTAACATCGTAACGTGCAAATTGTGGACAAGAGCTCGTCAATTTCTTGCGGGGTAAGAATAGAATTTGCTCGCCCATCCAGTTGCATAATGAGCTCTCTTAATAATGAAATAGTGTTTAATACATTACTGTCTGTTTCATTCTCATTCATCCTGATTAGGTACTCATTCGGAGTGATTTCTGCTGAGAAAATAGCGTTAGTACTGATTCCAATGGTGGATATTACAATTCTCAGATTACAAGCAACAGTGGAATAACTAAATGCACAGAGTCTGCTCACAAAGGACAACACATTGTTACCACTGCTTATGCGTTTGCATAGAAAGATGATATAGCGCTTCATTAATTGTTTAATGATTGGTTGTTGACCTGTTAAAAGATGTAAGTATAATGAACGCGCTTGTGAGTGGAGCTTCCAGACACCCCTAATACATTTTCGCCAAGTTCGGCAAAAAACCTCGATGTGTCGGTGGTCTAAACTCCACAAAGGAGAGCAATAAAAACTTGTACAGAAACTGATGAACAACTTGTTTCTCACATCTGCATTGCAATCCCAAAACCGTGACATCAACAAATGTGTTTGTGACACTAAATTAGAACATGCTACATTCGTGTTATTAGTATTACAGTCCTTACCGACATAGCTACCAAGATGCAAAGCATTTTCCCTAATGGGAATAGTGCACAATTTAGCCTTAAATCTACAGCGCACAGGTTATCATTGAAAATTAATAAATTGCTCTTCGTTGAATTGAAAACGACACTATACTCAGCCGCAAATTGCTCACATTTTTCCATCATTATCTTAGCGGCGGTCAATGAGGGTGCAATTAACGACAGATCATCAGTATAACCAAGTGCCCCAACAAATTTATGACCAATATGACATCCAACTTTAGTGTGTGACAGACGGGTGAGTAGTTCATCCATATAAACACAGAATAAAATCGGAGACAGCACTGCGCCCTGCTTCACGCCATTTGAACAGCTAAAGCTGACAGAAATTTCATTATCCCATTGCACGCGCAATCGTTGCTGCGTTGACATGTTCAACATCTTCTTAGCTGTGGTAGGACACATGCCTCGCTTGCGTAACAGCATAAACAGTTTAATATAATCAACGCGATCAAAAGCCTTAGAGGCATCTAATAACATCACATAACATGGAGAGCCATGACCAACATAGTATTCAATTACCTCTTTGAACAAATGCACATTGCGCCGTCGAATGAGATGGTTTGAATCCGAATTGCAAGTTACTTGTCTGAAGAATATCAGCATAAGATTCAATTAAAATATTGTCAAGTAATTTCCCTACTACGCTACTGATGGCTATGGATCGGTAGTTTTCGCTAACATTCATCGATTTCTTCCTATTCTTGGGGATAGGGACGAGCGTTGATAGCAACATGCCCTCGGGGGAATACATATGTGACATCAATACGCTTAATAACAATGACAAATGGATATACAGTTCATCGCAGCCATTTATGATATCATCAGATTAAAATTAGTTCATTGCATCAGATTTTCCTTTCTTTAGCCTACCCACTGCCCTCTTCACTTGATCTACTGTAACTGAGTGAGCAGCGGTACAATTGCCCACGTTGCACTGGCAATGGATATCCATTGAGAGAAGCTCCTGAACTTCTGCCAGTTCAGATTCGTCATAAGATACTCTATTATATAATTCATTATATTTGTCCTTAAACAAAGAGCAAATACCTTCGTCCCCTTGAACATTATCAGCGAGAGACGGCACAGATGCCGATTTTGGAATTTTTTTGGTCACCTCCTGCCACAAATCTCGCTCATCATTATTGAGCAGAGCATTCGCCATGCGTGAAACCCGCTTGTTATCCCTTTTAGCTTTGCATTTAATGTCCTTAAGGATACCAACACAGGGGCTCCTATTTTCCACCCATAAATGTGACCAGAATATCGATTTTTCTTTAGCTTGAGCGGCGTGTTAGCCCCTATCCGCTAATCTCTTTCGGCCACTCTTCGCCAAAGCTGTGGATTCCAGCTTGTACGCATGCATTGATTATATCATTGAAGTACTTGTCAATCATTTCATTATGCATTTTACAACCAGATATGGTACAAGTCGCAACAGATGTTGGTAGCTTGACATTCGACAAAAAAATTGCTCAGGTAGCTTTTATAACTGCTGATGCCTTTTTCATCGGCAATAGACCACTTAATCCTACTGGATATGCTACGTTTCGGCTTACGTGTCTTTGAAACATTGACATTCAAACTCAGAAAAACAGCGCTATGGTCAGATAAGTTGTCTCTATCATGAGTACATGTATATCTTGAAACTAACAGCAATATATTTTCAGATATTATGAAATGATCCAAAACGGATTTTGCATTAGACATGTCGCTCTCATAGGTGAAATCAATGACTTGACCCAATCGACTCGCAAGGTCTCAAACCTTGCTGCTCACAGAATGCATTCATTGAAATTGTATTTCGTGAACTAGTTCTTCTAAAATCAGTGTTAAGATCACCCCCTAGAACCAATCCATATCAGAGTTGACGTTGATGATAGAATGAACATCATCAAGAATTTCATTATATATATATTGTTACATGTGGTTGCAGATGACACATCGCACGGCATGTACAAATTTATAACTAATATTGAAGCAGATCGACCGTCACAATTTACGGTAACCACACAAGCAATGCACCTGACACTAGTACATTGCACAAGACGGATTGACAATTTCGAATGACGCTTTTGCAGAAATGCACAGCCTCCATATGGTCTCCCCTTGAGAACCCGAGATGAATCCATACCAGACACACCAGCCACAATTATACCATCTAATTTAGTTTCTAGTACATCAAATTCATCGTTTTCATGTAGCCAATGCTCTTGTAGAAACAGAACATCACATTCATTCATTAATTTCTGAATGTACACAATCGTATCATCCCTATGGCCTCTACTATTAAATGTACAAAACGTTAAGTTGTGACACATTTACGAAATTTTAAAAAACAGTAATAAGTTTTTAAAAAAACAAACGAAGTAACGCATTACAGTAAAACAGTGACAAATACTACCTAATTGCTTTCCTGTTTGCGGTAGAATCTCCTAATACATATTCCAACCGGCCAAAATCAATCATTCAAAAGATTGTCGAGATCAGAGAGTTTTATTTCCACGCGAAAACTGTCAAATTTGGCGGCGTCATTTGACAGCTTCTCTGCCTTTCGACATTCCATTCCTTTATCTTGCATGTACCGTAATAGCTCGTCTGTAGTGGTATCTTTACAGACTCTGTAGGCGAATAAATCTCTGCTGGGTTCTGGTGCTCCCCGCAGAGTACTGGAGGCAGCAACCCCCTTGACTAGGGCTTTCTTCTTGACGTGTGTTCGCTTGCGTCTTTCTACAGTTTTGAAGCCGTCGTTCCTTCGGTCGGTAGGCGCATTGACTTTGTTTTTAAAACACCTCCTTTTCAGAGGCGACTGTTAAATTGGGGGTAACGGTTTCAGACTTGGTAATCGTTTTACTGCTAACAGATTTCGCAGTGGCTGTGGCTGTGACGGCAGCATATGACGTGCTGTTACTTGGCGTTTGAGCGGATAGACGTCTCTCTATGCGCTGGATGCTGACAATCGCGTGGTCGAGCATCTTGACTCGTTCACATATGCTAATGGCGCACGTTTTCGCAGGGGTGGCCCTATGGATGTGATGTAAGCCCTGTGGATCAATTGCAAAAATGAGAATTTTCTCAGCAGCTTCAATCTTTTGAAGTGCTGTCAATATATCATCAAGTATGGCATCAACTTCAGACCTCGCTGCTGAGTCGCGACGTCGAATAAACGAAGGAAGAACTTCCTTGTCGCTTACTTTCCAAAGAACTTCCTTGGCCTTTTGTAACTCTTCAAGAGAGTAAAAATCTTTGCACACTTTACGGACCAAGTCTTCAATAGAGAGTTTTCCGAAGAACAAACTTATGTGTCACCTTTTATGGGTTATTGTACTATCAGTCCGATGCTCCATTCAAAGACTTATCCACCGATGTAAGAAAAACGACAAAATCACAAACAATATCCGAGTAACTACACCAACAAACACGAGCAGTTTTTCGAACGATTCGCGGCCATGTCCGTAGACTGTCAACCTGGTGGCGCTCTATAATAGTAGAATACAGATCAAGTATATGTTCACATCGAGTAACTTTATATCCCAAAAAAACAAATATAAGTCAGTTATCCACTCTACATCAAAAGCAGCAGCTTTATCGTGAAAAGCATGTGTATAAATGCAACATGTATGTAAATTATTGATCCTCGATACTAACAGCTGTTTGGAAATGGTTCGATTTATGCAAATAATCAGATACACATTTTGTCAGATCTCTTTAGTGTGAATCAAATGTAATGATGAAGTCAAGAGACTACGTAACACATGTTTATGATCAAGCGGTTGTCAGTTCATGGTCAATCTTTTGAAGCACTCGAGTAAAACACAGTACAGAACTACAGTAATACAATTATCTATATGCAACAATCACGAAAAATATGTCAAAATCTTATAGTTTCACTGGCAGGATTAACAAGCAAGAAAGCACGTTATCTCGTATTTATTGTCTTGAAATATATGAGGAGCTGACGGAAGTTTTGACATGCAATGTTAATGCTATCATCACCCTCAGACAACAACTCTTGATATATATTCAAGGGCAATTTCTATGTAGTACAGTATGTAATTATAATGGTTGACGCCATTCTCTGTGAATATGCATGCGCGCGCACATGAGGTGTCAGAAATCGCAGGTGACATGAGTGAGTCGAGTAGACGGTGGGGCGCCGTGTCTTGGCTCTAAGCAACAATGATTGATTTTATGAAAATCTTCAGAACACCATTATATTTATAGTGATGAGTTAACAGTGGTTTTACAATATGGAGTGTTGATACCTTGAAATAGCTTAGGTCAACAAGTCGATTGCGTATGATGGATGTATATTGGGTGGGTGAGTGACTGGGTGAAGGAGGAGTGGGGTTGGGGTGTTTGTGACATACTTACTCATACACAATGTACAATAAGTACAATCATAGAACGACGTAGTAAGTGCGCTTTACGCAAAGTTTATATTTGTTTGAAAACGAAAAACAATATTACTTGAGTTTGAAGATCTGAATCTTGTCCAGTTGTGGGAAGGATGATGATGGTGATGTAGATGACTAAACTCCGTACTGTGATATATGTCACTTTATATAAGGGAGCTGTTTCTCCCATGTGTACTTCTCCATACATCAGCGTCACAACAACGCTTATCATGCAGGTGGATATGTTTCGGTAGCTGGTAGTTCTCGTATCCAATAGTGTCCTCTCCTTATCCACACCAAAGCATTAATGATAAAACCTCCATTAATTCTGGTGCAATGTATAATGAATAAAGACACGAATGATTAGCAAAGTTTTACGAAGAGATTTCAACCTTCCTTTTTCACAGTCAGATTAGGTGTTAGGGATGAAGAAATCTGTTTAACTGTACCGCAGGTCTTTTTTAGAAGAGATGCTGGTATCACCTTATATAGATATATATATATATAGATATATATATATAGAGATATATATATATATATATATATATATATATATATATATCTATATAGATATATATATATATATATATCTAGAGATATATATAGATCTCTCTCTAGAGAGAGATAGAGAGAGATAGAGAGATAAGAGAGATCTCCCTCTCTCTATCTATCTATAGATCTTTCTCTCTATCTCTATCTATCTCTCTCTCTCTATCTCTATCTATCTCTCTCTCTCTCTCTATATATATCTCTATCTCTCTATCTCTCTATCTCTATCTATATATCTCTCTATATCTATATATATATATATATATATATCCCCCAAATGGTTACCCTACTATGTAACTACTCGAACACACCCGCGCCTAAGAGTGTTGGTGGTGGTTATCACATGTGCAGCAAGCGCATAGCTCTCCAAATAAAACGAGTCCTCGCATGATCGCTATCAACAGTAGCCGTACAGGCCACAGAAGCCAAAACTGAAACCACCATCACATCTTACCTTATAAAGTGTAACTTTGAAAGACCTCTGTCCCTCCCCTACCAGCGAATGTAAGAGCGAATGCCTCGTACATGTATCGCATATGAGCGCGCCATATCAAGTATATGTGAGGGATTGATTGTTTCCTGTTTATAACGGCATGTCGTTGTATTTTGTTGCTCCTGACAAACATTCCAGTTACATTCAACTTCAGTTTGTAGTAGTTCATGCGTGTTGTGCGTCATCCTTGATTCAGTAATCTTCTATGCTCCCCTAAAGATTATAAGACTGCGTCAATATGAATATTTAAGTCAATTTGATTAGGATATTGTATCATGAAGGGGATTGTAGCTTTCAGTGTGTCAATCATGAACTGTGGCATCCCCTTACAACTTTGTCAAATGAACAAACAACGGTACCACGTACATAATCTCAATGGATTTGTAGTCAATACGTGGTGCGATAAGCTGTGATAGGAATGTGACATGACCAGCATGATAGGATGCTATATTTTGAATACGCTCTAACCATTAATCAGTATAACCATCATTCTAGTCTCTAGAGGGAGCAACCATGGCCGGTGAACACCCATAGAACACACAGCCCAGATCACACAGCCCAGGTTCGTCAGTCGCGCTTATATTCATGTATGTGAGCAAACTTTTGTTCCCAAGATGGTGGTCTATAATAGTAGAATGAAGATCAATTTTATGTTCGCATTAAGTAACTTTATTTACCAAAAACACGCTTAAGTCGGTTATCCACTATAAAATCAAAGCCGCAGCAATTTCGCGAAAAAGCATGGATATAAATGCACCATATACATGGCATTGATTGATACACAATACCAACAGAATCAAGTTGACTCTAGTAATCATGATGGCGTAGTCATAACGGACCATCCCAATTGCGGGTGACGTCATTCTCGATATTCCGAATAAGCATGCGTGTACACAGCAGGCGTCAGAAATCGCAGGTCGCATGAGTGAGTCGAGTAGATGGTGGGTCGTCGTGTCTCGGCTCTAAGTAACAATGATTGAACTATTTGTGTAAAGCATTAGAACAGCATTATATTTATTATGTTGAGTTAACAGCGGTGTTACATTATGAAGTGACGGTACCTTGCAATTACTTAGGTCCACAAGTCGATAGTGAATGACTGATGTATAATCGCATGTGAGTGGCTGGGTGAAGGAGGACGGGAGGGCGTAGGAGGGGAGGGGTAAGTAGAGGGCACTCTCCGTTGCGAGCCCGGCGTTACGTCCGACAGCTACCTTCACTTATATGTGTGTACGAACGACCAGCCTCGCAATGGAGAATGGGTAACGGGCTGGTATTGGGCTGCTTTATCCTCGTCATATCCTGATGCGAGCGTATAGGTGGGGAGGGAGGGGTGGAGAAGGTTTCAATTTTGGTTACAGTCACCCTTAGTAATTACAATTTTGTTTAAAAAATACTTACTCATAAACAATGTACAATAAAATACAATCATATAACGATGTAGAAAGTGCTTTTTACGGAAAGGTTATATTTGTTTGGAAAGGGACAATATTAACAAGAATATTACTTGAGTTTCAAGATCTGAAATTTGACCAGTTGCGGGATGGATGAGGAGGGTGATATAGACGTGTGGTAAACGTCCCTCCGCGCAAGGAAGCTGTTTCTCCCACGTGTCCTTCTATGTTCACCAGCGTCACAACAACGCTCATTATGAAGGTTGATATGTTGCGGGGGCTGGTAGTTCTCGTGTCCAATAGTGTCCTCTCCTTGGTTATCCTGACTCCTTGCTGATTCTCCGAAGTAACGATGGCAAAATCTCCATCAATTCCGATTCTGAATAAAGACACGAATGATTGAAGCACGTTTTATGAAGTGGTTTCAACTTAAATTTATAAATATTGTAGGTAATGCAGCAAATCCTCATGAATGCCACCGTAGTCGGGTTATTTTTTCCCCAGAATAAGATCAGATGATGGCAAATGAAGGCAACTGCTCAACTGGAGGCAGCTCCTTTTCTATACGCCTCCAACTGTCACGCTTTTGCGGTCGTATCGTGGTGGGTATCGCAGGAGGTGTGTCGCACATGTGCAGCAAACGCGTTTATCAAAAAAAATGAGAAGTCTGAAAATGCTGTAGGGACGATCAGGAACTGAACATCACGGTCGGACGCGGATAAGGGGAAGGCATGTTCACAAGCATGAGTTGTGGCGCATAGCTAAGGTACCACCCATTCGTGAAGGCGGGTTGGGGTTTTATGATCATTTTACTTAACCATTACGGATTTGCGGACTCCGGTCTGTATGTACGGCTGACACACTGATGACGTATGTTGTTGTCTAACCCGATGGGACTAACCAACATCATTAATTGCGTAAATGCGTTTCAAAACAGTAACGGTTTGACCTACCAATTATGTCCTGTTTCTCTATAATGTTCTTGCCATCTTCACAACACACAGCTGCATGTACACCAGTATGACTCTGACAAGAGGGTTCTGTTTGCGCTCGGGACAAGCATCTTTCTGAAGCGGTATGGCAATTCATAGTGTTTGAAATGCAGTATTTCCTTATTATGCACATACAGGAGCAAAATAATGAAACGAAGCAATTTGGCTTATTAATTTGCTCAACGTCAATAAGACGTCGTGCACGGCTAATCCCGCCGATGAAAAAAGAACACTGTTCTTCTTTTCATAACTTCTCAACGCAGATTAGAAAAGTTCCCAAGAGATAAATTCCTGTCCCTCTTTAAGCCATGCTAACAGAGGTCGTTGGCCAACAATAACATTTCACATACATAATACTATTCAGTTGCAAGTAGCCCAACAGACCAACAGTCGATCGGGTACTCTCTTGTTGGTCTTACAGAAAACCCGCGATTATCCGTAGATTGACAAACATGCTTAATTTATCAACACTGAGAAGAATTTAAAGCCACCAACGGTGAGAGTAATGACTGAATTTAATTGCTATCGGTTTTATTTTTACCAATATCCGGGAGAACACTTGATATTCGATTAATTTCTAATTTTTCGGCGAAATTCCATTCCGAATTCTGGTGGTTGTCAACAAACTGTCTCTTGCATGACGTTGTCGTAAACGACCGCGTTTTTATCATACCATCATTTGCCTGATAATACATTTCACAGGTGAGTCAGTTTATACCAGATTTATACCTTATAACTTTCCGACCTTGTTGCCTTTTCCTCTCCTTTATGCATCATCATAACAAATCCGTTTTCTATCCGACTTACGTTGCCCAATCTCGTCGCCATATTGGAATTTAGTCGGAAAAGTTAATCGCCTCGTACATTTAAGGCGGTTATGCATATTTACAAGTTGTTGCGATTCCTTAGACTTTAATGCGATGCATAATACTGATTGCTTGATAAATTGGACTTGTTAAAACAAGTTGAAATAGTGAAGGTAAGGTTTTATCATCGAATTTTCTACATTGGCTTTGCTACCTTCGAGAAACAAAAGGGAGCACAAGCTCCACTTGGTTCAAAAGACCTAGTTGCAAGATGAAGTTCTGTCTTGTTCGAACGCTTCTAAAATTCAAAACTAGATTGGCACAAGCGCCAACGGCATGTCTTCCAACGGCAAGCACCCTATGCGCCGCACACGTTTACGATAGATGTCAGCGAGGGAAGCTGGTAACGCTCTCTATTATAGGATAAATGTTACAAGCTGTTGCCGCTTAGATGTTTTGACATGACCCCTTAGCCAAGTCAATATAGCGCCGACGTAAGCGATGAATGCCGCCGGTCGATTACGTAAGGTTTGGCCTGTTTTGATATGACCCCTTACCCAAGTCAATGCAAAGCCAACCAAGGTAAGCGATGCATCCTCTGGTCGATTAGTAAGGTTTGGCCTACTTAGACAGAGCCTGCAGAAAGCCTACTCACTAAGCTGCCACAGTAGAAAACATTAAAACTAATCGTCCTTTTTACTGCTTTTTACAGTGAATGCTTAAAATACTGTTTAAATTTTGTGGTAGCGATTTACAACATTTTTCAATCGCTTATAACTTCGACAATATTCAATAGAGGGTCATACAAATTGGGTCGAATGTTGTGAGGGGCAGTGACTATCGAAAGATAAGTCTTTTGTGGATGTCGATGACGTCACGTCCGGTTACGAGTAAAACAACTTTCTTCAGCAAAGCAATAAGAAGTTAACACGTCGTTTCTCCGTCGTTAATGGTCGTATCTTGATTTTTTTTTGCACCTGAAGATAGCCCATGCACTTCCGAACTTGTAACTTATTCGTCGAACTGTATATTTGTAATAGTTTTCTCACAAACTGAGCTTAAAGTTCAAAAACGCCCCCAAAATGCATTAACACCCCAATATATTTAATAATACTGGGTCGATATTGAATTTTTTTCATGAATATGTAGGTCACTTTCCTAGTAACATTTCGTACGCAGCGTATCAGCAGGAATTATGCGTTTTCTCACGATTAGGAAGGTAAAAGTTCGCAAAACAGCCAAAATTGGCAAAAAAAATTCGATCGTTTATAAAATCGACAATATGCATTCGAGGGTCATAAAACGTGGGTCAAATGTTACCATGGAGAGCGTCAAACGAATTATAATTCTTTTGTGGAAGTCACTGACGTCATTTCCGGTCACGAACGAATCAAAGTTAACATGGGACTGAAATCTGAAGTTATCCGTCGTATTGTGAATAGTCTATTTCCCGGTAACAACAGTGCTTATTACACTCAAGTGCAGAGACAAACGGGAATTTATGGTGCACAGAATTGTGACATTGTGTTGTACACAATAAAAGGCTTCCACATTATCAGTGTACCCTTTGATGAAGAAAAGTTTGCAGAAATTGTGTGTAATGTGTCGCATTTTTCTTTTCATCATTTCTCTTACAGAAATAATAAAGTTGTCGCAGCAATGATGTTCTTACTTTTTCTGTGCATTAATGTTTTGATGTATAGTATGTTTTAATTGATAATATTTCTTTTCGTGTTCTCGTTCATAATAGCCATAATGTTTATAAATAAATGGTACTCGATTAAATGCAATGGAAGTGTGTTTATCATTCTTTATTGTAAAAGTAATCAGTGTTTTGTAGAGTTGGCAGGGAACTGTCTTGTTATATTCTGGGGAAAAATATAAACTGGTCTTCAACAAATAGATATAAACTAATTTTTTCTTAACTGCAGTTAAGTAAAAAAAAATCATACTTCTTAACACAAACATATTTGAGTCTTGAGAACCTGTTTATGTTTTAATATGGTTACTTGGTTCTTGCTACACACACCAGGTTTTTGCTGTTTTGGCATGGTGGGGGTCAACACGGGATGTTTCTTTAGGTGCAGGCATTTGTGTTTGCGCTGAAGTTCAGTTTCTGATTGGGAAGTAACAGGTATTGGGTTAGGATGCTCAATTGTTGGACCGTTTCCCCTCGATAAAATGCTTTTTACAGATGTAGGTGCCCTCATTAACCTTCTCTGGCCCAAAATGTTCCCGTCCACTAGCCGCGCACGACGGTAATATAAATATACAATAAGACGTCTTGCACGGCTACCCGTCCATATGCGCTGGCCCACTCTCTGCATTTCTTTGGATTGGAGCGTAGCTTTGGAAAAGGAATGAAAGACACGCCATTCATTCTTTCACGATCTCTATATCGGCTGTCTGAGCTGCAGCTACCCCAGCAGCAATGTTTCGTGGGTATTCTGGTTCGATGTGATTGTAAATTATTCGGCAAAAACAGATTCAAAACATCATTTACGGTACGCAACAAACTGTTCATGCAGCGTCGCTAAGGAAAAGCTTGTTACGGGTAGCAACAAGACGGGGTACGGGAAGAACTACTTCCGGGTCACCGGGAAACGGCCTATTGGTTTATTCTCGAAGGAAGCTCATTCAATTCTGAACAAACGTGTGTACTTTTCTGTATCGATTTTTCGTCGATTCTTTCCCCCATTTTCTGTAACTGTCTCCTCCATAACTACTGCAGTTACGAACATATGAATTACATGGTTTGAACAAGCAATTATCGTAGCATGGAATAGGCGGAAAAAATACTTGTTTTCACTTTTTGTACTTTGTAATTAGTTTTCTACAGTACCTATCGCGATCTTTGCTA
Organism: Urechis unicinctus; assembly: GCA_034190875.2. Classification (NCBI taxonomy): domain Eukaryota; kingdom Metazoa; phylum Annelida; class Polychaeta; order Xenopneusta; family Urechidae; genus Urechis; species Urechis unicinctus. The sequence continues at coordinate 66,380,632 of CM067350.1, forward strand.
GGAGATCTCTCCTCGCTGATATCTCTGAAACGTTGGAAGACATAATAAAGATGCTGCATGATACTCGTTTGCGCAGGTGCGGCCGTATCAATTTATGCGCATGCGCAAAAATAATCGTTCCTGATTGGATGAAAATGGTCGTACATGCAGCAGACGAAACTGCTACTTGTACGGCTGCCGTAGGGATAGCCACTGCGTAAAAAATAACAACAATAACATGAAAGAAGCACACAAAAGATAGACTATGTACAACAGAGAAGCATAGAACACAATAATAAAAGTACTTGAGGTCACAGCATCATGCTACCTGAGTATGGTGGCGGGGATGCCAAATAGATCTAGATTAAGATTATCGAGATGGTTATCTTCGAGACTTGCATAAAATAAATGTTTATCAACCGCAAATGGGGCGTGTGATTACCTTTGTTTCGTGGAAACAGCAAAGAGTTTATAGCTTCGCTAAGAGCGCTCACTCAAACCTTCTGTCCGAGGAAATATGTGAAGACGCCACCTAAGAAGCATTTTGCCATTGCGTCTTGTGTCACACGCATGAACCTGACCGTTAGACAAATTTAAATTTCTTAAAGCGAACAACACGATCCATTTTAAGTGTCAAAGATAACAAGCCATGAAATTCAAATTTTGATCAGTCCAATTTAAGGCTTTAACAGTCCGCCCGTATAGCGAATGATTAAACATCCTGCACTCAGACATTCACGCAGATAAGAGACCCTCATTTTGCGTCCGCCAATTATCAAGGATTACAGACTCCTTTGTAATTCCAATAAACATGGCGTATCTGAGGCCCAACCTGCCACCCTTTAATTGTACCTAATTTAAGTCTCAAAAGGCAGTCTTCAAAGTGACATACACATTTGACGCTTAATCTCACACATCCTTTGCCGCCACACGAAATCCAGTAAACTGTGAGTCCAGGTTAAATTGTAAGACGACTTTTAAAACTTGTCTTCTTCCACGCAGCGCCAACTTGACACAATGATGTCATCAATTATATTCACAATTATTTTGCCTCTATGTCTGCAGATAATAAGACAAAATCTTACAATAAGTGAAGTCAAATGCGCTATTATCGCACCGTCTGGCATATCATGCGGACACGCGTAAAATTAGTGAACCTTTTATGTTACACATTACCCATAACGCTAATCTTATTACATACAAGTATATGCGGGGTATAATCTCATGAAGGAATCTGCAGCTTAGGGAAGACGTGCGTATTTATCAAAATAATTTATGGAGAAGTATCATTAACATTTAATTCTCAATACAAATATATATGAGTTGTTTATATTGATCTTCTCCCGCACGTACAACACATACACCGTTGTGTCAAGTTGGCGCTGCGTGGAAGAAGACAAGTTTTAAAAGTCTTCTTACAATTTAACCTGGACTCACAGTTTACTGGATTTCGTGTGGCGGCAAAGGATGTGTGAGATTAAGCGTCAAATGTGTATGTCACTTTGAAGACTGCCTTTTGAGACTTAAATTAGGTACAATTAAAGGGTGGCAGGTTGGGCCTCAGATACGCCATGTTTATTGGAATTACAAAGGAGTCTGTAATCCTTGATAATTGGCGGACGCAAAATGAGGGTCTCTTATCTGCGTGAATGTCTGAGTGCAGGATGTTTAATCATTCGCTATACGGGCGGACTGTTAAAGCCTTAAATTGGACTGATCAAAATTTGAATTTCATGGCTTGTTATCTTTGACACTTAAAATGGATCGTGTTGTTCGCTTTAAGAAATTTGAATTTATCTAACCGTCAGGTTCATGCGTGTGAAAGCGTTTGACACGTGGCTGAGATAGTATCGTTGGTAAAATGTTATATGGTTGGAATAATGGAAGAAACATGCGTGTGGAGGTGGTGTGAAATAAGTGCATGTAAAGAATGGGTATGCATATAAAATGAATATAGGCATCCTGTTCTGAGAAGATAGTATATGGCTAAAAATAATATGACATTGGTTGGAAAAATTTCTAAATGGGAAATATGTACGAAGAATACTATGAAAATGAATCAATGAGGCTAGGTAGACGTTATTCGTTATTTGCTTCAAAATTGGTAATGCTCATCTTCCGCGCCACACACTTGCGTCCTCTAAGACCTGCTCATATTGTTCGCCAACAAACATAATATTAAATACTTAATTTGTATATGGAGGATATTTAACCTCGAATATTTATCAGATTTCTCGTTTCCCCGTCCTTGCATAAGGCTTGTCCGATGCGGGAGGTTAAAATTAAGGCGATAGCGGGAGGGGTGTTTTGTGTGGAGGAGGTACTTATGCAAGACGGAAGGTCCAAATGAGCAATAATAATTTTACAGTCAACCCATTTTAATGTAAAATATGAGTGAGGTATTTACCATGGAAGAAGTTGAAAGAGGAGTATGTGGTCGTCGAGTGGAAGAGGCCGATGTACGCTGCCGCTGCCCTGGATCATGATCGCGTCGTAGCTTGCGGCCTCGTGTCTCTTCTCTCGGCGTGTGTAGCAATTGTCAGCTTTCTTCTCTAACGTAAGAGCGTGTAAGCGTCGGGAAAATGTGTGCATTGACAACAGTGGAAGTTGCCAACTACCCGGATTCTCCACCAAATGTAAGCTAGCTTTTCTAAGGCTTTTCTTGCTTATGCACGCTCTTCGTTATTGTAAAGTTACTCACTGCCTGTAGTTGCTGGAGTGGGGACTAGCCAGAGGAAAATTAACGCGAGTCCTGGAGTAGAGATGCTTATTTGGTTTATTAAATTTCAACAATAATGCTCCCTGGAATCTCACGGACCGAATCTTGCCTCTGACTAGATGAATCTCCCCAACTAACCCATCTGGACTCCTTATAAAGGGTCCTGCGATAGGCCAGGCTAAAACAATCCCCACGTGAAACAACGAGTCCACTTGGAGGGTGAACTCGCTTGCTGTGAGGATTGCTGAAATCAGGGTTACACCCCTCCCAAAGAGTGGTGTGATGTAACCCGGGCTCTTGTGCTTGTTATGGCGTCTCTTAAAACCACGTGGAATTCTCTGTTTTTATTTGGAGCCGTTGTGCCCTCGACCAATCAGATGACTCCATATCTTTAACAAACGCCGAGCCCCGAGACGCTGAATCAACAGTCCAATGTGTTTTTGTTGATTTCATGGTATCGTCGCCTGAAGAAGGGGGGTGTATTTCGCCACTCTAAGTGAGCCCTCTTAGCGTAGCTAAAAACTCTTTGGAGCCACTGCGAAAGGGAGGGACACTCTGTTGTTTGAGCCAGACTGCCATTTGTCACATTTGTCACTTTGTAGCCCTACGGCGACTTCACTATTTAACTATATGGACTTTTGTCGAATTTTCAACTGTCCCGCCAATCCAATTTTGATAGCCACCTATCCAACGACCAGGTTGTCAGTATAGTAAGAAGCGCGCACCGTATACGTCCTCCTCATGCGGATATAAATACGCTGAATAAACGGTCATGGGCGTGTGGTTACCTTTATTTTGTGGGGGGCACTTTTCTGTGGTTTTCTTTGGCTGCGTTTTGTAATCGTCATTTATTGTTTATTTTGTAATAATGGAGATAAATCGCATATCTAAGGCAGTTGAATTTACACTGGTGCCCAGGGCGCATACTGTTTAATTGGAAGAAAGGTCTCTCCGCAAACCGCATGCATTCGATCTCATGCTGGATAAAGTAAGCTAGACTAACATTCAACTGTATTAAACCCATTAACATTGTCTTAAGTATGCGAAAACTAGCTTCCGACATTTATTATCAAAATAAATTGCATCCTTTTCTTTTAAACTCTAATTGTCAAATCTATATCAAACAAATTCCCGTTCGGTATTAACGTCATTGTTTTCATTTGGAAGTACCCCCTCTCAAAACTTAGTCAGACTATCAACAAGCCGTTCGTTTTGCGGGCTAGTGAACAGGTGATTGGGAAAACCCATTTGCTTACGGATGATGGATGAAAGAACTGTGATCGTTTTTGTTTTCTTGTTCAATATTTGGACTACGAAACATGTTAATTGTCAACATTTAACAGGTAAAATTTATATAATATCACACGTCATACCGCAGGTTTATAGTTTGTTAACTCCAGTCTTGATTTACGGCACAGGTGTTGTAGGCAAGGCACTCGCCCCTGGTGTTTTGATGATCTGATATCACCTGAGGTGGTAAATAGCGCGGCGCTGTCAGAGGCGGAGTTTCTTTGCCTACAGGTGTTGTTTTTATGTGCGCGTTTGGTGTTGCTGGAGAGGGCACATAATGCACATTCAGCTGACTGACCACTGGTTCTTTTGTTTCATTTGTTCTTATGTCGTCGTTGTCTGATCACATGAGTGATTGATATACATAAACTGCACACTCAGTTTCAGTCCCAGCCTGTGATCCGGACTACAGGCCATGGTTGTTAGATACCAGAGATGGAGATCTGCAGTTCGCACTGAATCAAACAAGACAGCGATGTGAATGGCTCATAGATCCTGAACAAGTTCAGCCTGATGAGGTTAGAAGACACTTCAAAAAGTTGAAAAAATCATCTGTCAGCTGAAATGGAGTTTCACATATTACCATTAATCTCACAATGAGTAATATACTCATCTAGAGCCAGAATTTTAAGCACCAGTGTGCAGTTTTAATCTTTGGCATACCTGATTTTGACTTGAAGCACCTGGCTGTGGTATTCAGCCACATGGAACTTGTGGGACGGCCCATGCTCTTGGTGATGGAACACCCATCCAATGTTATCCTGGGACGTTACTTTAGCCCTGTCAACCCACCTCCGATCCTCCTGTCCAACAGTACATCAGTGCTTGTCTCACTGTCTTCTCCATTTGATGAAAGTTACGATGCTCAGTTCCAACTTTCTTATCATCTAACATCAAACCCTTATGCAGGTGAGTTGGAATGGTCAAATCCATCATGTGCCAGATGCGATTAAGTGTTGGTTATTTGCATAAACTTTCGGCTTTATTTCCTGTTTTAACTCTTCTAGAGTATGATTTCAGTTACTGCCTGTAATGAGAATAGCAGACCTGCTACCATTTATGACCTCCAATCTCCTGTTATGTCTCCAAACTATCCGAACCCTTTCCCAGCCAATGCAGTATGCATCTGGAGGCTCGTTGCCCCACAAAACCATGTGAGTAACATACATGCAATCATTTTATACACCTTTCTCCAATATGTCAATTTCATTTAGAACTCTGTTTCCTAGTAGCCAAGTAAATGTTGTCATGAATCATTATTATACGTTGCCAGATCACCTCAGGTGTCTTTTAGACAACTCTGGGAGATCACTTAACAATAAAGGTTTAAACCTTGCCAGGTTTCGAAATTGGCAGGAGTCAGTGGGACTCCAACTTCTATTATTCATCTCAGACATCCTTGCTCAAACAATTGCCCCAAGAGGCCACCATAAACAATCTACTGCCATTGAAAGGATAATGTTATTTTTATAAAATCCTGTTTTTATTTTTTATGGGCCACCAAATAATTCTTTGGGTCACCTAGTTTCATAGACTGGTGGCCCAACTGGCCATCAACAAAATAAGCCCCCTGCTTGCAATATTATCAACTTATATTCAGACAATCATCTTTAACCCTTTTAAACCAGAATTATGTCTTTATAAAGGTATGCAAAAATTAGCATGTTCATTTCTTGCCAGAGTGGTATTTCACCCTTTGCTCTGTTTACTTCCAGATAATTCGCCTGGACGTCAAGGATATCTTTTTAGGTTACTGCACCTCAAATCGTCTGTCTATATATGCTGCTGATGACTATGGGAGTACTCTGAATATTGCAAGTACCTGTCAAGCACTTGACTCTCCTATATATGTGCCAACCAACATTGTGTACTTCAACTTCAAATCAGGCTACAATGGATACAGTGGTTTCGAGATTCACCATGCAATCCTGCCTACTGCTGGTATTAAACTATACATATTAGTGTTCTGCTGGCTATTCCTTTTGTCAATATTGAACGATATGGTGTCAATACTCCAATATTGACCATCATTGGTTTTTGGTTCAATGTGACTGTACTTGCCCTACGATCCAAACTATATGGGTAAATATAATCCAACAATAGTGTTCTATCCTGCACTGAGACAATAATGGAATTAAAACACTCATCACAGTCAAGCCCTTTTCCAGCAACAATAATCATCCCCTAATTTGCACTCATTGGTAGATCTTGTTGTTTCAAGAGGTGGCATGCAGTTCACATCTACAGCCTGCCATATTGAGTCTTAGAGGAAGCATAACATCTCCAGATGTAGACGGCTTCTATCCAGCTCCGATTGCTTGTAAATGGCAACTGAGAGCCAGCCTGCATGAGGTAACAGTTGACTGGTTTATGTGATTGCTATGTACTGTGCTGTATAGGTACCAAAATTGTTATGTGCACCACCCACATCTATTGTGCATACAAAACATACAATTATATATATATATATATATATATATATATATATATATATATATATATATATATATATATATATATATATATATATATATATATATATATATATATATATATGCATATGCAACTAGGCTCTAGTTGCTATGCCAGATTTCATGCTGCAAATTTATTTATCTATCTATATCTATATATAATATATATATATATATATATATATATATATATATATATATATATATATATATATATATATATATATATATATATTATAGAAAGATAGATAGGTAAATATTTGCAGCATGAAACCTAGCATAGCAACTAGAGCCTAGTTGCATATTTTATATAACATTCCATAAATGATATACTTCCATATGGTGTTTTTTGCTGCAGAATATTGTCATCACCTTTAAGTTATTTGACCTGGATCATGAGTGCAATAAAGCACAGTTAAACATCTATGACAGTTTCAACAGAATTGGCGAGGTGGAGAGGTTGCATAAATGTGGCTTGAACACTCTTCCACCCTTGACAATAAATAATGAATTGGTCAATATTGAGTTCCGAGTCAACGCAGATCCGGATGAGGTGAAGCGTGGATTTATAGCGGACTTCCAACTTATTAACAAGACAGGTAGTTTCTATATTTTTAGTTACATGAATGTGTTTAGCTATTTTGAGTGGGTCTTGAATTGTATACAACAATAATCATTTTCCATGTGAGATAGATCTATTCAAGTACAATGTTCCTTACGATTGGTTTGTTTCTTAATGTTTTACTGATATTGAATTAATTTTCTTTGTATTTTGAATAGCACGAGCTTGTTTACAACAAGCCATGGTTCTCAAGTCAAGTCCAGGATATATTGTTTCTCCAAACTATGGTGCTGGTAACTTGTATCCTACTCATACTACATGCAGATGGCAGATATCAGGAACACAGAATGAGGTACAGAGTAAACAATCAGCTTCATGAGCTCTTTTACATTTAACTATTCAATGGAAAGCAACCAATGAGTTCCTCACTGGAATGACCCCAAGGATTATTCCATTATGTGTTAGAGTTCAAAAGCCACATTTACTCATCTGATGCGAGGCAGATACTTGAGGTTTTTTAAATCCACCTCGTACAAGTCAAGTCTCTTTGATGTCACCAGTAGCCGCCTTATTCCGGGCTTTTTCTGAAGTTTCAATAATACTGACTTATTTAGATAATGCTAGTTGAACGTTGTATTTTGCATACAGATTGTAGCAGTCTACTTTGAAGATATGGATATGTCTAGTCAAGGTAGGCTTAACAAGACCCCTACGGATGGAAGCGATCGTCACCTATGTAGCTCATCAAACAGCCTGTCCTTCTATGATGGTTACTTGTCCGAGTTTGATCCTCTCTTGGGACGTTACTGTGACAATGTGATGCCTGATACCCTCTTCTCATCAACCCATCACCTGTCCATCATCTTCAAGTCAACCTATGACCGCAAGCCAGGCTTCAAACTTATTTATGAACTTGTGGGTAAGAAGTTCAATTTGTCAAGTTTTTGTCTACTGATTTTATTGATTAAGATGATTTCTATGTCATATAAACGACTAAAGAAGTGTAATTATAATATGAACTTCACAGAGAGAGAATGTGAATGTGTGCAGATAAATCGACCCCTGCGACAGAAACGGGTCACATGACAATAGGAGGTGTTGTTGGCCTTGTATTAGGGGTCATAGCATCACTGGCTGTAGTGGCGTCAGGGCTAGTTTTCTACACCAAATACAGAAAACAACAGCAGGTCAGTAGTCTGTATATGTGACATATATGTGGAGATGAAATGGTAAATGTACATTTACCAATGCAAAAAATAGCTTGCCCTAGTCAAGGTCCTTTAGCCTGATGGCTGCGGGCGCTGTTTACATGTTACTGATATTCAATAGTCTCGCCATCTAGGGCGAGAAGCGTAGCGGAACCCCTGGAGTCTGGGACGCAGAATAAGCTTGCCCCAATAGCAAAATTGAGTTTACTCTTTCATGAAAGAGGGGTTCCATCCCCTTGTTAGGAGAACAGGGATCGTTTTCACGTACTTTCTAAATAATGTCATCTTTTATTGTGTGCTGCAAATTTTACTTGGGTGAAGAATATGTAGATACATTTTCACAACTATTATAAGGCTGGAATACACATGTGCAGTAAAACATCTCTTTCATTTAGTCATATCAGCTCATTGATAAACAGTACCTCCCTAAAACCAAGAACTGTATGAATGGGGGCTGTAAATCATTCTGCACGACCTATAACGAACTCACTTCAGCTATATTTACTTTTGCTAAGATTACAAAATGTAGATTTCATTAAATCTTCACTTATTAAAGTTATGGGCATTTTAAATAGCATTTTTCGTCCCATGATATAGTACCCCATAATACGAAATGAAAGTTAGAGCATTGCAATCGTCGTCACTTGACAGCTAGTGTATTGTGATGTCCTCGCAAGAGATGGAAACAAAACCTCACTGTCTCTGACCCGCAGCCACTACTCAGTTGCAATGTTCATGTTCTAAAGTCATCGATACTTGATAATGATGTTTTCTTTGACCCATCCTGACTGACCTGGTTATTGGTCCAATAGTCAGGATGCGTCATTATCAAGTTTTAGTATTTGTAACCATGACCACATTTCACAAAAATGAGAACAACGAGTACGTAATGGTAATTTCCTTTAACAACTTTAAAGCTGAAAGCTTTAGGTTACCAAGATGTGATTGCCAAGCAGTTTACTAGGCAACCTGTATCGTGATATGAGGGTGGTACCGCCCTATAGCAATTATAAAATGTGTCATTTCCTATGGCCAAGAATGAGAAAACAAAAAATGTTTTCTGTGTTGATGACTGCAGCAAAGCGGGGAAACACATGATTACCACGATGCTGGTTTATGGAACAGTGATATGCGTGCCAGCGAAGTGGACTTTTCTATGACCAATGCTGCCTTACTCGCCAGACCTCCAGGTGAGGTGTTTATCACAGAAAGTTATAACCATGGTGATGGAATTTGTCAGGATATTCTTACAACTGGGTGTCTTCCACTATTTATGAATTAAGGTCAATATACCATACATGTGTTGATTCTTATATCAGAGTTGTTATGACATTATGTCAATATGCCTTGCAGATTATCCACCTGAGTATCCTTGTGATGAAAACGCTCCTCCATCGTACCACGAGGCTACGTCCACAGGACATTCCCTGGTAGGGTCAGCAGCCCTCTCCAACACTCCAGCACCCGTCCTTCCTACACACATACAGCCTGCAAATAACAGTGACAACTTGAGTGCTCCAGCCAACTTCCCCCTACCACCAAGCTATAATGAGTCAAAAAACGTCCGTGGCATGGACCGAATCATAGATGCACATGCTCAATGGACCCAGTACGATGGAATACGAATTCAACAGGATGATGCAAGGGTGCGGCAGTCACATGACCAGTCACATGAGCAGCCCTGTGATGAGGTGGAAACTGAAGTATGATCCATGTTTTGTAAAGGTTATTATAGCCCCAAACAATTTGTGGCTTCATGCTGAAAACAAGTACTTGTTTCTGCACCATCCTCTTTGTGACTGCCTTGATATCAAATTGATATAATTTGTTCATTAAGGTTCTCATTTCACATTTGCATGTACATAGATTGTTTAAGCCTGTTGAAAGTTTTTACAACAAATTTTTTTAATGAATTTATATAAAGAAAAAACAATTATGGAGAATGTTATTTCATTAATTCACTCCGACTGTGAGCTGGCTATTGTGAAAAAATATTTGGAGAACTTTATCCCGACTCCTTTATGATTCAACAAAGATATGATGGCAAAACCTCAAATAATTGTGATTCATTGTGCACGGAATAAAGACACGAATGATTGAAGTACGTTTCATAAACTGGTTTCAACTTAAAGTCAAATATAATGTATCCGATTCAGTAAATCCTAGAGATGGTCTCTATAGTCTGGTTATCTTTTTGGAACATAGGAACACTGTTCAGCTGTTACATTGGTCCGTTACTCCTTATATATAAACCCGTGGTGGTTACACTGTAACATTCACGCGAACCAATTTCATGAGGAGCTACGAAACTTCATCGCGCGACCGTCATCATGGGAGGTGTGCTGAATATGTGCAGTAATCGCATGGGCTCCATATATAATGGGAAGTCACATGATAACTATCAGTAGCAGTACAGGCCACAGCAGCCTAAACAGATACCACCGCCAACAAAGTAAAATTAGCGATGAAACGACTGCGTATTTCTCATCCATGATTTTTATATTCTTTTGTCCTTGAAATATCAAGCGAGGAGTTGATTTAACCCCCTAATGATAACGTACACAGGGTTGCATGGTTCGAGAAACATCATTGGAATAGCAACATCAACGTTAAAAGATATATTAAGACCTTTATGGATCACCAATACAGACATGTCAAAGGGGCGCATGAAGACTTACATTATGTAGGCTAAGTTTGTTTGTTCCTCCCTCTGCCCCTCTCGTCCAATCCAATACTTGGCGGTAAAGACTGGTGTGTGTTAATAATGGTAATTCCATCGGTGTTGTGTGTCACGTTGATTCAGCCATACTCCTTCGAATGCTATGAACATTTGACCGACTGAATATAGCCATATTATATCGATTTGATCATGCCATTGTATCTTGAAGGAAATTGAAGCTTTCCGTGCATGAAGAAATAATTGTGACATTCCCGGATGTTTTTGTCATGTGAAAAAACAATAATATACATTTCTTAAAATGACGCCAGCGTGAATGCCGCACAATGCTTGAGAGATGGCACTGTGATGATCGCTAAGAGCAGAACCATTTCTCCTGATCTGCAGCATTCATTCATGAAATCTTATTCTGTTCGCAATGATTGCGTCAAATACGCTTCTACTATGAAGCTTAATTCAAAAGTGTTGCGTAAACTGATCAGATTCATTCAACAATACTGGACGTTTTATTTGCAATGCATAGCTGCTTCACATAAACTTCAGCTGTTAGAATAAAAGACATATGTCCCTTTCACTAACTAAGAAGGTAATCAACTAAATGTTTCTTGATTAAGACTCGATTTTAAGCACATAATCATATCACAAATAAGGCAATCATGGATAATAAATGTTATTCATAAAAAAGTTCGACATGCTCAACCAATTTCCTCAAGTGAATCTTCTTAGAGGACACGACTTTCTCCTTGATGAATATTTTATCAAAGGCTCGTAACTGTTATGCATCAAGGGTTCATTACCACTGACAGCGATGGTTAGATGATTACGGTGAGTTATTGCTAGATAATGGTGAACTAGCGAGAAAGGGTAGATAATGGTTAAAGTGAGAGTGAGGAGGAATAGGGCTGTTATGGTGGGCAGAGTGAGGAGGTTGTGGTTAAATGGTGGGATTGTGGGTGTCTTGTCGTTTACGTAACGTGTATAGATGTTATTAGTTAATATCAATTACATAGTTGTGGTGGAGTGGCCTCTGGTTATACTTATTCGTACCGAAGTTATTCCTCTGGTTATACTTATTCGTACCCAAGTTATTTTTTGACCATACAACAAACTTCTATAGTGGAAAAGAAAATGGCTGGACCATTCTGATTTTGGAAACACAAATTGAATATAAAACAACATTACCTGAGGAACAGGATGTTGGCCATGGTCTGTTGTAGGAAGAGATAACACGATGGTAACGCTGACGGCCAGACTCGGGGTTCTGTAGGATGCATTATTGTGTACAGGTTTACTTACTGACGCTGCTCATTGTACAACGGCACCATAATGTCCCTTTGTCGAGTAATGTCCACTTGGTGGATAAATGTACAGAAGGCTGCTAACTCTTCTTCGATGATCTGATTACTATGGATAAAAGGCAGTGCCTTGTAACTGCAGACCCTCTGTCATGTATTTTCCTCGTTGTGCTGATGTAAATTTTACTGGGAGCTGCGCACCCAGCCCCCACTCAGTTATGAACTAGCGGATGGTCACGTGTCGATCTTTTATAGAGGTGTCCCGTGGTTTTCGGCGCTTAAGCAAGTCAAGCGCACCTTACTATCTATCCCCACACACAGAAATCTGGTCGATCCTCGTCAAATCGAAACTCTTAGGTCGAGCTGTGGTGCATTTGAAAATGCATGCGGCGTATGTGCGGCTGGTGTGGAGCACTGTAAACACACACAGTGGCGGGTCACCGGAGTGCAGTTTGTAGGGTGCTTCTTGCTGTGGTATGTTCACGCACATGTTCACGTTCTTGATCAGTTGTGATTAAAGCAAGGGTCTTTCTTGGGAATAATACGTGGGTTGAATGACATCTACTGGAACGGGTGACGATCATTCTCTCAATTCCCTGATGCGGAAACCATACGGACATTTCCTTTGGCAAATTTATCATGATTTTGTTTATGATTGGGAAAAATATGCATGTTTATAATTAATCTTAACCTCACAGACTAAAGTAACTACCGTTCGCCCACCATGTCAACTTGCATGTGTCTGTTGGTGTGGATAAAGTGGCTGCTCATTGGTACAGATAAATCTTTCATTTGCACAGAAAGACTTCGTGGATGAAGAAATTTTTAATTTTCTGCTTACGACTCACGGATATTAAGTTTGATTATGTTTTCTGTGTTCTATCCATGTCATTTAAGTCGTCTCCTCCACAAAGATCACAATGAGCAATGAAATCACCCAACAGTGCCACTTGGGATGAGGGTTATTGATCAAACAATGGGCTGTAATACAGAGAGCACAACGTTTTGGTACTGTGAAGGTTACGCTAACTGCCACGACAAGAGTAATAGGGTGTCTTGAGGCTCACGAGAGGCACATTTTTTTGACAAGAATCCATTGTACGAATTGTATTGTAAATGGTTCCCGTTCTCAACTTGACTCTTGATCATTATTTTTCAGGATATTCATGATTAATTATAAGGGCCTGTGCCATCTTTGATTTTCCAGGATTTTGGTGGTCGCTGCGTTTCGATGGAGGGACTATTTTCATCCCCTGGATGCTCACAAATTTATTGGGCAAGGCATGGGCGTGTGAAGATCATTTAGCTCACCATGCGTTTGGATGAGTTAGATTTCTGTTTATTGCACGGTTTCGTAATTTTAGAATGTTGTCAGGTTGGCAATCATTGCAGAAAACTAAGTAATTTTACCAGATAAATCAACACCATTTTTGGTGTATGTTGATGACGAAGCCTTAAAAACGCTGATTAGAACGGGTACCGTTTTCCCTGCTAATATCTCTTTATTTAACCAGCATAGCGGACATCACGTGCACAATAAGTGCTGATGTCCAAACACATTTCGCACTCATATTATGAAGCAGATATAGCATCTAAACACAATGTCTTTGCTCAATGTGGGGCTTCATTGGGCCGATGTTAGGAACATTTTTCTTCGCGTCGTTGGGGGCGTTGAACTTTGCTCTCGCTCGGTGTGGGTGGTAGCTTTGTGCAATGAACTGCCCTTTTATATACAACAGTTGCTATCACTTCGTTTCATTCGTTAAGTCAAATATAATTCGTTTCGATGACGGTACCGCGTACATATTCCCGAGGATCCATGCGCCAAACCAACAATTTAGTGTTGTCGTTACTTTATTCCATAGATGTGCAGGCTATCATCGTAAAGTTGTTATAAAATAAAACAATTATGTCAGGGGAAAAAAATAAAAACACTGCTGCGGCATATAACTCTCTACGGTTGCATACATCTGGCTTTCTTTGATAAAGGATCATCACTACTGACAGAGCATTCAGATGAATTTAGTGGTGTATTATGCTTCATTCTCTGTATTTTTGTGGGATTGTAATGGTTCCAAGTATACTAGAAATCGACACATCGCCAAAGCCTTGAAATTATTCTTTTTTTCAAACTCAAGTTCGGTTTGTTAGTACTTCCTTCGAGTGTTTATCAGATTTAGGTCTAACACCAATTGTGACGAAGGTTATTCCGAAAGACCATGCAACGAATGTGAGCATTTGACTGCCTGAACATTAGTTATGCTGCATTCAATATACAGAATATGCTGAACTCTCAATGGATTTCTCGTCATTACGTGGTGCGATAAGCTGTGCTAGGAATGTGACATGATCAGCATGATAGGCGGCTATATTTGAAATACGCTCTAACCATTAATCGGTATAACCACCATTCCAGTCACCAGAGGGAGCAATCAAGGCCAGCGAACACCTCTAGAACACACAGCCCAGATCACACAGCCCAAGTTCGTCTGTCGCGCTTATATTCAAGTATGTGAGCAAACTTATGTTCCCAAGATGGTGGTCTATAACAGTAGAATGAAGATCGATTGTATGTTCGCATTAAGTAACTTTTATTTACCAAAAACACGCTTAAGTCGGTTACCCACTATGAAATCAAAGCCGCAGCAATTTCGCGAAAAAGCATGGATATAAATGCACCATAACATGGCATTGATTGATACACAATACCAACAGAATCAATATACTCTAGTAATCATGATGGCGTAGTCATCGGTCCATCCCAATGGGGTGACGTCATTCTCTCCGAATAAGCATGCGTGCACACACGAGGTGTCAGGAATCGCAGGTCGCATGAGTGAGTCGAGTAGATGGTGAGCGCGGCTGTTGGCAACATAGATTGAACTGTTTAATGAAAAACACCAGAAGAGCATCATATTCATTGTGATGAGTTAACAGCGGTTTTACAATATGAAGCGATGGTACCTTGCAATACCTTAGGTCCACAAGTCGATCGTGTATGACTGATGTATAATCGCATGTGAGTGGCTGAGTGAAGGAGGAGGGGAGGGGCGGAGGAGAAGAGGGGTGGGGCGGAGTAGGGGCGGAGGAGCGGAGGAGCGGAGGAGGGGAGGGGTAGTAGAGGGCACTCTCCGGTACGAGCCCGGCGTTACGTCCGCCAGCTACCTTGACTTATAGATGTGTTCGAACGACCAGCCTCGCAATGGAGAATGGGTAACGGGCTGGTATTGGGCTACTTTATCCTCGTCAATTCCTGATGCGAGCGTGTAGGTGGGGAGGGAGGTAGGAGAAGGTTTCAAATTTGGTGACAGTCACCATTAGTAATTAAAACTTTTCTAAAAAATACTTACTCATAAACAATGTGCAATAAAATACAATCATATAACTAGTGCTTTTTACGGAAAGGTTATATTTGTTTGAAAAGGAAAAATATGAACAAGATTATTACTTGAGTTTCAAGATCTGTATTCTGACCAGTTGCGGGATGGATGAAGAGGGTGATGTAGACGAGGAAACTCCATCCTGTGGTAAACGTCCCTCTGTGCAAGGAAGCTGTTTCTCCCATGTATACTTCCATGTACACCAGGGTCACAACAACGCTCATTATGCAGGCTATGTTGCGGGGGCTGGTAGTTCTCGTGTCCAATAGTTGTCCTCTCCTTGGTTATCCTGACTCCTTGCTGATTATCCGAAGTAACAATGGCAAAATCTCCATCAATTCCGATTCTGAATAAAGACACGAATGATTGAAGCACGTTTTATGAAGTGGTTTCAACTTAAATTTATAAATATTGTAGGCAATGCAGTAAATCCTCATGAATGCCACCGTAGTCGGGTTATTTTTTCCCCAGAATAAGATCAGATGATGGCAAATGAAGGCAACTGTTCAACTGGAGGCAGCTCCCTATATATACGCCACACGCTGTAGCCTTAACGGAGCTATATACGAAGCATCGTATCGTGGTGGGTATCGCGGGAGGTGTGCGGCACATGTGCAGCAAACGCGTTTATCAAAAAAATCAGAACGAGCAGAAAACTTAACCTTAACGGCACTGCGCGTGGGAATAAATACAAGAGACATTACCAGATTACGGCCATCATGAAGAAGTTCTTGACTTTGGTAGTTGAAGAGGGGGTTGAAATGCTTGTGCTTAGCTGCTGTGTTGGCGAATGGTTGGCGAATGTTTACATCGGTGTAGAGTGAGCTAGGTAAATAGCTAGGTAAAAGTGAATCATATTACAATAAGATAGGTGAGATTTTGACAAAATATGTTTACAAAATAATCATCCCACGAGACGAGCTTGATTATTTGCAGGACGGATGAGGATAGTGATGAAGAAGACGCTACTCATTGTTGTAATATTCGACCCTGTGTACATGCATTATTCAATGTACACTAGCATCAGAATGGCGTTCGTTGTGAAGGATGGCTGTTTGACGAGTTGGGTATTTACCAATGGTCTCCTCGCAATGGATCGACGCCTTGTTCTGTCCGATTGAGTGTTTGCTGAAGACGTGTGGACGTCAATAATTCTAACGAAGGACAATATTGCTTCAAGGCCAAAATAACAGATATAAACTTTATATTTATTTGTCATCTAGATCACCTGACTAGGATACTAACATATATATGCAATTCTGTGGCACAATATTCATTCACGTTTTAAATGCCAACGACGGTGTCACGGCTCATGTTTCTTGATAAAAACTCGATCATTAGCTCAAAATCTTATCACAAATAAGCACATCATGGTTAATAAATGTCATTTATCAAGAAGTTCGCGATGGCCTCGCCAATTTCTTTTGGCGAATCTTCTTGGAGGAAATGTGATCCCCTAGCGGACACAACTTTCTGCTTGGTGAACTTTTTGACAATTTTCTTCAGACTTGGGCTGAAAAATCCGGGTTCAGCATCAATGTACATCTTTGGTGGACTGTCGTCCGAGCATAACCAGTCATGATAATCATCAGCAAATCTGCATACATCAACAGGATGACCTTCAATCGGAATCTCGCGTGGCCATGTGAGAGTTGGTCGACGTGACCCGCCGGGTTCTTTGAACGGCATGCGGTATTCTTCCATTTCTTCATCTGAAAGTTTTCTTAAAATGGCACCAGGAAGCATACGCTCCACAAATATATTCTTCTTGAGAACAATCTCTTCCCCTGCAGGTGACCTCAGAGCTTTAAACATGTTTCCGGCCATATCTGGAAAGGTGTCCCAGCTTTCAATTGTACCAGCCAAGCCTTCCATATGCACGATTGATTGGATGCGATCTCTGTGTTGGTTGGCCCAGTGAAAACCAAGTGCGGAACCCCAATCGTGAATAACTAGACTAATATTTCTCCCTGGAGGGAGTTCCATGGTATCAATCCAATTACACAAGTATTTGTAATGGTCCACAAAACGATAATTGTTATTTGGTTCTTTTCCTGAATGCCCCATTCCAATCAAATCCGGCGCCAAGCATCGAGCATACGGACGTACATGGGGAATAATATTCCGCCAGAGAAATGCGGAGGTCGGGTTCCCGTGCAGAAACAGCACTATATTATCGCCCAGTCCGGTATCCAGGAAGCTGATACTAGAGTCCAAGATTGGGATACTTCTGCGGGTGGCCAGAACTTCCCGGGCGGCGTCAGTGGTCAGATTTGCAGCGGACATGGTCCTGGTTGTGATTCTGTGTGTGATTCCCGCTGACGGTGCCAGGTGTGTCTTCAGGGAAGTCAAACGAGAGATCGCACCTGCAGATCCGGACATTTTCAAAGCTCCCGTTGACGTAGTTACCAATGCACGGGTTAAACTAGACATCACAGCTTCGGTCTGTTCTATAAACGACACGTATCACTGTGGATAACCAAGCGATCAAAGGGCAAAGTGCTACGACTTGGGTCTCTCAGTCTCAGAGTTCGACCGACGTCTACGCTTTGATTACTGCAGTCATAACGTGCTATTTTCCATTTTCCCGCTATATTTATCATAATGGGGCGATTGTCACTTTTGTTTCATTGGTAATAAATTGTCCAACAGACCAACAACCAGATGGATTACCTCCACTGTCTCCCCAAAGTTGGTTCAAAAGAGCTAGGAATAAATGTTGATTAACCAGCATGATCATGCTGAACTCCCTCAAACTTCCAGTTCATTAATTTAAGTAACTGATATCATGTTCTGAAATGACAGGCTGAATGCAATCTGAATTAGGTGTTTCCAATAACTACATGTGTAAATTCTCAAAAAAGTCAAAGTAACATTGCCTCTGAACAGCATCCACACTGTTAGCTACTTATGACAGCATCCACACTGTAAACTACTGTTGATCTCTCATATACCAGCTTTATATTGGATACCAGATTGTGAAAGAGGCAACTTGCCTATTCTCCAAATATTTTTCACAGTAGCCAGCTCACAGGCGGAGTGAATTAATGAAATAACATTTTTCATAAATGTTTTTACTTTATATAAATTCATTAAATTTATTTGTAAAAACTTTCAATACGCTTAAACAATCATGTACATGCAAATGTCAAATGAGTACCTTAATGAACAAATTATATCAATTTGATATCAATGCAGTCACAAAGAAGATGGTGCAGAAAACAAGTACTTGTTTTCAGCAGGAAGCCACAAACTGTTTGGGCCTAATAAAACAAATGATTCCATTCTGTATCCATATCTGGCAATGATTGCTGGGTCTTCACAATAAAGCAAGTAGGAAACAGCACCATCATATTTTGAAATCTATAAAAGCATCTGTATATAAGCATTAAACGTTTTCAAACCAATGAGGCAAACAAAACAGTTTTATCTCTTTTTCCGTGGTACCTTGAGTACGAAATAAACATATATATTTAAAACATGGTCTTGGGAAAACTTAACACAGACTTATAATAACAACACAATGAAATAATGTCAAAATGAAAAAAAAATTGAGCCAATTGAATTTGTTTGACTTTAAATATCAAGGTTATCATCAATTATAACTGGAATGTTCTCAAGTGATAATATCACAGGTTATCTAAGACATTCACACCTGGGAATGCAATAATAATATGGTCTTTACAAAACATGGATCATACTTCAGTTTCCACCTCATCACAGGGCTGGTCATGTGACTGGTCATGTGACTGCCGCATCCTTGCATCATCCTGTTGAATTCGTATTCCGTCGTACTGGGTCCATTGAGCATGTGCATCTATGATTCGGTCCATGCCACTGACTTTTTTTGACTCATTATAGCTTGGTGGTAGGGGGAAGTTGGCTGGAGCACTCAAGCTGTCACTGTTATTTGCAGGGTGTATGTGTGTAGGAAGGACGGGTGCTGGGGTGTTGGAGAGGGCTGCTGACCCTACCAGGGAATGTCCTGTGGACGTGGCCTCGTGGTACGATGGAGGAGCGTTTTCATCACAAGGATACTCAGGTGGATAATCTGTAAGGCATGTTTGTCATAATGTCATAACAACTCTGATAGGAGAATCAATACATGTGTGGTATGTTGACCTTGATTCATAAATGGTGGAAGACACCCAGTTGTAACAATATCCTGACAAATTCCATCACCATGGTTATGACTTTCTGTGATAAAAACCTCACCTGGAGGTCTGGGGAATTCACTCAAGGCAGCATTGGTCATGGAAAAGTCCACTTCGCTGGCACCCATATCACTGTTCCATAAACCAGCATCGTGGTAATCATGTGTTTCCCCACTTTGCTGCAGTCATCAACACAAACGACATGTTTTGTTTACTCATTCTTGGCCATAGGAAATGATACATTTTATAATCGGTAAAGAGCGGTACCAGCCTCATATCGTGATACAGGTTGCCTTCCAAACCTAAAGCTTTCAGACTTTTCATCGCAGTGTAGCTCTTCGGTCTCCAATGTTGTTAATAGAAATTACCATTATGTACTCGTTGGTCTCACTTTTGTGAAATGTGGTCATGGTTACAAAGACTAAAACTTGATAATGACGCATCATAAGCAACCTGACTATTGGACCAATAACCAGGTCGGTCAGGATGGGTCAAAGATAACATCATTATCAAGTATCGATGACTTTATTACATGAACATTGCAACTGAGTAGTGGCTGCGGGTCAGAGACAGTGAGTTTTCCATCTCTTTCGAGCGACGTCACAATACACTAGCTGTCAAGTGACGACGATTGCATTTCGCATTTCGTATTATGGGGTACTATATCAAAGGATGAAAAATGCTATTTAGGTTGTGAGTGTAGCCCATAACTTTAATAAGTGAAGATTTAATGAAATCTACATTTTGCAATCTTAGCAAAAGTAAACATAGCTGAAGTGAGTTAGTTATAGGTCGTGCAGAATGATTTACAGCCCCCATTCATACAGTTCTTGGTTTTAGGGAGGTACCGTTTATCAATGAGCTGATACGACTAAATGAAAGAGATGTTTTACTGCACATCATATGTATTCCAGCCTTATAATAGTGGTGAAAATTGATCTGCATATTCTTTGCCTAAGTAAAATTTGCAGCACACAATAAAAGATGACATAATTTAGATGCTACGTAAAAACGATCCCTGTTTGCCTAACAAGGGGCTGGAACCCGCTTTCATGAAAGAGTAAACTAACCTTTGCTATTGGGGCAAGCTATTTTTTGCATTGATAAATGTATATTTACCAATTCATCTCTACATATGTCACATATACAGACTACTGACCTGTTGTTGGTCACGCTGCTGTTGTTTTCTGTATTTGGTGTAGAAAACTAGCCCTGACGCCACTACAGCCAGTGATGCTATGACCCCTAATACAAGGCCAACAACACCTCCTATTGTCATGCGACCGGTTTCTTTAGCAGCGGTTGAAGGCAATTTATCTGCACACATTCACATGGTTTTTCTCTCTGTGAAGTTTATATTATAACCTCACTTCTTTTTAAATCTCAGTTGTTTACATGATATAGAACCCATCTTATTCAACAAAATCCTTAGACAAAAACTTGACAAATTGAACTTCTTACCAACAAGTTCATAAATAAGTTTGAAGCCTGGCTTGCGGTCATAGGTTGACTTGAAGATGATGTACAGGTGATGGGTTGATGATGAGAGGGAATCAGGCATCACATTGTCACAGTAACGTCCCAAGAGAGGATCAAACTCGGACATGTAGCCATCATAGAAGGACAGGCTGTTTGAGGAGCTACATAGATGCCGATCGCTTCCATACGTAGGGGTCTTGTTAAGCTTACCTTGACTAGACATATCCATATCTTCAAAGAAGACTGCTACAATCTGTATGCAAAATACAATATTAAACTAACACCATCTCAATAAATCAGTATTATTGAAATTTCAGAAAAATCCCGGAATAAGGCGGCTACTGGTGACATCAAAGAGACTTGACTTTTACGAGGTGGTATTTAAAAAATCTCCGCCTTGCATCAGATGAGTAAATGTGGCTTTTGATCTCTTATACAATAATCCTTATAAGATATTAAACCACTGTCAATGAAAAGCAAGCTACTAAAATCTCCACCATTAATTTGATATGATTGCATCTCTTATAATCAGCTCTTCCATATATAACATCGTCAATAAATACAAGCTTCACCTTTATCGATAGCCTGAAGCTTCAAAATGATATGGTGAAAGCTTTCCACTGAATGTTTAAATGTAAAAGAGCTCATGAATCAAATTGTTGACTCTGTACCTCATTAAATGTTCCTGATATCTGCCATCTGCATGTAGCAAATGTTGGGTACAAGTTACCAGCACCATAGTTTGGAGAAACAATATATCCTGGACTTGACTTGAGAACCATGGCTTGTTGTGAACAAGCTTGCGCTAATTAAAATACAAATAAAATTAATTCAATATCAGTAATATGTTGATAAACAAACCAATTGTAAGGAAAATTGTACATGAATAGATCTATCTTATATGGAAAATGATTACTGGTGTATACAATTCCAGACCCACTCAAAATTGCTAAACACATTCATGCAACTAAAAATATAGAAACTGTAATTACTACCTGTCTTGTTAATAAGTTGGAAGTCCGCTATAAATCCACGCTTCACCTCATCCGGATCTGTGTTGACTCGGAACTCAATGTTGACTAAGTCATTATTTATTGTCAAGGGTGGAAGATAGTTCAAGCCACATTTATGTAATCTCTCCACCTCGCCAATTCTGTTGAAACTGTCATAGATGTTTAACTGTGCTCTATTGCATTCATCATCCAGGTCAAATAACTCAAAGGTGATGACAATATTCTGCAGCAAAAAACACCATATGAAAGTATATCATTTATGGAATGTTATATAAAATATGCAACTAGGCTCAAGTTGCTATGCCAGGTTTCATGTTGCAAATATTTAACTATCTATTTGTATATATATATATATATATATAATATATATATATATATATATATATATATATATATATATATATATATATATATATATATATATATATATATATATATATATATATATATATGCAGCACAGTACACTGCAATCACAGAAACCAGTCAACTGTTACCTCATGCAGGCTGGCTCTTAGTTGCCATTTGCAAGCAATCTGAGCTGGATAGAAGCCGTCTTCATCTGGAGATGTTATGTGTCCTCTAAGACTCAATATGGCAGGCTGTAGATGTGAACTGCATGCCACCTCTTGAAACAACAAGATCTACCAATGAGTGGAAATTAGGTGATGATTATTGTCGCTGGTAATGGGCTTGACTGTGATGAGTGATTTAATTCCATTATTGTCTCCGTGCAGGATAGAACATCATTGTTGGATTATATTTACCCATATAATTTGGATTGTAGGGCAAGTACAGTCACATTGAGCCACAAGACAAAAACCAATAATGGTCAATATTGGAGTATTGACAACATATCATTCAGTATTGGCAAATGGAATACAGACAGCAGAGCACCAATATGTATAGTTTAATACCAGCAGTAGGCAAGATTGCATGTTGAATCTCGAAACCTCGGTATCCATTGTAGCCTGATTTGAAGTTGAAGTACACAATGTTGGTTGGCACATATATAGGAGAGTCAAGTGCTTGACAGGTTCTTGCAATATTCAGAGTACTCCCATAGTCATCAGCAGCATATATAGACAGACGATTTGAGGTGCAGTAACCTAAAAAGATATCCTTGACGTCCAGGCGAATTATCTGGAAATAAACAGAGCAAAGGGTGAAATACCACTCTGGCAAGAAATGAACATGCTAATTTTTGTATACCTTCATGAAGACATAATTCTGGTTTAAAAGGGTTAAAGATCATTGTCTGAATATAAGTTGATAATATTGCAAGCAGGGGGCTTATTTTGTTGATGGCCAGTTGGGCCACCAGTCTATGAAACTAGGTGACCCAAAGAATTATTTGGTGGCCCATAAAAAATAAAAACAGGATTTTATAAAAATAACATTATCCTTTCAATGGCAGTAGATTGTTTATGGTGGCCTCTTGGGGCAGTTGTTTGAGAAAGGAGGTCTGAGACGAATAATAGGGGTTGGAGCCCCACTGACTCCTGCCAATTTCGAAACCTGGCGAGGTTTAAATCTTTATTGTTAAGTGATCTCCCAGAGTTGTCTAAAAGACACCTGAGGTGATCTGGCAATGTATGATAATGATTCATGACAACATTTACTAGGCTACTAGGGAACAGAGTTCTAAATGAAATTGACATATTGGAGAAAGGTGTATAAAATGATTGCATGTATGTTACTCACATGGTTTTGTGGGGCAACGAGCCTCCAGATGCATACTGCATTGGCTGGGAAAGGGTTCGGATAGTTTGGAGACATAACAGGAGATTGGAGGTCATAAATGGTAGCAGGTCTGCTATTCTCATTACAGGCAGTAACTGAAATCATACTCTAGAAGAGTTAAAACAGGAATTTAAGCCGAAAGTTTATGCAAATAACCAACACTTAATCACATCTGGCACATGATGGATTTGACCATTCCAACTCACCTGCATAAGGGTTTGATGTTAGATGATAAGAAAGTTGGAACTGAGCATCGTAACTTTCATCAAATGGAGAAGACAGTGAGACAAGCACTGATGTACTGTTGGACAGGAGGATCGGAGGTGGGTTGACAGGGCTAAAGTAACGTCCCAGGATAACATTGGATGGGTGTTCCATCACCAAGAGCATGGGCCGTCCCACAAGTTCCATGTGGCTGAATACCACAGCCAGGTGCTTCAAGTCAAAATCAGGTATGCCAAAGATTAAAACTGCACACTGGTGCTTAAATTCTGGCTCTAGATGAGTATATTACTTATTACTCATTGTGAGATTAATGGTAATATGTGAAACTCCAGTTCAGCTGACAGATGATTTTTTCAACTTTTTGAAGTGTCTTCTTACCTCATCAGGCTGAACTTGGGCAGGATCTATGAGCCACTCACATCGTTGTCTTGTTTGATTCAGTGTGAACTGCAGATCTCCAACTCTGGCATTTAATAACAATGGCCTGTAGTCCGGATCACAGGCTTGGACTGAAACCGATTGTTCAGTTTATGTATCTCAATCGCCTATGTGATCAGATAACGACGACAATAAAAACAATTGAAACAAAAGGAGTAGTGGTCAGTCGGCTGAATGTGCATTATGTGCCCCCTCCAACAACACCAAACGCACACCTGTACAACAACCTGTGCCGTAAATCAAGAATAAGTACTGGAGCTAACGAACTATAAACCTGCGGTATGACGTGTAATATATTATAAATTTTACCTGTTAAAGGTTGACAATTAACAAGTTTCGTAGTCCAAATATTGAACAAGAAAACAAAAACGATCACAGTTCTTTCATCCAAGCAAATGGGTTTTCCCAATCTGTTCACTAGCCCCAAAAATGATTGTCTGACTAAGTTTTTGAGAGGGGGGTAAATGAAAAATGACGTTAATACCGAACGGGAATTTGTTTGATATAGATTTGACAATTAGATCCGTAAAAGAAAAGGATGCAATTTTCCAATCCATAATAACTGTCACTAAAGCAAAAAACGAACGGCTTATTTAGGACAATGTTAATAGGTTTAATACAGTTGAATGTTTGGTCTAGCATACTTGCAGTTTATTTGGAGATCAATGACGTCGGAGACCTTTCTTACCGTATGCGCCATGGGAATTTGTTTGCCTTAGCTATAGATTTATCTGCTACATTACAAAATAAACAATAAATAGCAATTACAAAACACAGCCAAATAAAATAACAGAAAAGTGCCCCCCCCCCGAAATAACTGTCAGAAGTGTCCGGTTTATAAAACATTTTTTTGTATAAGTTAAAGGTTACCAGACATTATGTTTGGTACTTCTTCGAAACGGTTGTAGATGTATAGCTTATTTACCCGTAAACCACCCACGTAATCTCGCGGTAGTTATTCAGTGCTTTTATACCCACATGAGGGGGACGTATATGGTGCGTGCTTCTTACTATACTGACAACCTGGTCGGTGGATAGGTGGCTATTAAAATTGGATTGGCGGGACATTTGATATTCTACAAAAACCATAGAGATAAGTGGGCTACAAGGTGATGTCGTCATAATCCCATTCTGTGCCCGCAGAAATGTGACAAATGGCAGTCTGGCTCAAACAACAGAGTGTCCCTCCCTTTCGCACTGGCTACAAAGAGTTTATAGCTACGTCCCCGGGGGGGGGGGGGGGGGGGGGTTTTCTCACTATGTGAAGGTTACTAGGGATGTGCCGCTAATTTAGGTCGGTTTTCTGCCATTTTGGTATACAAATGGGTCGTTATTTCTTAAAGCCAGGGCTAGCAATGGGTTGGTTTTTTGCAATGACCTTGTTTACCAATGGGTCCGTATTTTTGACAGCGAGGTATAGCAATGGGTCATTGTTTTGCAATGGTTATACAAATGGATCACTATTATGACAGACAGGAATAGCAAGATGTCTTTAGTTAACGTATGAGCCTCAATATTTTGTGTTTGCTCGGGTCCCCTGGGTCAATGGTGGCCAACCCCAGCTGCCGGGGTCGTGTTTTTTTCAGAGACAAGTTTTATGGCATGATAAGCAAACAGAAAGGTCAGGTCCGTACATTCTCCTTCCCTTTCCGGGCCAGTGATTCCCCCCAGATGCGACATGGAGGGATTTCAGTTTGCCTATCCCTCTAGCCCAAGCCGGTAACCATCCATCCCCAAGGGAATTGCCTAATTGCTGTCAGCACCTTGACATAATCAAAGTTGCCCAGTTGATAACGTCGTCGAACGTGGGAACGGTGTGAGAATCCTAGTGCGATCGTGTATGCACAATTGGCAGCCTTAGTAAACGTACTTTTTCATTCTGAATCGTTCGGTATATGGATGGGTCCCTTGTAGCTCCTCGAGGTAGTCTAGATATGATTTGGGATCATTAAATTTTGGTATATGTATTGGTAACAAAATTGTATATGAATGGGTCTTTTTTCAGAGGATTAGGTATGTAAATGGTTCCCTTTTCTCAATTTGGCTTGGTATAGATATGGTCCGGTTTTTGTTTCCCATGGCGGCACACCCCTACCCCTTTTCAAGGAGAGAACCGCCCCCACCCCCCGGGAGCTGCGTACGCTAAGGGGGCTCACTTAGAGTGGCGAAATACACCCCTTCATCAGGCGACGATACCATATGTCAACAAAAGCACATGGGACTGTTGATTCAGCTTTCGGGACTCGGCGTCTGTTAAAGATGTAGAGTCATCTGATTGGTCGAGTTGACCACGGCTCCAAATATAACAGAGAATTCCACGTGGTTTTAAAGAGACGCCATAACAAGACGCTATGACAAAACACTTCGGCTCCTGGATGGCGTCTGTACATATTTCCTCGGGCAGAAGGCTTGAGTGAGCGTTCTTAGCGAAGCTTTAAACTCTTTGCTGTAACCACGAAGCAAAGGTAATCACACGCTCCATTTGCAGTCAATAAACATTTATTTTATATAAGTTTCAAAGGTCACCAGCTCATTAATCTTAATCTAGATCTATTTGGCATCCCCACCACAATATTAATTAAGGCACAATTCACAGCACCGCTGTGTGTGGGTAGCTAAGCTTGTAGCTAGTTATAAAGTTGGTGGCATCACTGAGTCTTCAACTGAATTACTACATCAGCAAGATAGTTTAATTTCTTACATGTCAGTATCGTCAACAGTTCATGTAGACTGTTGTTTTGTGTAACCTCAACCCCTTATCTTTCAGTTAAAATAGCCAACATTAAAATATTATGACATCAGCATGTATCCATAAGCAACAACCCTCCCCGGGTGATGAATAGTGTTTTAGAGATTTGTGTTAATAATGAAGTACTATATAGGGACAAATATAAATTATTTCACAATTAGCATCTTTTACATAAATCATGATGATTATCAAGAGTATACTATAGCTAATAATCACTAATTTACATACATGCAAATAACAGATGGAATACATCATGTCTCAAAACAATTGAACTCAAACTGCCATTGTGTTTTACAGATCAAGATAATCAAACAATATTTTTTTACCTCAATTATGCACACAGCCTAGCTTTCAGTTAAAGTCATTTATTACCAGTTGTAACAGCACCTTGATATTAAGCTTCTTTGGATTAGGTGTAACTTCATCTTATGCTTGCTGTTGATCTGTGTCGGGTATTGAGGGTTGATACTCAACCTTACTCAAGTCATCATCTGTAAAACCTTAAAGATTGGACTCTCTTGTTTGCATGTACTGATCAGATTAGAGAGTTAGATTATGGGATAACAGAAATAAGATAGCTACCTTTACTATAAGTGCCCTTTTCATTTGGGTAGGGATTTCAAATAGTTCGTGGTTAAGATTCGTTTGGACAAAGAGCGTGTTATTGTATAGCCCTTTACGGACGTATCATTTAATTATAACGCCGTCGTAAATATAGACGCCTGTATTTGTTGTTCGATGGACGTACGCTCCCCAGTGGGCACAACACGTGGAATCCATGTGGAAAATACGTGGAGAAACTGGTGTAATTCACGTAGATAATACGCGTAAAAGGCAAGTTGAATTCACGTGGATATGGACACGTGGAAAACACGTGTGTTCTTCCACCTAAATTCAACGATACAAAATATCTGTATTCTGGTGGTTTTTACTTCCTCTTTAGTCAATTTTTTGTTTTTTAATATATTTCACAAGATCATTGAACCAAGTACATTTATTTCTCAGAAATAACCAACTATAAGTGCTACATGATCACAAATAACAATATTAAACATGTTTTAAACATTATGAGCAAATGTCAACATACAAAGGCAACAAATTAGTGGAAAAAGGCAGGTTTGTTCATGAAACACATTAAACCGGTCACTACATGCATGAGCATTATGAATATACACAGATATAACATGATTTACTTTCACCCTAATAAAATGCAAATTATAAAATGTACTTAAAAGGCCACTGAAATGCAAAACCGAATTTTTGTTATCGCATTGTGATGATAATTTTTAAGTGACTTTCTGGGTGACGTCACCTAATTGACACAAATCAGTCAAATTCGTCTGGGTAAATGGCTTTCATCAGTAAACCACTAAACGAAAGTGAGTGAATGAGTGTGATGACTTCATACAGGAAAGTCTGCGAGTTTGATCGGTAATATCTCAGCAACCAGTTATGACATCTCAGTCATACTGTTGTCAAAATGTCACAAAATCATCTTCATAATTAGATGACAACACAAATTTGAATTTCACATGTAAGTGGCTCTTTAAGTAAACGATCTAGTTAAATCTATGAAAAATATAAATATGTGAGTAAATCAACAATCATTACCAATAGGCAATATTTAAACTTCTCTTGGGTGTATTCCTTAGTCGGTTGGCTAGAAAGATATTAACAGCAGCCTCATTAACCCATGACTCTTCACTACACTTTCTGCACAGTACAAAGAGGACAATATAAGCTATCTAATTTCATACATCGTACAACTGACTTTCATTATTTATTGTGTATCATTAAAATCAAAAACTATCCTGGACTTCCAAGTAATTAGCCAATGGTGAACCTACCGACAATTAATTTGCAGAGTGCCATTTTCTCAAAGCTGGCTTAGTCACCTGACCCGTTCATGTTAAGCTTGCACTGCAGGGAATTAGTGATTAATCTGCAAGCAATATGTCTGAATGAATACAATTGTTGCATGAAAATTTCTTAAACATTGCCAATTCAGACAAAATGCATAAGTGCAAGTTGTTTGGATCATGGATTTACATCATTTACATTTACATAGAGAATCTCACCTGCTTTTCAAATCGTTCATCATATCCCGGACACTGCACAATGATTTTCATACACTTCTGAAACTGACACAAAAATGTGACATTTGGAAAATATTTCATTGCTGTTTATTAGATCTAATGCCCACTCCTCCTTAAAAAACTGCAATTTTACATACCCACAAATTCTTTCTCTGGTTGTCCATAAACTGCTCATTTAAATGTTGAAGTCCCTCAGTGCTGTTCATCTGCACAGCTTCAGGAAGCATTTTGCCACTACCGGCCAGCTCTCTCCTCTCCTGTCTGTTCAGTATATCCCTGATTTGCAGAGGCAGGAGAGGCAGCGCTCCTGAAAACCTGTGCACAAACAAATTATGCAGTGTTCAATTACTGTGCTGCTGACTACAAACTCATAAATAATACCTTTCTCAATAGCAGCAATAAAACAGAGAAAATATTTAAAGAAAATATTCACAAATGTGCACTTATGTTAAAGGAAAACCATCACCGCTCAACCGACGACTGCTAGAATGAGTGACAGATGAGCCATGACTGTGGGACTGAGTGACAAATGAGCGATGACGACCGTGTGGAACGGATTGACAGATGAACGATGACTGTGAGATGGACTGACTGATGAACGATGACTATGAGATGGACTGACAGATGAACGATGACTGTGAGATGGACTGACAGATGAACGATGACTGTGAGATGGACTGACAGATGAACGATGACTGTGAGATGGAGGAACAGTCAACAGGTGAACCATGGCGTGTGTATAAGATGGTTGTGGTGTATTAAGGAGCAAGCCTCCAAAAAAACCACGAGGCGTGCCTACAGCCTTTCCGCTGCAACTAACTAGCTGCAACGCTGGCTGGCACTTTGCTGAGAGCGATAATACAGGTTTCATGCATCAATGAGCATAAAATCATAAACCATGAAGACATTATATACGGCAAGCAGTCTCCACCACGGACCAGCAGGTCACGGGTTCGAACCTCGCCTACGTTTGGAGAGTATCTCACCTGAATTTCGACTCATTATTCCAGGAGACCCCTGTCACGATAGTAACTAAGCAGTTGAAAGCCAAAAACCATCATCATCCCCAGAGCTCATAGATCGATAGCACCAAAAGTTGTAAACCCACTATATCTTGGCATATCTAGCACAAGCCTAGCTGGGGCTGTCAGGTTAACACATGGCCATATTTCTGGTATAAACTGAAAAAAAGAATATTTAAATAATAATTTACAAATGGGTCATAAAATACACGTCTTTTCCACGTGTTTTTGACACGTCAATT
Organism: Urechis unicinctus; assembly: GCA_034190875.2. Lineage (NCBI taxonomy): Eukaryota > Metazoa > Annelida > Polychaeta > Xenopneusta > Urechidae > Urechis > Urechis unicinctus. Next base: position 66,411,372 of record CM067350.1, read on the forward strand.
CCACGTGATTAATACTCGTGGAATCCACGTGGATATCACGTGAAAACACGTGGATCCACCAATTCACCAAAAATCCACATGATTTCCACGTGGATTCTACGTGTTGTGCCCACTGGGTCAATAGTCCCTGAATACATCGGTAATCTTGAACATGAAAATAATTATTAACTATCTATTTGACAGCCTACACCTAAGTAGTGTGACACATTTTAACTCTGAATATGTTATATCATCGATGCGGACACGATATAATTGCAAAATGGTGAATGTATTGATCTTGTAACAAACGAATTTAATGAAAAGTAATCGATTATTTAATTTCTTCTAATGATTTAACATTAGTCAAGATCAACGGATAATGTATTAAACCACCAGTCGCAGTCTAGGATCAACCTAATTGCGGTTGAAGTTTTACAGGTTAGGCTTCACGTGCACCATGCATGGTGCAATGTTCTTTGTCGGTTTTTATTTCGCAGTGTGTTCAGGGGTAAGTTCGCATCTACCATAGCGATTTAGCCGATTCTTTCGTTTGCTTTTTCACTGTTACAAACGTCAACGAAGTTATTCGGGGCGCTATTGTGATTTACATAACATGCTAACACCATCTGACGTCATCTGGGTATAAATGGAACTTTAGCGGCACGCTGAAATGTCCACTAGATACAAGATGTCCGCTAACGGTAATTTTTACTATTCTGTTACATTTATGGAGTTTCGACCATGAGTTTTACGTTAGTGGGCTCAGTGCTATCGCTATTTTCGTCTTTATCCCGTCAGAATTTACTAAAATACTTTCTAAATTTCCCTTTGTCACCCATAACCTGAGCATATAGAGATGTGTACACTCATTGTAGATCGCGTTTGATGAATAACGGTATTTCCCATGGTACCGTTTGTATATATCTGCACGCGGTTCGTTGTCACGCGAGCTGTTCGCGTGAACAATTGTTATTCGTCCTTAGCAACTGTTATCAATTTGTTGAGCAAATTAAGTTGAGCCAAATTGCTTTGTTTTCATTATTTTGCTCCTGTATGTGCATAATAAGGAAATACTGCATTGCAAACACTATGAATTGCCATACCGCTTCAGAAAGATGCTTGTCCCGAGCGCAAACAGAACCCTCTTGTCAGAGTCATACTGGTGTATATGCAGCTGTGTGTTGTGAAGATGGCAAGAACATTATAGAGAAACAGGACATAATTGGTAGGTCAAACCGTTACTGTTTTGAAACGCATTTACGCAATTAATGATGTTGGTTAGTCCCATCGGGATAGACAACAACATACGTCATCAGTGTGTCAGCCGTACATACAGACCGGAGTCCGCTTATCCGTAATGGGTAAAGTTGATACAGACAACAGTATTTCTTCCGTTCAGGTGATTCCCAAGCATGTCCGCCAGGTAAGCTGATTACAGAGAATCCTATTCTGGTCGACACAGCGCCGTCACCCGTCATACCTACTATACATACACCTGCACCTAAAAGAAAGACGACAGCGTCATTTTCTAAGCTGCGAGCCTTGCTATATAAGAAGGAATCATCAGGGAACCAGGAAGTACCAAGTCACATCCGGAAGCTACATGATCATCCTAGTCTGCGGCGTTTTCGTGGCGAGACGGCGACACCGCTTCCGCCTGGCCAAGTTCCGGTCCATTTGTGGCCTCTATTGAAGGCTATGGGTGTCCCGCTGCCGAGTGAAAAGCCCCCAAATTCAACGAATGATGCCAAGGACTTGAGCGACATGTAACTAGGCAAAATTTGTGATCGAGTTTGTGAATTTGGTTTATCAACTTGTTATAATAACGAACACTTGTGTCTGAACGAGATAATTGATCTGTTCCTGCAGTCGTGATGCAATCAAGAGAATATCTATTACTCAAACGAGTTGACCGCGTAAGTGTATTGTTGTATATAATATGGCATGATAGCCCTACAAGACGTCTGAGTATATATTTATATTACCGTTCGACCGGAGCTACTGGCATGGGTGTTAATTTGTCTTTGTTGTGATAATCATTGATGTTATCATTGGAAGAAGCTGGTTGGTGTGTTTGTTCCAGACTGATGCCGTTGATTTCGCGTCAGTCTACATGTGCGACAAACTATAAATGAGAACCTTCACCTTACAAGGAGCTCTGCTGATGCATCACATGGCAATAGGGCGTTCTATCTGATAGTTTGAATTCTTTATAGTGTAATAATAAAATGTTCTTTCGAATGTGTACTTGATACGTTGATCACTGTGTCTGATAGTGTCCATTCTGCCACTGTACAACTTCCATCAGTCACTGTAAGTTGTTCATTGTATAAAACACACCAGCAAATGCTATCCCACATGGACAGTAAATTTTCAGCAGAAACAATGGGTTCGATCAAACCAGAGCGAATAAATATTTATTGTCCAAACATTAAAAAGTAATAGATAATACAGTTGCATTGCTTCTTAGAGAATGCATCACTTAAAAAAAATGTTTGCTAATAATTTATACTGTAGGCAGATTAAATAACATGAGCATCAGCCATTGTGAACCTGGTTCACCAATCACACAGATCAGGTGATGTACAAGGTGGGTATACAGGTATGTAGAATAATATATCATAGAGAGCAAGCTTACAACTTACAACTGTTATATAGAGATGAAGAATAACACCCAGCCAGTGTGTTGTTGTAAACATATACCAGTATTGTCTATTAAATTCTTACATCACAGCTGTGTACATGGAATTAGGGGTGGTAGTTAAATCACAGTATAGAGCACCATATTGTCATCACAGATTGGCTTGGCGTATAGTACATTATGATTTTTAGTGAACAAGTACCGTCGGCAATTCGTCATAACGTGCTGTAATCACAGTGAACCCCGGGCAAATAATCAATAAATTAAAGCAATGATGCATGTTTATAATAATTTTTTTTATAATCTTTTTTTTAAAGAAAACAGATGATAAAATATTTAATATGGTAATGATTCTCGAACATCCAAATAAATAGTTATTTAAGCATTTGAAAGAAAAAATATATTTCTGGTTGAAAATATGAAGTCAGTTTAGGAATGTTGAAGATATCGAATTAAAATATATATGCATAAACAGATCATTAGACAATACTTGTAGCCCTCTCCTGTCTGCTGTGGGGTGTTGCGTCTATCATTTCCTACTGTCCGTTGCTGAGCTGCGTCGCCTTGTGTTGGGTGGGTTTGTCAGCATTTGGAGGTGAGGGTAGGAAAGTGGGGGACTTCTGTGAGGGAGGACTACTGCTACGACTCACATCATCCGGTGTAGGCTGTTTGCTTTTTGGTGAGATCACCCTCACTGTTTTCTTTGGTTTTGGGTCTGTTTGGGAACCTTAATGTAGTTTGAAGAGAGAAATTTGATTAAGAAAGTCACTGACAAGTTACACTAACATTAAAACAATCTTAATTCAACTTCAAGTTATGTTCTTTATACTATTTAGCCTGGAAATGTATTGTAGAGGGTAAACAATACATAAAACATCATTATGTTGTGGTTTCAGTATTAACTAATCCATCCAACTATGCAGATCGAGACACTATAAGATAGCATAGCTGTGAGAGACTGGAATTAACCATGTACCTGTCTGAGGTGGGTACCTGGCCTTTCTCCACCCCATTCAATGCTTTTCTGTACATAATACATCCACATAATGATGACAAGCAATTATTATAAAAATCAAACCAGATTCACACCCCTAAAAACAGCCATTTTCCCTTTCCACTGGTTCATAATGTTGCACCAAAAAAACCACCACATTTATAGATCTTCAAATCCATACATCTAGGAGTGAGCCTCAAGCACCGGCTATTTGTAATGCACATAGTGGATAAGCTTAAGCTGTTGGACACTAGGGGCTAGGTCTATAATAATACATGTCAGTGGGGCTAGGGGTAAAGTAGCACATGCCAGTGGGGCTAGGGGTAAAGTAGAACATGTCAGTGAGGCTAGGGGTAAAGTAGCACATGTCAGTTAGGCTAGGGGTAAAGTAGAACATATCAGTGAGGCTAAAGCTAAGTAGGACATATCATTGGGACTAGAGTTGACATAGCACATGACAGTCAGGGTAGGGTTGGCATGAACGTCTTACCTCTTTATGCTGCGTTTCCCACTGGAGGCCTCTTTGCTCCCTTCACCCTCCTCACTGCCAGAGTCTGCTGGAGATACATGTGTCTGTGACACTGCTTCTACACACAGCATCACAACAAGACTCTGTACAAATATGGGAACTCTGCAGCCATGACAGCGACACCATAACAACCTCAGTCCTGACCAAAAAGAAAGTATTGGGGTTTTATGTCCCTTTCAAGAATGACCAGCAAGAAAGATAATGATCAGAAAGAAAGATATTTGGTAATGGTAACATTGGAGTTTTGTGTCACTTTCAACAATAAGTTAATATTGTAACGGCAATGGATGAGATTGATGGTGATGCTTGAGCAGCTCCACTTAAGTGCCAGCGCCCTCTGGCCACAAATCCGTTGCCCAGATCGGGCTGCGAAAGGTGATGCCAGATGAAGGTTCATAAAGAGCACTCACACCTACAGTTATACTGCACTTATTACCAGTCACAATCAACCTCTACTTCCTGATTATAAAGTAGATAAACACAAGGTAATGTATACCTGAATAAGTGGTCTACTAAAATGGAGTATCAAAGATGCACCTACCGAGTTGCTGCTTGACCTCCATGAGGGATGAGAAAGTTGAGGTGTTGGTCTCATTGAGGACCTCCTCCTGATCAAGAGCCTCCATGTACTGTGAGTAGGACCAGGAGAGAGCATCTTTGTGTTTGCCTTCTTCATCCCCATCACCTTCCTCCTCCCCATCACTGCCTGCACGCCCCCCAAATGGGTCGTATTGGTTTTCAGTCTGGTCGCCATCTGGTGGCAGACCCAGCTGCTGCCTGCGAGCAGCCTCCTGTCATCCAACCGATCACACATAAAATGTTAAGAATTTGAAAGTATATTGAAACATTCGCAATAAAAAAATTAACAGGTATGATATCTGTGTGAATAGGATTATCACAGGTAAAAGAGATGCCAATGTTCATAGAATATTATTATTACCAGAGATCAGCATATTTAAGAGAAAGGCATGTTATCGAAGATGAAATAGAATTCAAAGCAGAATGCAAGGAATAAAATTGACAAACACTTACCCTCTCTTTCCTCTCTTCTTGCTCTTTCTGTTTTCGTTTCTCTTCAGCACGGGCTTTTCTACGATGCCGTTCCAGAGTTGGGATTACTTTGTCATCAGCCAGCTGGCTACGGTAGATGCAAAAGTCTGACCAATGAGAAAACAGCACTCGGAACACAGTGAGCTGAAACAAGCATATCCTGCTCGTTAGGAAACAGTATTCGGGAAATGCTGAGCAGAAGCAGACATGAAGAAGTTACTGATGCTCCTCTGATGATGGCTTCTCTGAGATTTTCTCAAGAAGATGACTTATTCATCTCACATCATCAAAAGCAACTCAAACACTAATCAAACATTTTCTAAAGTAAACATAGCACAAGACAAATTTTCTTGAGAAAACGACTGAATCAATATAGATTCCTTCAGCTACCCTCCGAAGAGACTAATTATCTCACCTGAGACTCCCTAAAGAGGTAGGGTGTGGCTTCTAGCTTTCTATCAAGCAACTTCTCTGCCATCTCCTGTGTGATGTCGATCTGGAGACTGGGTGGGATTGGGGAGTCGATGAAGCAGTTGATGAGGTTGGAAGTCTTCTGATGGACCAGGGAGCGGTCTGAGTGGAGATGACACAGCTCCTGTGACAACAAGCAAGCAAGCATCTGTCTGATTTCACTATTGTCTATCATATAAAGTCCCCGTGAGAGATGCATTCATAGAAACAGATATAACTTCTGTGCCCAGGTATACCTTATATTTCTGCACTTCTTGCCAGAAGAGAACATCATTTTCAAAATGGTCGCCTTTGATGGAGACAAATTTGCGGAATTGTAGTGATGTGACTGGGTTTCCCAGGGCTTTACGGAAGGTTAGGATATCTTTGGAGGAAGACACCCATTTGCTCTCCAGCATCTAAAATGTGGATGAAATATGCATCACAGTGATATATTGATCAAATGTACCACACCAACTTCTATTCATGGTCTTCAATATTCAGACAGATTTCTAACCTTCCAAATAGCCTGAGACTTCTTTTTGCGCTGAATGAGCACATCTTCAACTACATCATCCATGCCACTTTGTGGTCGCTGCCTGTCAGCAAATCCCTCTGTGGCCAAGAAGAGAGGCAGCCATTTCTTCTCCAGTCGCTGTCTCACATACTTCTGAGCCTCGAGGAGGGAGGATGTTGGGGGGCGGTCATCCAGAAGCTTACCCCAACCTCCCCCGACAGACATCACCTGTACAGTGCATGGTCAATGTAGCATGAGAACTTCAAGTGAGCAGTGTAATTCATTCATTATATGTCAGTTTGAATAACATAGGTCTAATATTACATCATAAATATTTTTTAAAAATAAGTCATACAGCACATATCAACAGTATGGTTATATCACTTTTATATGAAAGTGCAGCATTCTAGAAGATACAAACATTAGCTCGTTTGAAGCAAGTGGAGCTTGCGCTCCCTCAAGGTAGTTCTCGGTCGACTGTTGGGCTACAAAAAATGATTTTACCCCTATATATGTCACATGGTACAGCAATTAAACAGATGGGCTAACCTTTTCTTGGCCTTCTTTTCCTGCAGGGCTGTTAGGGCCAAAGAAGTACTTTTTATTGAGGTATTTGACACGGATATCCTTAGCACGTGCCTCTCTGCGCTTCTCCTCAGTGTGGGGTGTTCTACGGAATGCCTCGAGGTCCATCCAACACATGAGATCCATGGAGGCGTAGTGGTCAGCCAGAAACTGCCGGAAGTGTTCCAACTCCATGCGGTTATGGATGAGTTTCTCCAGGGTGAAGTCAATGAACTCATTGGGAATGCGTTCTAAGAGGGTGTCATCGTATACCGGGTCTTGGTAGCCCTCCATTGGGTCCTCAATAGTCTCTACTCTCTGGGGAACAGCAGTAGTGAAAGATAAGAGCTTGAACATGGTGACAATTTCCTATTCATATTAAAGTACCCTCTTCCCTTATTGAATATCAAAAAGGTAATGGGAACTTACATATAATGTCACACACAATTCTATACATTACTACAAGGAACTGAATTAATTGTTCCAGTAATTGCCTTAGGGTCAGACTCAAAAGTGTTGATATATCCATGTATGGAATGACTGGATGAATTCTGAATACCTCCTTGATGATTCCTCTCTGTTGTAGGGACACCACATATTTAGACTTAGCCTCCAGGTGCCTTCGTACTTCCACCAACTCAACCTAGACATCAAACATCTCAACATCTCAAATAAGGCTGATTACAAAGTTTGTGTCCGGATCTTTACCTTCAGGATTAGAATAAGCAGTCTTAAAGCTGACCTTGCCAAAGAGTCCGAGATCAGCCGAGAGTGACTGGGTCCATGCCTCATACAGTATAGACAGGACATGTTCCTCAGCTGCGTCAAACAGCTCCTCGTAGGGGGGGTCGATGTGCAGGTGGATATCATCAGCTATTGGCTGACTACAGGCCACCGATTGAGGTGCTCCACGCACAATGTATGTAGAATACAAATTCTGCAGTCAACAACCAGCTGGGATTGAATTAAAACATGCCAGACAACAGTTACAAAAGGACCACTTCTTCTAGTGTACTTCAATGTATTCTTGTCATTGCATAATAACACAAAACAAAAACTAGTTGCCAGGTCTCGGAACTATAGGGTATTTAATGAGAATAAGACTTGAGGTATCCTGAACCTTGGCTTTGTTCTGGAGCTTGTAGGGGTTGAGTACAGGTGCATAGAATATTTGGTGATACTGCTGAAGCTCTTGCCAGAAGTCGAGGCACCGCAGCCACAGCTACACCATCAAACAGCATGCAACAGGTTTCACACAGAATGCTTTAAACAGTGTATATGGCAATGGCAGTGAATAATGCTGCAGGCTATGAAGACTGACCTGGTTATCATGAGCCAGTAAGCTCTTCCTGAGGAAGCCTCCAGCAGTCTTTTCTGCAGCCAGAGCCTGCAGTAAACCCTCCATACGTCTACCTCCAGCAAATGTTGACACCTCGCTGTACACATCACTGGCTGTACTGCTGCGTCTGGCCATGGCTTCACTGGCGGCATCTGGCTGGTCTGTGGTGTGGTGCAAGGAGTCTTGTTGTGACACAGAGGATGTTCTCTCCCACAACTCCTGCGTGGAGCTGTTGGCACGAGACCTGATCATCACGACAAGCGTGAGAGAGGAGAGGATCAGATTAACCACCAAATCAAGTCAGCAAATGTATTGATGGGATAGAAGTATTTAAAAAGACCAAAGCATTTATGGTAAGTAGCCTACCCAGAGCTGAGTCTCTTGCTGGACATGAGACCAGGAGCTGAAGGGGGTCTGGTTCTACGTGGAGTCACACTCATTCTAGCAGTGATCAGTTCTTTTGGGGTCTTACTGCGCGGCTGGGCACTCGCTGCCCGTGTGCGCTTGACTGGGTCACGCTTGACTGGTTCCTGTGTAATCGGGATGTTCTGCTGAGCCTTGACATACATGTCAGGCAGTGAGTAGGTGCGCTTCATGCCTGTAGGGGGCGCTGTAGACAGGAACTGCTCCCCACCACTCTCCTGTAGACAGGGAATTTAATCATCACCTGTCATATTACAATGATCAATGTGTCTCCAGAAACAGGTCAAAAATTAGCATTTCATAATCTAGAAATGACAAGATATAAGAGAAGAAGCATACAGAGGTAGAAAGTCTGAAAGTCTTAATAAAGAATGCAAAAAAGCTCACCTGCGTATAATCCAACTTGTGAGGGAGGACTGGTGTAGGTGAGTGGGATGGGCAGGGTGAAGTGCTACTTGGGACACCCATCCTGGGCATGCACGTCTTTGGTCTGAGGGGCAGTACCTTGATGACAGGGGGGTTGGGGTAGGGGTGTGGGTGGGGTTGGATGAGGCGCTGGTGATGGTAAAGGTAGTGCTTATCCGGCTCCACATGAGATGTCTGCTGGATGAGGAAGCGAGGCGCCCTAAACACATGCAGTAAGCGTGTCTCATGGTAATGCAGGAGGGTATAGGGAGGTAGCAGAACATTGTGTCATCAGTATTTAGAAGTTAAAAGATAAGCAATCCCAGATAACATATAGCATGAGACCCAAGCAATCCAGAAATAGAAGTGGCCCCCACCAGTAAAGCAGCAGAGGCTCGGCCATGCGAGTCTGGGCCACAATCAGAGTGTCAAGGTTCCAGTGGCTGGGCTCTGTCAAACCCAGCTCCCTCTTTGTCTCCCCTGACAACTCTAACTGGGAGCCTTTCTTGTCATAACAGTCACGCAGAGCCCCTAGATACCTGACACAAAGAGCTTTTTGCATCAGTTGCTTTGTATGGTACATACTGGGATAAACAGATTCCATGAAGATTGCTGCCAATATGAGCAAATATTTACATAAAGCTTTGAATAAATAATGGCCAACTCCATAGGTAGAGGATTATGGTAAAATATGACACATTTACAATTGTACATTGATGTATGCACTTGACATACGTTTTCTGATCATCAGGATCTTCTATCAGCTTGGCTCGCTCTATGTCGACCCAGAGGGTCCAGTTCTTCTGACCAACACTTCCCTCAAGGAAGGTCTTAAACTGTTCAAATCCTTTCCTGGTGAGCAGCGAATATGTTTTCTTATTCTTGGTTTTCCTGAAGAATGAATCTCGGTCTTGCTCATAGTCATCATCACTGTTGAGCAGAGAGTCATCGCTGTCTTCATCTTTGGGGTTCAGTTTCCGCGATTCTGTGGAGCGTTCAGGGATGAGTGGGGGAGGTAAAGATTCCTGCACCTTGGTGGAGTGGGTGGATTTATCATCCAACAGACACTCTACTCTCTCCAGGGTTGCTTTAGTAAAGTGGTGGTATTTTGCACTTGGATAGAGTTGTTGTATGTGTGGCATGGTGCGGATGCTTTCCTCAGCCTGCCCTGTTGCCTCAGCCAGTGCTTCCTTGAGTACAGTGCCAACAATGACCGCCCCAAGTTCATCCACGCTGTGAAAAACAATAGGTGTGTCATCTCCCTCATCCATGACACTGTCTTTAGATGCCTCACTTTGTACAGACCTGTCATCCTTGTCATCATCCTCAGACTCCTCAGACTCTGTAGTGGGTGGGCGGGGAAAGGAATACACAACTCCGCCCCTTGTCCCCTCTTCCAGCTTCTCAGCAACTACACATAACTCATCCCCTGACCTTGATGTCATTGGTTTGTGAACATGTGTGGTCTGGTCAGCATTCTCCTGGTCCTGAGTGGTTCTGTAGCTGTCTGGGAGGAGAAAGCCCACACGACTAGACTGTGAGGCATCTCTGTGAGGGCGCCCACTGTGGGGGCGACCGCTGGTGGGTCTGCTCGATGGGTAGCTGTTGGTAAGGCTAGGTGTGGGTCGTACAGAGCTGGTTGTGGTGGTGGTATCCAGGGCAGACTTGGCCTGGCTCACCCATGCCTCGGTTGTAGTAGAGCTTGCTTTCCCCATGCTCACATACAGATCTCGCATCATCACCTGATGACCAATCACCATGGCATTATCTCATGACTCCCAACCCCATCCATACATATTATCAGACTTGAATGCCAAACAGCCACCACTGACTTCTGTCTCTGCTCTCGACTATCACCAAACACACTTACAATTACCTATTTTTGCCTTCCACCAACTATCCCCTTCACCACACTCCAAAACATACCTATCTGTAATCATTGTTCATTTACATGTTGCCCCCACCCCCAAACCGCACCGTTGAACCAACACACATCTTTCCCTAACCTCTGCCAGTGGCAATGACACATCCTTCACTAACCTCTGCCTGTGGTCACACATCCTTCACTAACCTCTGCCTGTGGCAATGACACATCCTTCATTAACCTCTGATTGTGGTCATCACACATCCTTCACTAACCTCTGCCTGTGGTCATCGCACATCCTTTACTCACCTCTGCCTCATCTTCCTCCTCCTCGGGCTCAGCTTCCTCCAGTGCCTCTTTGGCCTGTGGTGAGGTGTAGTCGATCTTCATGGTGACAAGCTCACTGACACCGCTGCCACTCTCCTGCAGCTCACATCGGGCTGTTTGCACCTGAGACAGGATGCGTGCCAGTCTGAACTCAATGTAGAAGTCACTGTTAAGGAAGGCGGGCAGTCTCTGTGCCTTGATCCACTCGATACCTTGCTCCTTGTTCAGGGTCTGAAGCACAAGTCAAATCCATGTTCTACACTGGATAGACAAGCTACTGGCATATTGATGGTTTATCATGCATGCACACTACTGGATATAACATTGTCATTGAGTACCATTATGACTGTGTGCCTATAACCTAGCCCCCACCCCCAAACAAGACTTCCTCCACAATGATATTCTTTTGCTACTTCTCACCTGAACTGTGAAGCTAGTATCTATCTCCTTCTCCTCTGTCAGGGCTGGCTGCAGCATGGGGATGAGAGGTATGGTGGAGTAGCTGTGGTTCCTCACGGGACGGTAGATCTTCCTCCGCCTCCTGCCTGCCCGAACAGCCTCCTTGATCTCCTTGGCCAAGGCCTGCTTAGCATCATTGAGCACCTCAAAACCACCCGTCTCCTTGTTGAAGAATAGTGGCTCAGGGAAACTCTGAGAGGTCAAATTGTGCAAGTGGTACAAAACAATGAATTGTTTTGGAACTGATGTATCATTGTGTGGGACAGTCTTTAAAGCTGGTGCAAGATATAAAATGAACTAATATCTGAGGGGTCAGGGGGTCATTTAAATCCCAATGAAATGAAAGCAATGTAATCTGTTGAGAATCAACACTACCGTACTTGAACTTGGTGTTTTGTCTATGCCCCCATATTCCAGCAACATGCGTGTATCAATTATTTAACTGAGTGCTTGCAAGCATGCATACCAATCTGATGGGCACTCACTCAACATATCATATGAACCAGTGGCTGCAGTTAACTAGATCAACAGGGCTCTTGTTGTAAAATAATCTAATCATAACAAGTACAGCTTAAGGTTTCACAAAGCTTGGCACCACCACAGCAGACATGTAACTCCATATTCCTTACCAGCCTTCATGCTATCAAGAAACCGGATTGCACTAAACGAACTACACACCAATCTCATTCTAGGTAGGCATTCTGTTTGGTAGTTCTTAACTGATCTGTGTTATGTGTTGGCAAGCCCTCTACCATCTCATCAATGACCGAGGGCACAATCAAGTCTGATCAATTCAGCTCATACCCTCCACTCCCGAGGTCAGCAATAAGAACCCCAGCTACATTTAGCATTGAGTCAACTAATTCTCTCTGTAAGTCATTGATAAACAAGCCTCATGTTGCTAGGTAACTACACATGAGGCTCATAAAGACAAGTGTTGGGGATATAACAGTGTAGTTGACAGATGTGTCGATCGTGTATGTAGGTATAGGGGCAGGTTGTACGAATAAATGTGGCCTATCTACCAGGAACAGCAAAGTCACTGTCTCAGTCGAAAAATTTTCATCTCCAGGGTTCAATATATATACAAGTCCTCTTTCATAAGCGCGGGAATGTCAATACGAATTAGGGCCGATGACGTAATGAACCATAAACAGTAGCGTGTGATAACTCCATGTGTGGTGAGCGGCTTGAGGGAGAACAATAGATTTATCCGGGGTGAACACTGGGGATCGTCTCACAACATGCGTTTCACCCGGGAAGAGGCTGCGACTATTATACACGGGGGCGGCGGCCGAATTCACCCCCGTAACACAAAAATCCGCCCCACAAATTATGGAATAACCAGGAAAAGGAGCCCCCCTGTTCTGTACCCACCGGTGGGGAAGGGTGGGGGTGGAGAGGGTGATGTACTCACAGGAAGGGAGTGATACTTACCGGCAGGGCGAGGAAGGCGTTAAAGTACTGGATGAAGAGGTCATCCGTGGCTAGCAGCTCCTCCTGGAGACAAAATATAACATACATGATACACAGATGTATGCCCGAACAGGAGAAATGGTCATAATTACATAGGTGTGTTTGGAATAAATACCTCTGTGAAGCAATCCCGCGTATATAATCAACAAACAATGCGGTAATATGGGTATTGATAACGCTATTAAACCATTACGAGAAGGTATGTAAAATCGCCCTTTGCGAATGAGCAGTGACGGGTAAAACGCACATAACAGACCAGACTATTTTCGATAACCGTACAGCAAGTTGAATCAGTTACACTATTCTGTTTGATGCCACTCGACAGCTCGCACCAAACCCAACCTTATCACGTTATCACCGAAAATAACGAGGCAAAGATAAGGCACTAAGTGGTATCATAACGCAGGTAGATTAACGCGGATAATCGGTAAATATAGCGGCGTTTGTTGGTGTCTAGCTGATACGGTCTCACGGGCAGCGCTTTGACAGGCTGTGATTGATGGCGTGTTATTAAACTCCCAGTGCCATAAACGAAGCATAAATAAGGTATTTATTGCAGGTCCGGGATTGGCTAAGTATCACCGGGCTTTGACAACAATTCTGATTGATGAATAAACCAATGGTAACTATTTCGGTTAACGCAAAAGTAAATTAGTCCCTATCACCTTCCACTGATGTCCAACACGACTACCATTTAAGTTATTGGGTAAGACTAGCGATGTGGAGGCTAAACTAGGGATTTTTTAAAATGTCTGGGTATTTTAAACGCCGTACATACTGGAGACGATACCACCGTACTAGAGACGATACCGCCGTATTGGAGACGATACAGCGATACCGCCGAACTAGAGACGATACCGCCGTACTGGAGACGATAACGACGTACTGGAGACGATATCGCCTTACTGGAGACGATACCGCCGTACTGGAGACGATACCGCCTTACTAGAGACGATACCGCCGAACTAGAGACGATACCGCCTTACTGGAGACGATACCGCCGTACTGGAGACGATACCGCCGTACTAGAGACGATACCGCCGTACTGGAGACGATACCGCCTTACTAGAGACGATACCGCCGTACTAGAGACGATACCGCCGTACTGGAGACGATACCGCCGTACTGGAGACGATAACGCCGTACTGGAGACGATACCGCCTTACTAGAGACGATACCGCCGTACTGGAGACGATACCGCCTTACTAGAGACGATACCGCCGTACTGGAGACGATACCGCCTTACTGGAGACGATACCGCCGTACTGGAGACGATAACGCCGTACTGGAGACGATACCGCCTTACTAGAGACGATACCGCCGTACTGGAGACGATACCGCCGTACTGGAGACGATACCGCCGTACTGGAGACGATAACGCCGTACTGGAGACGATACCGCCTTACTAGAGACGATACCGCCGTACTGGAGACGATACCGCCGTACTAGAGACGATACCGCCGTACTGGAGACGATACCGCCGTACTGGAGACGATACCGCCTTACTGGAGACGATACCGCCGTACTGGAGACGATAACGCCGTACTGGAGACGATACCGCCTTACTAGAGACGATACCGCCGTACTGGAGACGATACCGCCTTACTAGAGACGATACCGCCGTACTGGAGACGATACCGTGTTAAGTATGACCTTTCGCTCACTAGAAGCCTCTTGTCGCGTGACCTCTGGATTTCCTGTAACGGTCATAGCTAGGTCAGATGTACAGTTACTCAATGTCAGCGACAGACATTTATATTTGTTAAATTGCCATTCGGCATCTCGCACGAACATTTGGTGTGAATTTAGTCAGGTTCAAAGACCAAACCAAATGTTCGGGTGATGTTAAGCATTAATGTTTGGTTGACATCCCTGACATAAATCTTTACGTGTTTGATCTTTTTTGACCGATATGGTATCTAGTTAACTTGACCCAAATTCTGTATAACCCTTGTTTTAATGGAGTTACACACTAACACATACACACACACACGCACGCGCGCGCACACACACACACACACACATACACTCTAGGATGACAGTACATGGCCAAAAGTCGCCAAAAACTGCTTGATTTTCGATATAACAACAACAACAACAACAACAACAACAACAACAACAGCAACACTCAAGGATCACTTCATCTTAGACGTCCCCAGGATAACGTCAGTCGAGAGTGTGCCATCGGGAGGTGTCAGTTGGGAGTTTTTGGACGGCTATTTTATTTCAATAGCTTGGACTTATTTGACACCTCGCCGATTAATGTCCTATCATCTCCTTTCTTGCTTTATAAATAACATCAACAAAAAAATCGTCCCGCCGAACTCGCGATACTGGGGGTTTAATGCGATAAGACGGGTGCACTGGGTAGATATAGCTATCGTAATTGATGTAGGAAACACAAAAACAATTGCTAAACAATAGTGATCAGGCGTGGAAGGAACAAAGGTGCTTTCCTCATTGATCCATCAGGAAGCACTCAGGTGATAAAACCACATTCATGTGAGCTGAATAATTGATCAAATGGGCTCGTTCAGGTGTTCTGGTTAGATCAAGTATTTATTAGATCCGGTCGCAGGGGGAGCTGTCAGTGGGTTAGGAGCCATTAACAATTAACAAGGGCTGTCCATGAGCCACGAGCAATATAATGTCGAGTTGATGTGTGTGTTTGTTTGTTTGTGTGTGTGTGTGTGTGTGTGTGTGAGAGAGAGAGAGAGAGAGAGAGAGAGAGAGAGAGAGAGAGAGAGAGAGAGAGAAGAGAGAGAGAGAAGAGAGAGAGAGAGAGAGCGAGAGAGAGAGAGAGAGAGAGAGAGAGAGAGAGAGAGAGAGAGAGAGATAAAGAGAGAGCGAGATAAAGAGAGAGAGAGAGAGAGAGAGAGAGAGAGAGAGAGAGAGAGAGAGAGAGAGAGAGAGAGAGAGAGAGAGATCAGGGTGTAGGAGCTTAAAAGATTGATCTACGACTTTTGCATTCATATGCGGTGAGCTGGCATGACGCTGCCAGAAAGGAGTCGATGGACTACTCACTAAGGTGGCACCCTTGTCGACGACGCGAATTCGGGCTGGCTTCATGGCTACTGCCTCTGCTTTCTGTTAGCCGACACAATACAAGCTCCTATATCGCTAAACATTCCCAATACACGCCTTACAAATTCCTTCGACGATCTTATAATGATCAATGTATCAGGCTGGTGGTCCCAACAGCTATACTTGGCTTGGACAAAAGAGCTTTCAATGCTTAGTCTCTTACACGAGGAGAATTCGTATAAGTCTGCTGGGTGGGTAGTTCACTATACCCTGACTGGAGCGATTGTCACAAGTTGCCTTGGCCATATGTTAAGTACAACGGCAGGATGACTCGGGCTGTAATCCTTAATGACGTCACTGATATCACGTCCCAAACCGATTTATCCAAATTTATATCCTTGATAGCGAAATAACAGGGTTAATGCCATCCGAGAGAAACCCAGTCTGTCACACTTGCCGCAGCCGTAATGTCGTGCCTGGGTTGACTAGCCGTTAAGCGTCCCCCGAGAGGTAACACGAGAACAGTTGCACCTCCTCGACACCCTGACTACAGGTTGTTAGCTCTGCTGACTTACACCTGGCCATCAGCATCGGGTGCAGCGGTTTCTCTCCCGTTGTGAGACGTCGAACACACCAGTACCAGAGACGTCTATTTTGCGGGCGCTACTGCCACACTACTCGGGTTAAGAGGTCCTGTGATTATTTACAGCAATTGAACCTCCATTTATTGTGTAGCCTCACTCAGGTAATTTGTCCACACAACACGATTGTACAGATCATCGATACTCCAGTGCCGAGTGAGCGGACGACATCAAACATCACTTATCGCAATACCAAGTCCATGCAAAAAACCATGACAGGCCACCCAACGAGCGCCATGTGAAACATGACCAGGCCACGTCTTCTGCTGGTCTCTCTCGTGGGGTTACTATGTGAAGGGTTCGGTGATCGATACCGTGTGGGAGAATGGCACCGAGGAGCATTCGGGGTCACCTGTCAATCCCCGCTCATGTTCTGTACGCTCCCTCATATGCTAATACTTATAGGATCATAACTACGTGTAAGTTTGTCAAACAGGAGTGAGCTAGGTAAGGCAGGCCTCCCGAGTGGTAACTATTTGCCGTGGCATTGACGTATTCACCTGTTGAGTCGGATTGAATCCACCAGGTATACGGGGAGAGGGTACGGTGGATCCCTCGCAGGAAGGGATCAACGGCGAACAAGGAGCCAAGTTCAACAGTGGAGGTCCAACAGAGGAGAGGAAAAACATGTTTGACTTGGAGATTAAGTTGGCATCTACATGGGAGGTACAGCGGGGTTATGCTTGTGGAGAGGCGTGTCGGGTGGGGTGTGATTGGAAACGGGGATTGTTTGTGTAGATCATGGTCACTTGTTAACGATACTACACTTGCTAACACACGGCTACCAAACAACACAGGGCGCGGGACTAGAAAACTGGCAATGGTTATTTATAATAGTACATCGATCTGCTATCAAAGGAACCACATTGGATTGATGTTACTTACGACGGGGGAGGGGGGGGGGGGTGGTCAGTTTGCTTAGGCAGAGGGAAGTTACTGCCTCCCATATTAGCCCTATCATTAGATGAAGCTGCTGATACGGCTGATGTGGTTAATGTTCACGTCAAAGTTAGTGAAGCCAAGGGAATTAAGCAAGTTTAGGGTTTGATCAGCACACCAACGCTATATGGTGCCTGCAAAGGTGAATAGGTAAGTATGAGCTGGTTAAGCAGCCGCCTTATGGGATAAATGGGTGGGGGGGAAGAGAAATATCGACGAAGATGCGCTTAACAATATAGAGAAAAGGATGAAAATGCAACAATTATCCTAGGGCATGTCACCACCAGCTGATTGACCGGACCAGCGTCTCGTCTGGGTGAAATCCGGGCCAAAGTGGTATGTTGCAGATTTGGCTCTAGCAAGGACCACTCTACTCAACCACCAGTATTCCAATGCCCACCGACACGAGTCGCAACCCACGGCCAACAGGTTGCCCCCTGTAAGTCACTTCTTAAAATTAAATTACGATTTAAGATAGGTGACCCGGACACTTTTTAAGGTTGGGTACACACCAGACGTGATTTTTGTTTCTGAGCTGCCGAAATTCGTGGCGGAGCGCTTGACATCCAGGACCACCGAGAGAACACATCATAACGCCACCATCCAATTCTGGGGACGTCATAATGAGGGCGCTATTACAGGAACCCTATGCATTCATTGAGACCCACGCATCCCGGGCCACCCATGTACAATAGACTGTGATGAAAGTGGAGCACTATTGTATTGACAATTTCAAGGGAAAAAAGTGTCATATGTATAACATTAGGATAATCACTGGCAGGTTTCTTTTTATCTGGAACTCATAGGAATCAAATACAAGGTATGTCAAGGATTGGAATTCGTGTCCGATAAATCAAATACCTAATTGATATCTATTTCACGTTAAGAATGACATCAACGCTAGCACGTGGTTGACTGGTGACCAAATGACACCCCCACGTCTTGATGGGGTAAATTCCTGGGGAGGGGGGAAGGCTAGACCATTATGATCCTATCATCACGCTTGTATGTATAGTAGTATCATGTAGACTATACCCCACCAAAAAAGAGCGATTTGATTAAAATCAATAGTTAAAAGCCTGTACGTACCTTCCCGTTATTGCGATTAGTGATATGGAATAGTTGTAAATCCATATATTATTCATCTAGTACCATGAAATGTCATAGGAAATATGGACACGCTCCCCGACGCTGAGTGATTTTAAAACATGACCTTGCTTCCGGATTAAACTCGATCAATTTGGCCACTTGGCAAGCTCTAGCTTATCTCGCGACCGCGGTACGGATTTGAACCGGAATCAAGGTCATGTTTTCTGGCTGTCAATGCGTTGGTAGTGGATTAAACATGTTGGTTTGCGTCTTCCAGTGGAACGCGCGTTGTTGTCGTGAAGGTGTTGAGTGTATTTTGAATTGTTGTTGAGTTCATCTGAACTCTGTCGGGAGGCGATGAGCATATTTTGAGCTGTTCTCAAGCGCGCAGAAACCCATACAGAGTGATCCAAAATGTCAACTATATTCATCTCCAGTCTTCTTCAAAGTCTGTTTGAGAACCAGCCTGACTTTGACAGGTTGCAGCATTTGTATTCACCAACTTTGTCTTTCCATTCGTCACAAGCGTGTGTGACTATATTAAAATAAACAACATGTCATCGCTATCTCCTTCCAAATGGAAGGTACCCCAGCTGAACAGTTATCTGAAAGACAGGGGGATCCACTGTTCTAGTTACAACAAATCACAGCTTGTAGTGTCAGCGAGAAATGCCCTTTGCAACACAGGTGTTGTGGTCTTGGTTGGGGAAGATGATAGAGATAACATTGATAAAGAGAAAAGAACTATGAGCATAGAGGGCCAGAAGATCACATTCCCAGACCCCAAAAACTTACTGCGAGGCAGACAGACATGTCAAGTGTGCCTCAGCTTACAGAAGCTTACTGCCTTATATATAAAATGACCCCTTGCAACTGGAATTCAAGCAGGGTGGCATCATTCGAAAGTGAAAGGGGATACCAGCTTTTGCTCAACAGACATATCCAAGCAGTTGAAAACAAGCCGTCGAATTACCAATAGGAGCTACTCTAGAGGGAGGAATGTAAGGGAAATCCCCCTGTACCAAAAATGATGCCGATTTTCAATTCTTCGCGTCGTCTTGTCGAATACTCATTTACTAATCACTGAAGTTCGTGTTGCTAAGAGCAAGTATTTGAGTGACTTGAGATATGATTGTGGGCCTGGCTTTTGAGCCTTCTACATTCAACATTTGATCTGGAAATAGCCGTATTCATATCTATATCTAACTTCAACTCTTTTATAAGAGCGCAAAAATCGCCTACACCACCGCAAGCCCAGACTACTCTACCATACAAGCAACAAAACAAAATAGAATACCTTCCACAACAATCCGAAATATTCCACCGGACCAACAAAGCACCAAATATATCCTACCACAACAATTTGAACTATACAACCTGGCTACCTATATTGTGTACAAAGGCGCAAATTTTTGCTACGGCTACCCTGTTTTCGGCTACTGTTTTTCTCCATTCGGGCCAACTAGCCTTCCATTCCAACATTTTCTATGCAAGGGCTATCTCGCCTCCTATCAGAGGTCCAGAAAGCCTGGTCTGCCCTATAGCCCTCTCCCTATGGTTTCTTTGGTCTGTCCCAAGCGATCTATTTGTCTGCCCTGTAGCCGCAATGGTTCCTACATTAGTTCCAACCTCTTCTATATCGTCTTCAAGAACCGACAAATTGTCGCCTATTTCCTCATCTACGGATACGCAATACAAGGCAATACCATAATACACCACACTCCCACGCCCACCAACACCCACCCACGCCCACCGATTCTTGTGGCCAACTAGTATAGAACCCCATATAGAAAGAAAGATATAGTATCCACATGGCCCCAATAGTCAGCGATAATTTGTTTTGCTGCAACACGTGTACCCAGATTCAATCGAGCTCTATTTGTGTTGGTTGTAGAGAAATACAAAAAGAACCCCACCGTGTTTCCAGAAATCCCGCCAGTCGGCACTACAGTAGCTGGCTCCCCCAGAAAAGAAATTGTTGGGCATGTGTCGAAAGAGATTGCGAAAAAAAATGCATGGATGGGGGTGTGACCCACTCTACATTGTGCAGTACGAGGATAGCCATGTGCCGTGTGCGGCAAGCGGATATTGTTTTGCTCCTGGACCTCCGTCGTATCCGTTAGCTTTATAGTGCTGCATTGCTTTGCGCACCCCGGTACTGGATGCGTATTGCTTTGTGTGCCCCAGCGTATTGCTAGTGTTTTGCTGGAGTATTGCTTTTTGCGGCAAAATGGATTGCTGGAGTATTGCTTTCGCGGGACAGCTAGAGCACCTCAACTGGATTGTGCGGAGAGCACCCAATATGCACACTATTGGGCCCCGTATTTCTTCCAGCGGTTCCGATAGCCGCTCTACCTCTTTTACCAGAAAGTTTCCATATGCTGCAAAATAGCACCGTTCGTTTGGCCCCTCGAAATGTTGTCCTGGCGAATTGGTGCATTTGTATACCTCTTCGGACATAGCCGCTGTGTGGACCAATTGGTGGGCTTTTGGGACTTTTGTTTCTATCAAATTTGTGGATGTGTAATCGGTTCTAAGCTAATTGCCACCACAAAGACCAATAAAGGCTAAGGGCTCTGCATATTCGATGTAGACACCTTGGCCTATGGGCATGCTAGCATGACGAAGTCGGACCCGTAAAGGGGTCGGTTCCGACTAAGGGTGAGCAAAAATCTTGTACAAGCTGTTTCGGAGAGAATAGTGTAGATAATTGGGGGTGCGCCAGAACCCCCAGTTTCTATACTACTCAAAGACGCAAAACAGCATCGATAATGCACTAACAATGCGTGGACAGCTTGACAGCCACAAAAAAATGACCCTAGTTCTGATCGAAAGCGCTGTGCGCGACGATGTAACTAGAGCTTGCGAAGAGGCCTTCCAGCCTGAGTCAGTGTTATCCGTACAGTCCTTGTAAATCTGAGCGAAAATCACACGTCGCCTAAGAGGGCATCGCCTTCTTGGCCGAAACCCGTCACCCACATTGGGCTGCTAATCAACGACGCCGGGTGGAGAATCGGTCCCTGTTAACGCCGGGATGTCGACGAAACACCTGGTCGTTAATAACATAAATCTCCCCCCCCCACCCCCCACCCACGAGGATAGTGGTGAGCTGTGCATGCTTGGCTTTGATAGATGGTCGCGGTTGTCCCACACGCCCGTGGCTTCATATCAAATTATATATGTATATTTTATTTATATATATATATATATATATATATATATATATATATATATATATATATATATATATATATATATATATATATATATATATATATATATATATATATATATATATATATATATATATATATATATATATAACGCCATCCAGTAGTGTATTATACATCTCATGTATCGCAATACGGTGTATAGAAACGAAACAGTTACTCACCACCTCTTCGGACTGCAGTACGGGTGGGTCTAAAACAGAAAGAATTTCGTGAACTTGAGGGTAAACCTAAATTAACTATGACCTTCGGGAAACAAATTCCATGCGACATACGACTGCTCAAATAGAACGCAGGTACAGGTATTATCTTTTTTCAAAAATAAAGCACTTGTTATGAAAACAATAGTGTAGACAGAGAGGTAGGGATATTAAGGTCACTTACGAATTTTAATGACGATTTCTCTCATAGCGAGCAGCTCCAATCGCGCTTACATAACAAGAGGTTGTATGGGTTATATATGCTGCAGTCTTAGGAGGGTAACACCGAGGTAACTCCCTGTTGTATGTGCCCCAGATCAATGGTTCACGGAGCTCTCAACAAACCATCAACTACTGTGGGTGGGGTTTTCCGTCCCTCTTGTCGTAGATGAGTGTATTTAGGAAGGCCAACAGGGAAGCTAGTAGGTGGAAACATTCACAATCAATTACAGCAATAATTACTTCGGTAAATCAGCATTGTCGTTCACCATTCATAGGAAGCACATATCATCCTGATCCACAACACCTGATGTCGCTCTAGCCACTAGCCGGACTTCATGTATCATCTTAATATTCAAATCTCTGTTTGATGACAATACCCCCAGAAAATAGATATCCAAACACAAGAGGGGTAAAATGAAGTCCCAAATCCAGTTATTAGTTTTCCAGTCAGAGGAGGTGTGAATCCTGAATGCACACCGTAAGCCTGTTATGTGCAGTTCATGCGGTATATTACACCATTGTCACCAAGATGCATCGATCTTTACGCTTCAACGCTACCCGCAGAAGTGTTCACCCCCTTTAAACCACACACCCCCACCTCCAACAACACAGAATCCCCGTCAAACACCCGCCGCCAGTCTTCATCGTCGCCCACCTGAATGATATTGATCAACATCCGTAAAGGGAAACGAAAAACCGATGAAGCTAAAAGCCCCTTTTGTCTCGACGACGATTTGCGGACCTGGCGGCAGCGACGTTTGACTTTTAAGTGTATGTAAGTGGATGAGTGCGGTGGTGGGGATGATTTGGGATAGGGGTTCCATGAAGGGGTATGTCTGGAATCAACATGGCATATGATCAATACCACAAGAGAGAAATAACCAGATCAATTAGTGTCGATCAATAAAACCATATTTGTATATTGATATTAGTTATATGTAATGGGCCGATTAGACATCCATCTATAGCACGACCATAATGCCATATACTATATAGGCATAGATTGAAATGACCAATCCATAAACATGGGCTACAAACTATCGCCGTTTTGTACTGAATTATTATTATCATAACAAGAAGTAGCCAACTTAAAGGCAGTCTGAGTTAATTCACTATGCTCATATGAGCAATGCCACTGAATGCGAGTTGTCTGCTGCCTCTTCTGCTATATTCGTATTTGTGGGATTAAGGAACAGTGTTTTCTAGGTGCTTTTGGAAACACAAAATAAACTTTATAAAACATTTCTATGATAATGTCAATATTAAACAATAATTTTAACTGGGTTATTTGTAGCCTCCTTGTAGAAATCATATACTGAGAAATCAAAATTTAGAGTGATTATTTGTGATACAGATGGCCAAAATGTTGTTTTTGCACTTTTTCCCCACAAATTATGGCACTACTTTGGACAACATACAAAATGTAAAATGAAATATATATGTTCAATTACTTATGTCCAATTGCTGTATGGTGGATAGGGTAATATTATTACAAATTATTGACTGTAAATCAAATGCTTCATATCTAAAAAAAATAATATTCAAAAACCTGTGATTGCCCAAAAGATTTTCTCCATTTCTGATGTATGTTTGCATTTTTAAAATCACCATTTAAACCACCAAAATGGATACAATTGGTAAGTGTGGGCTACTGTTGTACCCAGTGGGCACAACACGTGGAATCCACGTGGAAATCATGTGGATTTTTGATGAATTGGTGGATCCACGTGTTTTCACGTGATATCCACGTGGATTCCACGAGTATTAATCACGTGGAATTTACGTGTCAAAAACACGCGGAAAAGACGTGTATTTTAGGACCCATTTGTAAATTATTATTTAAATATTCTTTTTTTCAGTTTATACCAGAAATATGGCCATGTGTTAACCTGACAGCCCCAGCTAAGCTTGTGCTAGATATGCCAAGATATAGTGGGTTTCACAACTTTTGGTGCTATCGATCTATGAGCTCTGGGGATGATGACGGTTTTTGGCTTTCATCTGCTTAGTTACTATCGTGACAGGGGTCTCCTGGAATAATGAGCCGAAATTCAGGTGAGATACTCTCCAAACGTAGGCGAGGTTCGAACCCGTGACCTGCTGGTCCGTGGTGGAGACCCCACCGGGGGTTAACCGCTAAACGCTGATTGGCGCGATTTGCTGCAGTTTTGGAAAGTTGAGAATTCATTTGCTATATTTTGACAGTTTCTAAGTTTACATGTGAGTCATATTCAAATGTTATTCTTTCAATGAAAATAAGTTTACTCAAGTAGCTGTACAAAAACTGCTTGCCGTATATAATGTCTTCATGGTTTATGATTTTATGCTCATTGGTGCATGAAACCTGTATTATCGCTCTCAGCAAAGTGCCAGCCGTTGCAGCTAGTTAGTTGCAGCGGAAAGGCTGTAGGCACGCCTCGTGGTTTTTCGGAGGCTTGCTCCTTAATACACCACAACCATCTTATACACACGCCATGGTTCATCTGTTGACTGTTCCTCCATCTCACAGTCATCGTTCATCTGTCAGTCTAGCTCTGGTGTAACGGTAACATGAATTTATACCAGACGTCTTGTAGGGCTACTGTCAGTCCATCTCACAGCCATCGTTCATCAGTCAGTCCATCTCACAGTCATCGTTCATCCGTCAATCCGCTCCACACGGTCGTCATCGCTCATTTGTCACTCAGTCCCACAGTCATGGCTCATCTGTCACTCATTCTAGCAGTCGTCGGTTGAGCAATGATGCATTGATGGTTTTCCTTTAACATAAGTGCACATTTGTGAATATTTTCTTTAAATATTTTCTCTGTTTTAATGCTGCTATTGAGGAAGGTATTATTTATGAGTTTGTAGTCAGCAGCACAGTAATTGAACACTGCATAATTTGTTTGTGCACAGTTTTTCAGGAGCGCTGCCTCTCCTGCCTCTGCAAATCAGGGATATACTGAACAGGCAGGAGAGGAGAGAGCTGGCCGATAGTGGCAAAATGCTTCCTGAAGCTGTGCAGATGAACAGCACTGAGGAACTTCAACATTTAAATGAGCAGTTTATGGACAACCAGAGAAAGAATTTGTGGGTATGTAAAATTGCAGTTTTTTTTAAGGAGGAGTGGGCATTAGATCTAATAAACAGCAATGAAATATTTTCCAAATGTCACATTTTTGTGTCAGTTTCAGAAGTGTATGAAAATCATTGTGCAGTGTCCGGGATACGATGAACGATTTGACAAGCAGGTGAGATTATCTATGTATATGTATATGATGTAAATCCATGATCCAAACAACTTGCACTTATGCATTTTGTCTGAATTGGCAATGTTTAAGAAATTTTCATGCACCAATTGTATTCATTCAGACATATTGCTTGCAGATTAATCACTAATTCCCTGCAGTGCAAGCTTAACATGAACGGGTCAGGTGACAAAGCCAGCTTTGAGAAAATGGCACTCTGCAAATTAATTGTCGGTAGGTTCACCATTGGCTAATTACTTGAAAGTCCAGGATAGTTTTTGATTTTAATGATACACAATAAATAATGAAAGTCAGTTGTACGATGTATGAAATTAGATAGCTTATATTGTCCTCTTTGTACTGTGCAGAAAGTGTAGTGAAGGTTCATGGGTTCACCGAGGCTGCTGTTAATGTCTTTCTAGCCAACCGACTAAGGAATGCACCCAAGAGAAGTTTAAATATTGCCTATTGGTAATGATTGTTGATTTACTCACACATTTATATTTTTCATAGATTTGACTAGATGGTTTACTTAAAGAGCCACTTACATGCAAAATTCAAATTTGTGTTGTCATCTAATTATGAAGATGATTTTGTGACATTTTGACAACAGTATGACTGAGATGTCATAACTGGTTGCCGAGATATTACCGATCAAACTCGCAGACTTTCCTGTATGAAGTCATAAAACTCATTCACTCACTTTCGTTTAGTGGTTTACTGATGAAAGCCATTTACCCAGACGAATTTGACTGATTTGTGTCAATTAGGTGACGTCACCCAGAAAGTCACTTAAAAATTATCATCAAAATGCGATAACAAAAATTCGGTTTTGCATTTCAGTGGCCTTTTAAGTACATTTTATAATTTGCATTTTATTAGGGTGAAAGTAAATCATGTTATATCTGTGTATATTCATGATGCTCATGCATGTAGTGACCGGTTTAATGTGTTTCATGAACAAACCTGCCTTTTTCCACTAATTTGTTGCCTTTGTATGTTGACATTTGCTCATAATGTTTAAAACATGTTTAATATTGTTATTTGTGATCATGTAGCACTTATAGTTGGATATTTCTGAGAAATAAATGTACTTGGTTCAATGATCTTGTGAAATATATTAAAAAACAAAAAATTTACAAAAGAGGAAGTAAAAACCACCTGAATACAGATATTTTGTATCGTTGAATTTAGGTGGAAGAGCACACATGTTTTCCACTTGTCCATATCCACGTGATTTCAACTTGCCTTTTACGCGTATTATCTACGTGAATTACACCAGTTTCTCCACGTATTTTCCACGTGGATTCCACGTGTTGTGCCCACTGGGGTACATTGTAAGTTTTTATCAGTGGAATTGAAGATTTATTTAAGCATAAAGACCACTTGGAGTGAGAGCCTCATAAAAAAAATATCATTGCTAATTTGAACGAAAATTTCGTTTTTAAAGGGAAATTATACCAGTAAAAAAACTTAAAACTTCATTAATACCTTATCGAATGATGTCAATTCCACAATTAGGTCATAATAGTATATTCCCCTATACAAATTTACTTTACTTGCTCAATAACCACCCTATGAATGTCAGTCATCATGAATTTTAAACTAAACCATTTTAGATTCTTAACATAACGAAAATCTATGTGGTTGTCACACCAGAGGGAACATTGCTATGAATATGTGCTAAAATATGCAGTGACTAGTTCAGATTTTGCTAAAGCTGTCTCTGTGAAAACCTTGATTTGTTCAAACCACACCTAAATGATCTCAGATATGTACACTAAAATTAGCTGAATATTACATTTCTAATCATCAATCATTTAGAACAATTTGCCCTATGTTTTGAATCCCTAAATCAACCTCAACTTAATACCAAGAATAATGTTCATTGGCCTTTGATGTCATACTATCTAAGATATTAATCGTTTCAGCAGAAAGGTTGGAACATAACAAGACTGTGCACTGAGCTCTTTTTTAATCATTGATATGTTGCATTTCCTTTTTAGCTGATCATTTTACCTTGAGGGCAGTCCTGATATATGGAATAATCACAATACACATTCTTGATCATTTATGTGCGAGTAATCATTGATGCCCCTCAAATGGTATAAAGTGGAGTATATGTTTTTATTTACTGCTAAGAGTGTACTGTAGACTGAACATTCAAACTAAACTGTTATCCCCAACTTACCATTACATTTGATTGTTTGTATACTTATTCATGACACATCTAAATGAGAAACAGACACTCACTACTAGCCATTAATATCACATAACCACCAGAAGTTGCTGCAATGTTGTTTTGCTGTTCCACACTCAAAAGCCGCTGTCATATTATCATTTACCCAGCCACCGACGCTCGGTTCCCGATATATGCTTCCGAGCACCAAGTGACTGAACCCTCTTGCGCCCATCCGCCGCGAATAAACCTTCAAGTGATTCAAATACCCCAAAACATCTCTATAATCCCATCTCCCGTGACCCATTTAAATGTAGCGCCTTATCTTCCCAAACCTCTTCCGTATCCTACTCCAACGCTGACGGGGTGCTGCTCGTATACACAGCAGGCGACAATCATCTCTACAGCGGTAACTGCCCTTTAATCAGAGCAATATCCAGATTCTCCAGCTCTTACAGCTGCATTGCCTGGGTACTGTGATACCAAAAGTCGATTTGTGCTGGTATATGCAAGTCCTGTGAATCTGAGAAAGTTCGAACTGAATTCGTTTAGGAAATTCAATTCTGGTTCACCTAGCTATGTGTGGGTATGCTGTACACGCAAGTCTGACAAAACTTTTATGGTAAGAAAGCCCTCAGTAAATACATGCTTTGTCGGGTTGGCAGTAGCATGGAGAGAGAGTGTATATATATTAGAAGGGAGGGCAGAATGAAGTTTTCTTGATTGATCGTTTTTAACTAGCTGTAATATGAGGAAAGACAAATATACCCAGATAGTTTCCTATCATTTATGTAGTAAGAGTGTCTCTTCAAATAACACTCGCTTTTTCACATTCTGAGTTTCATGGCAGAGTACCATCGTGATTCTTAGAAGATACGAGATGGAAAGAAGAGATGGACAAACTGTTCATTAGGATGTTCCAATAGCAGAGTTAAACGGGATGACAGTTTCACCCACTCATGCCAAATGGTTCTGAATCGTGCAAATGACTGCATATCAACGAAGTTCCATAAACATATCCCATTCAGTTATACTCGCCTCCCTTTGCCAAAGTTGTAATTTGAAATATCTCTAGGACGCGTTTCGTTGCCATGGCGCCGAAGCTATATGGCATGGGGAGATTTCTCAGCTGATGACAAAGAGTTTTTAAATTGACAGTACCGTTTTATTTTTGGTCATCCAGAAGAGATAATCGATGTGTTGAGAAGAGCCTCCTTTGTAACGATCCGTGTGAAAATCCACAAATAATAAGTTTTGGAGAGTTATCCGGTTTTGAAGCCGCAATTAAACACATACAACTTAAACACCTGATCGATCATCACTCGGATCTGCATATCACTTTCATTCTCCTAGATTTTGATGTAATTCATTTAGCAATTGAATGAAGACTAAAACGGTATGACCATTTGCCTTAAACACATAATTCGCTAGCTCCGGTCATAACGGTAACATGGATTTATACCTGACGTCTTGTAGGGCTAATAATTCGCGACACAACTTTTATGGCCTCGAAAAAAATAAAAAAATTCGCCTTTTCGATGGCAATTCAAACCACATTTAATACAACCTCGAAAAATAAAAATGGTACCAAATGAAAACAACTTCTTTATTTACAATATATTAAAAGAACGAAATGTACCATAGCGCCATATGTTCTCAGTGGCCACTTACAGAAGACTAGCCAACAGCCAAAAACGGCCCTGTCCCAACGAGAACAGTCCTAACAGATGCCAACAAGTACTGAAGTAGGGTCTATAGCTTAGCCCGTCAGGTTTCATTACCGAGACTCGAGAGGAAGTGCAGCAGCATCTCCCCTACGATGATCTATGACTATGGTTCGCAAGAGCTAGGGCTATATCGACAATTTTGTCGGATTGTCGGACATGTTGACGGTTGACAATTTGTAGGCGCACCGAAAAAGTACGTCGCATCATAACATAGAACACACGAGTTAAAATCCATTTAAAATTTACCTCTGATTGGGGAATATGACGATGCTTATTTCGACAACAATACCAACCACGTGCAAATAATGCATTAATGGCGTTGACTTTCGAAAAGTAACGAGTAGCAACGACACCTGGTGACCTTTGTGTGCTATCGACTAAACATTATGATTAAGCATTGACGAACATAACATTATGACGACGTCGGTATACGTTCGAATATGGCTTGTTATAATGCAATTTAAAGTTTTGGATGTCATAGTGCTCAATATGATAACCAAGGACATGTAAAACCAAAAGAAGTCATATCTTAGACTTTTTATTTCATGTTTTCATGCTTATTAGCAACAATTATCTTGGCTCATGGGATTCGTGGATAACCCCGCGTTACAGTCAACGGCTGCGAGGTAAAGCGGCGGGATATTTAAATAATTGTATGAAATGTGATTAAAGTAAGATAATCGCTCCTGGAATACAAGGCAAAGTCTTACCTCGATAATATTCTAAACTGCCTGCGTCCACGAGAGACAGCCCAAAATCAATGCGCAGTAATGGAGATGAAATATAAAGCTACAATAAACATGTGTGGATTGTTTAAAAAGCTCACAACGAAAAGTTATAGGTTTGGAATGCATTCTTTGTACCAGTCCCAGAAGATTTGCCCTCATTACTTTCATTATGACACAATCAGAAGCAGCCATTCACTCGATGAACGTGTCACCGAGGCCAACTGGGCTAGTTAACGAGTAACCCTGTTAGTAGGTAAGCATGGCAATCCGATAGTCATCAGAGGCGATCTTCCATAACACATGTCACTCGTCGCCATATATAGTGGATCATCCTGGTCAATCCCACTGGTCATAATTACTTTCCTCTTGGGTGTTAGCATGTTCTTCGTTGCCACTGGTCGGACTCTGAGCACCGCTTTCTGCAGCCGGGGAAGCGCTGTTACCAATTCCTACATCAGGGGTGTCATCACCAGCATTATTTTTTTTCTCCTCAGTTATTTGCTCCGAATGCGTGACCCATCTCACCTTCTGCTCATATTCCGTGCCCCATGGAATGAAGTTCAATAGATACTTCTGTTTAGGGACATTATAGTACACTGGTATCTGTTTGCTCATGTTAGCGTGTAGCTCGACCATCTGAAACTTATGACGGTTGGCTTCTTTATCACTGTCAATATCTAGTTTCCTCGCCTCCGTCAAATGATGTTTGTACAGCGAAAACAGCCCCGCCATAATCAGGCCTAGTATTATCATAATGATACATCTGGTGATATATACGCACAACTGTAGCTGTCGCTCATGATGTCTGATATCACGCTCGTTTTCATATTGCAGCTCTGCTATCCTACGATCGTAATCGAGTTCCATCTTACGAACAGATACGAAGCTGTCGCTGATTTTATCGTCTGCTTTAGCCACATCACTGATTCGTTTTCGATTGATCCCTTCTCCAAAAGCGGGCGATTGATTGTCTTCTTCTACAGACATATCCATCCTATTTACCTGACGTCCAATCCATGTCACATTAAACTTGTTCCGGGAAGTGTTTGTAGAGGCGAGGTCAGACTAGCCAATAGGTAAATGATACACGGTATCTGCCAACCTTCACCAAGACTGCACAGAGTGGTTTTCGTTTCGTTATGAACAATGATGATGCACCGAACCTATTTGATTATATACCCCGCATTGTAACACAGCGGCGAACGGATGAATGCGAAAGTGAGGCCGCCGATATCCCGATGTAATTTGGTTAACCCTTTGGTTTGTAAATATGTCCTCGAATACTGATATCTTCCATTGATCACAAAACTGTAATTCCAAGTTCCTGAATTGTGATGTCCTTTGAGTTATCAAATGCAATTGTGACAACACAACAGTCAATGTGATGTTATGATTATACTCCACTTGACGGCGCTGTTGCCGGGCGCATATGTGTCCCCCCGGGGGGGGCACTTGGCCTTTTTCTGGATAGGGGTGCGCCGCGGGACCTCGAAAACCCGTACCCGTCGTACAAGGTCAAAATGGCGAAAAGCATACCCCGTCGTACAAGGTATTATGCGAATGTATAACCCGTCGTACAGATTGAAGCTGAAAAACATACCCCGTCGTACAAGTATGAGGCCCAAAAACCCGACGCATAAGTCGAGAGGCCGAAAAACTTACCCCGTCGCGCGGCACATATATACTACCTCTATACACTTAAGTGACCCCCCCCCCCCGGGATGTGTCCCCACTCTCCATGGCAGACATGTTTGACGCTATGCTAACTTAACAGCCTGCCCAGAAGCCGATGCGCAAGGAAATCGATGTGTCCCTTGTGTTCTTTGTCAAAAGTGCGACTGGCGAGTCTTCATTCAATGACATTAGGTGAATTGGCCGACTGCCGAGGTAGCCTACTCGATGTGAACTCTGTTTGGTACTTGAGGGTTGTGGGATTACGTCTCCGTACTGGCTGACGACGCTGATTACGTCGGAAACACATAAAAAACCAAACGTACACAATTTGGGGTGTCATTTATACCTCCCGTTTGTCCGACTCAGATCTCCCACAGCCGCCTTTCAGACCTTATATATTCGTTGTTCAATATGTCGGATAGGTGTACGCTTAGCATACATACGCCTCAGTCGCATTACCACCTAAGCGCTCTCATAAACATATTACATAAAGATGTACGGGGAGAAAAAGGTATCGTTGTCTGTCGCGAGACATGTTACAAACATCCATACGGGCCATGGCAAGTTGTACCCTGACTGCACTCATGAAGAGTTAGATGACAGACAGTAGTAGTATAGAGATTGGGGGTACGAGCACAGCTACCAAACTGGACTAACATGAGCCAGCGAACCGCTCACACCTCCCCCCTCCATACCAGGAGCCCTTCCAGCCTCCCATGGTCCAGGGCCATACCAGTAGTTAGTCACCATAGAGGTCATCGAGTGAGAAATATCTGCGACCGTCGCTGTAAGTTCCATTTTTCACGCGATCGAGGTCCTGTATAAACTGGGCAACCTTAGCGTCGTTCTTCTCGATAAAGTCGGGATCAGGACGAGCGGTTATCAATCTCATTGTAAAGAGCTTCCAACAGTAGAAACCCCCCGTCGGCATCTCCGTGGTCCCACTCGGTCATCCCAACCAAGGACCGTGATGCTCCTTTTCCACCTCCAGGCAACTATTTAACCTCCCATTCGCGCCATAGTCGCTGTCTTCAAGCCCCTCCACCCCCGCCAACCCCCATGCCACCGTCTCCTTATACTTCTTTCGATCCTTGTGATACACCTGGTTATACACCTCAGCCCTCCCCAGGTCCTCAAAGGAGCACAACCAGAAAACGCAGTCGACAAACACTGTGATGGTCGCCACCGGACTATGGTGCAGCCCCAACAGAACCTGAGGCTTATACATGTTCTGAATCACCCTCCCAGGACTCCGAGTGTAGAGGCACTTTATCTCGAGCAGCACAACCTCCTCAGGATGCCCCAGACAGACAGCATCCACTCCTTCCCCCCGGCCACACGGCCGCTGGATAAGTAGCACACAAAAGCCATCCGGAGAGTAGGCCGTTGCGCCACCCTGAATATAGATATATTATCTCCCTTGACCTTGATGTCGTACACCTTCTCCAATACCGCAATTGCAACCTCCTCAAAAGTCGTACCCCAGAGGCAGGGCGCGCTAAAGTGAACACCCTTGTTGCTAGTTTTTTCAGTCAGCTTCTTACTATTGCTGCTGAAGTAGTTTTGCCCTATGATGGCGGAGTAGTCACTTTCTCCAACGCAGCCCTTTCTCGTGGTCTCCCACTGGTCCGTATTTTGCTTGAATCCAGTATGATCGCTGCAGAAAGATTTTATCAACACCTTCATTATACCCAACAAACACCACTCTTTAAATGGACGGTCGGTCGGCTGCACTTACCGCGGTACCGGCACAATCACCTCCTGCGACCCCCGTCGACCTAGGCGGTGAGTGGGGTGGAGATGCCCTAATCAACATCTTAGCCTTTATGTCCCTTTTCATTCGAGTATATTTTTTGATCTCGGCCGAAACAAGCTTAAACTCATCGTCTGAGATAAAGCGATCTTCAAGCGCCGCCGAAATAATATTTGTTACCGTGTTTAGTTTGCTCTGTGCCAGAATTTGAATCTGGTCGTGCTTCTTTACCTTCACCGAGAGTCGCCGGCTGATGACCTTTCCTGCGATTGCAACCAGCACGTACACAGTCCCCTTAGCACCCAAGACTGTAGCAATGGGGGCAGCAACCACCGTAGACATCAGAACCGCACCACTTGCGTCAAGACACATACCCACAGCAACTAAAGCAGTGTCTACAGCGTCCACTGAGTTTACTGCACACCTATATTTTTAATACATAGCACCATATTTCTCAATTTCTTCTCAAGGTATTGCTTCTTAAGACTGATCTCATTCAGCCGATAGGATTGCCCTAGACCACATGGAGGCAGCTCCCGATTTAAAGGTGCAGTCGTTGGTTGTTGTTTCATACTGCTGATTTATACGTCTACAAGTCAAGTTCAATTAAGAGTGAAGCTACAGACCAAGTTGCCCCTCTGTTAATATTAGTTGTATAAAAGTTAATAACGTTGCCTTGTTCTACCTGTTAAGGCTGGTCTAAAGATATTACAACAGCCCGTTGGTCAGCAGGCTTAATTATTCCTTCCACTTGATTTGTTCCATTAATAACATGAACGACTGCTATAGGACCAGTATCAGCACCAACACCCGAAGACAACCCCATGCGAATGATCCTACCACCACATTTCATGGTATATCCACAGCATGAGTCGTGCGAGTCTCGACCCCTAGCCCCATGGCCAAACGACCACTCATATCCTCTGTGAAGGGGCCCACTTGCTTCTGCCCATATAGTAATGAGGGGTTTTGTCTGGGAGTTTATGTGTTCTCTCAGGTCCCTACGATGCTGTCTCTGTCTCTCATCAACATACTTTTTATTAGCAGCATCTTCAGGCGATATTGGGTCTCCCAACTGAACGATTTTATTATCTCCCATTTCAAGGTCTCCAGTCATAGTACCCCCACTTTTATCCATTTTTTGTGAGTCACCAATAGCTACATAGGTCTTTGTGGCATATTTCGAGAGGTCGGCGCCGCCCTGATCCGGTTTCAGTTGAGTTCCATAAATACTCGCTTTTATTGACATCTTGTAAATTGAAGAACAACACCAATAGTCAGGTCGTGATTGTTCAATATACGTCCCTTATTATCCTTTATCCGAACCTTTAACTCATTCACAGCTTCGACAGTAACACGTTTTAACACAGGATTAGCAATGTTTGTGGTTATGATATCACCGAAAGAGCAGCCCCCACAACCCACTTCAAGAAGCGTAGTGGGCGCACCATCAAGCATGTTGTGCGAGGTACTGACTTGATCGAGGTGGACATAAAGTGGGTTAAAAATGCTAAAGTTCACAGGCCAGCCACCTTTGTGAGTACCTGAAGGAATCCATTCTCCACCCAGGCCTTTATCAAGACCCAACATCTCGAAAACACACCGTCACATCGTAAAGACCCAGAAGGAGGAACTGAGAGGGTAACAATCCCAGATGAATCATCAACCTCCAAACTAAGACCTAAAATATCCCGATTTATAACTTCAAATTCCTCCTGTATACGCTTGAAGCTCCAAAGGCCAGGCGGGAGACTAGAACCCCTCTGACCCATAACCATCGGGCAGCCATAGAAGGGGCACATCTGATTCAATGTTATACCAACTCACAGTATACGTGATTGACCTAAGACCTACATATAGATCACCAGCAGTGTTGTCAATAGCATTTTGCGTCGCCGCTTTGAACATTTGACAGAGTGTGATACATAGCACTATGAATAAACAAGCCTTTAGTTTCAATAGAAAAGCTACATATGATACGGGCGGGGTGTATCCAGCCCCATATGGTGTGGGAGATAAACTCACCCGACAAACAATTCAAGTTGTTCACAATGGTGGTACATTCACAGCAAAGTTTCCTGATCTATTCAGTAACTATAAGGTGCCGCCGGTAACAGCTGACAAAGTAGTAAAAGACTGGTTGACAAATCCAATGCAGTTTTGGCAGAACCATTTAAACTTTGCAGTGTGGTGTGCATCAGCCAGCTGCGGCGTGTCATCCCACGACCTCCTCGAGGCTGGGATTCCACTCGTGAAAGCTCTCTACACCTTTCACCTTTATTACACAGTGCATCGCCTATTAGCAGAACTGCAAGCGCCTTTACCTCAGGATCATGCCTATGACCCCTATAACAATACATATGACAAGAGGGCATATGAGAGACTATGCACTAACTTTGGTGTTCAACCAAACACAGACTGGCGTCAGAAGGCAAACGTAGCTAATAGTGGCCTTGGTATCTTATATGCACATGATGTGTATGGTTACGGGAGTGTCGTCAAGGTTGCTGGTCGAAACGTTCGTTATGACCCTACACGGATGGCCTTTGAAGCAGAAAAGGATACAAAGCCATGTTTTGCCCACGGGAGTAACCTACAGTCCTTTCAGGAGAGAATGGGTGCTGTTCTACATATAGCACAGGGACCTGAAGCCTTGAGTACCTTCATACTGGACACGTCTGAGGGCTTTACACAGACCGGCATTGAGCAACTAAACGACAGCATTCTGACCTATGTCTGGGCCATTCTTAGTGCTCAGGCGCAGACCCGTTCAGAGATACTAGGTGTTGGAACGTCTTTTGATGCCCGAAAGCAATTTCAGGCCAACTTTGAGGATGCCATCAACTCCCCAGTGGACATTCCTTCATCCATCCGACGGTATCAGAACGTCCTCCAGAATGCCTCCTCAAAGGTTGATTATGTGTTTGGAACGGGCCTGTACATGGCTCCATCAGATATGAGCCTCGCCATTGGAAACGTTGTTGGGTACAACAATCTGATTACTATCGCAACTGAGGAGCAGCAGATCGGCAGCAATGCTGATGTCAACTTAGTTCCGGTGGTTCCAGATAGAGGAAGCTTTGACCCTCCGCCAGATACAGATACAGATACAGATATGGAACTCCCCTCTCCAGGGCCGGCCCCTATGGCCGAGACTGGTCTGCATGGGGCGCAAGAGGATAAGAAAACCGCTCTTATTATAGGTGGAATCGCTATAGGCTTAGCTGTGCTTTGGTTTGCTACGCAGTAAGTCACGGAGTATCAGGAGGATAACTCCCCCCTCCCCCACAGCTGCGGCCCATACATGTTCTGCCATCCAACCAGCCACCTTTGCAGCTGACTTAAGCAGCCATGATACGATTGAGCCAATGATTCCTGGAAGGGCAGTGATGACGATCAGTTGCACGGTAGTGGCAGGGCCGTGGAGAATGCGTCTGAGGGTATCACCATACAGATCACGAAAAAGGCACAGACAGCCGCCGCATTCAATGGTTATATGTATATTGTAATGGATACACAGCTTAACATAAAAGATGGCAGGTGCGTCACCGCAGTCTACTAACAAGGTTTTGATGAAACTGAAAACTGAGTCCCTGTTCGGCAATTGTTTGTGGGCAGACAGGATGTGGGAAAACCGCATTCATCCTCGACCTACTTGAAGGGCCCTTCTTCGGTGCCTTCGAACATTTTGTTATCCTCTGCCCTACCATACGTTTCAACAAGGCCTATCAGACGCAGTCATGGGTGTGGGATGATTCAGAGGTCTACGTCGTTGATCCAGGGGAGCGGCTCCATGACCACCTGAGGGCTTTCTACCACTGCTTCAAGGGTGAGCCTACCCTCTACATCATTGATGACTGTTCGGCAACACAGGCCCTAACCAAGGAGAAAGACATGTTATCTGAACTGGCCATTAGCAGCCGCCATGCACAGCAAAGTGTCTGGGTCCTCACCCAAAAGTACTCTGTGCTGAAGGACTTACGTGAGCAGACTCGTTGGATGGCGCTCATTAACACCAAGGACAGTGACTCGTTTGAAGACGCTTTGCGTGAAAATGATGTAATTCCAACAAAGGAGGAACGTGTCACAGTACGCCAACTACTATCAAAGGCCAAGCACGCAAAATTGCTGATGAAGACTGATCAACCTACTGCATATGCCGTCGATAGAAGTGATATTGGCCTTGATAGCAGCCGCTGTCTCAGTAATCAATTTAGGTTTCTTCATCTGGGTAGCAGTGCAGTATTTTGAAGCTCCAAGGCGTATTTGTATATTCATGGATCCTGATACCATTATTGATAAACTCCTTGAACTGGACACAGCTAGCTTAGTGGAGACAAAGTCTGGGGGAGCGGAACGTAGTTGCACCCCTGGTGTAGATGTGTCTTCTAAGAGAGATAGGCTTGCTGCCTCATAGCCGGGGGTCAGGCCCATCAGTACCTTGGTTTGGAGCACCTTACAATTGACCAGGTTGAATCAATGTCTGATGAAGAGATCATAAAGCTGTATGTGAGATACGAGGCTCGGCTAGGCGCTAGCATGACGCGCACTATAGGTCAGTCATTGCTACAGCTATACTCAGGTATAGCTTGTATATGCTAATTACAGACCTCGAGACTGACCCGTTTGTTGGACATGCACTAAGCACTGCCACTGAGCTATATCATTGCTGTGGTATGTTTTTAGCTCCATTAACTGCGGCTTTAACAACAGATGAGCACTGACAATTTGGAAAAACACAGAATCAATAGGGGCCAGTGGAGAGGAAGACACTTCCTCGCTATAGTATGTGCTTAATTTAGTAAGTAAACATGGAAGAAACGAACACGAATCAAGGAGAGATAAAATCAGTGACCACTACGAAAAACGCTAAAAGGGTTACGGCAGGACGAAAGGTTGCTGCAGCTCGAAAAGCCAATCAAAATAAGCTTCTAAGAGAGCTCCGAGAGGCTAAGGTCGCGCTTACAGATGCTAAAGACGAAGCTGTCAAGCCAATATCAACGAGCAAGCCTCCGGAAAGGTGGGCGTGGGAAAGATGGGCTGTGCCTTTAGTTGTCGGGGTGTTTGGACTCGCATTGTATTGCTACAGGCACCAGATGGTAGCCTCACACACTAAACAGGTTGTGGTACAAAATCCTACGAACGCTCATTTAATGGATCCGTTTTATATGGAATAAGATGACAACACCAATTACTGATAGAGAAATGCTAGTCACCCACTGTACCACGGTGCAGTTGTTTCCGGTATTTCAATAGGTTATGCTAAGCTTGCGAAGATGGCTCTGGGTGCTGGGGTGCCACGTCTTGATTTCACTCCACGGGACCTGGCTATGGCTGTTGCCGATGTATCACTAGCTATGGCCACAAATGATATGCTAATTAAACAAGGGATCTTACCAGTTGATATACTAAAGTAATGGCCACACTCGCGCTGCTTGTTGGAGGCGCTCTTGTTAACGCCCTTGCATTCTTTGGGAGCAACTTTTTATTCTCTAAATTACGAAGCAGCCAAGTGGACGCGGAACATAAACGCCATGATATGGCAATCGAGGAGCTTCAATCTGCTCAGGCAGCATGGGCCAAGAAGAGAACTGAGCGTTTAGACTTCATCAATGAGCAACTGCGCCGCCAGGGACATCCCGAGCATGCTTTTAGGGATGCGGACGAGGCCTGATTACAAATAAAACCGTCGACCCGCTGGGCCCTGAGTCGCAGCTTTCAGACTTCTACAAGGCCTCAGATGAACAGAATGGGCGTGAGGTGGCGTTCATTATACTAGGTATGGCTGCGACTGGGCTGGTTGCATACAGGCTTGCTAAGTAGGTCATTTGGAGACTCGAGCGTTTACTGTATATGGATCGTCGCATGCAAAAGATCTACTATAGTTCTAAGGACTACTGGAAAGGCATAACAGCTATCACGAAGCTTGCAACAGAAGCGAGGGTTTCTGAGGAAGTTTCCAGGGGGTGGCTAACAAAGCAAGCTATATGGCAGTGCCAAAACACATTCCCAGGCCAAAGTTTGATGTCCCCGTCCCTAATGAGGTGCACCAAGCCGATCTCTTATTTCTTCCTCATGACGTTGTGAAGCGCCAGACTTGCAACTATGCCCTAACAGTGGTTGATGTGGCCTCGCGCTACAAAGCGGCTGAGCCATTGAATACAAAAGAGGCTAAAGAGGTCGCAGGTGCGCTCGAGAGGATATACAAGCGAGGACCGCTGGGGTGGCCCAAACTACTTCAGGTCAACCCCGAACGGGAGTTTATGGGAGCAGCAAATCAGCTGCTAGCAAAACATGGAGTATCAGTCAGGCGTGGCCTGTGAATATCCATCGAGATCAGGGTATAGTGGAACGCTTTAACCGCACACATGCTGAACGACTCTTTGGACACCAGTATGCCGTAGAGTTAAGGGATACTGAAAAACGATCTACCGAGTGGGTTTCTCGACTGCAGGCTGTTGTCTCTGCAATAAATAATGAGGTGACTGGAAAAAAACCTAAAGATGCTATAAAGGAAAAACGAGTTGCACAAAAGCCCTCTGCAGTCGTTCCAGGGCGCCCGCTGGGGGTCAAAGAGCAAAAGCTTCCCTCTGATGTTGGTGTTCGCTACCTCCACCAGCCTGGTGAGGTTGAGCAAGACCATTGGCGGCAGGCTACTGACCCTGTGTGGTCACTTAATGTTTACCAGATTGGATGCTCTGTCACTAAATCTGGTGAGCCTGTACTTTTCTATTTGTTGGATGGACCTCTCCGTGGCTTTGTAAAGGAGGAGCTGCTTGTGGTGCCGTCTGATACCCAGTTGCCGCCAGATGGTATTACCAATTAGACTAATAGAGATCTATATATATAACAATGGTAGTATTTGACAATAAGTGCCCATGGATATTACTCGGGAAGAAAGACCCCTGTAACAGGCCCTGTACGCAAGAGCAAGAGTTTTGTAATTTACACAGATATAAGATAAAACATGGTGTCATTAATCGTCTTTGTACAGGTTGTCAGAAGGCTATAAAATATAATAAGGTAGGATTGTGTATGGATTGTGGTTCAATAAAGTCAACCACAGTCGTCTTTGTCTTGCCCAAAAAATTGCTTCACAACGGCCTATAGCTGGGGACACTGACTCGCCAGACGGCGCCACTGAACGGGAATTCCCCACTGTATAAAAATAGAAATCCTGTGGCGCTGTCAACAACATAGTTTAGTGTATTGGCGGCTAGGCCTATGTGCGACGAAGGATGGTACCTTGTCAGAGACAGGTGTTTACTGAGTAGTTAAGAGGTCAAAGTCCGCTCGCTGCATTGTCGTTGTCTTTTGTGTATCAACAAATTCACTTTTAGACTAATGGAACTGTATAGTAAACATGACTCATAATCAGCGAACACGTGAAGCCCAAAACGATTATGTTTCAATTCACGGTTTTAAGCCTCCTTATCCACGCTCTAAGGTTGCACTCAAAGCACTCCAAGTGCGTAATTAATATGACCGTACATACAAGGAGATGTTGGCTAGATTCAGGGCTGGGATGGCTCACACCCCTGTCCCCACCGCTGCCCCACGCAGACCAGTCCCTGCCACACGCAGACCTGTCCCTGCCCCATGCAGACCAATCCCTACAACCCAGTCCCCAGTCCCCACAGTGCGTCTTGACTTCAAGAAGACTAAGTGGGCTGTTAATAACTATTTGCGTGGATGGGTGATGAACGTTCCTGAGTCTCATCCCCTTAGCTCGGACCTTATGATTTTCTTAAAGGGCATGCTTCGGAAGATGCATAAAGTTTTGACTGGTGAGCTGGAAGAGCTAGATGGAATCAAGTGTCAGTTTGCCCTTAAGGTAAGACTCTCCAAGCACGCCGATGATGACAGCACTGAGTATCTTGAGCCTGTGTTGCGTAATAAGCAGCAGTTGGTTCTCTCCTCAGAAGACCTGGACGTTGCGTTGGACCAGAGTGTTGTTAATATCCAAGAGCGGTTGGAGAAGTGGACCAGCCAAGGTTCTGGCTGGGAGTTTGAGGCGGTCACAACTCTGTGAATTGATACTGCAAACTACCTACCGTTGAAGGGTGGCTCCTACCTGAGACTTCCGGCTGGGTTAAGCAGGCCATCATAAATGTAAAGAACTGGGACGACTTCTGCATTCTATGGGCTATTGTAGCCGCTCTGCATCCAGTTGCCATGAACCCACAGCGACCATCAAAATATAACATTCAGTGGCTTTTGGATCTGCTGGAGGGTGCAGGTGTAGAATATCCTTCACCGGTGTTGCATGTTGAGAAGATGGAAAAGCATGCTTACCTAGCCTTGAACGTTTTTGGCTGGGATGGAAAGACCACTATCGTACACCGCATCAGTAAGCACACTGGTACTCGTATACACCTCATGCTGATTGAGAAGGACGGTAAGTTTCATTACACGCAAATCAAAGACCTGAACCGCTTGCTGTATGACCAGACAAAACATAAAGAGCGCAAGTTCTGTCTGCATGGATATACCTCAGACGGTCTGCTCCTGGCGCATAAGCCTGAGTGCATGGAGGGCAAACTGCTGTGCGAGTGGATATGCCTGAGGAAGGGAAGAACATATCATCCTTCCAGAACTGGCAGAAACAGCTTGCTGCACCCTACATCATCTTTGCTGACTTTGAGGCGCTCACAGTGAAGCTTCCGGGTCCTGCACTTAATCCTGGTAAGAGCAAAACGCCCAAAAACGCAGGAACACCAAGGTTGTGGCTACGGCTATGTGGTTGTCCGTTTTGACGGTAAGACAGAACCCCCTGTGGTTTACAGAAGAAGCGATGCTGTGGAGAAGTTCTTACAGGCTCTGCAGCTGGAGGAGCAAAAGATCAAAGCAGTTCTGTCCAAGCCTGTCCCTATGCGGATGACTCGGGAGGATAGAATAGCACATAAGGCTGCAACCCACTGTCATGTGTGCAAGAAAGAACTGGGCTGTGACTATGTCCGCGATCACTGCCATATAACAGGCTTGTACAGAGGGCCAGCCCACAACGTGTGCAATCTGAAACTTCGGCTGAGTCCCAAGACAACACCCATCCCTGTGGTGTTCTATAACCTGCGGGGCTATGATTCCCATCTCTTGATGCAGGGTATAAGCGAAGTGGAGGGGAACATCAACTGTATCCCCAACAACATGGAGAAGTATATTTCCCTGTCGCTTGATTGACAGAGCGCAGTTCCTCCTGGCCTCGCTTGATAAGCTGGTGTCTGCTAACAACCCAGATGCCTTTGCTGTGACGGCGGAATATGAGCCAGACCAGATGAAGCGGCGGTTGATGTTGCGTAAGGGAGTTTTCCCCTATGAGTTCATGGACAGTTGGGATAAGTTTGATTCCCCTCTGCCGCCAATCCAGGAGTTCTACAGCAAGCTCTCTGAGGAGGGTATATCTGCTAAAGACTATGCCCATGCACAGAAGGTCTGGAGCGTGTTTGGGTGTAAGAACATGGGTGACTACCATGACCTGTACCTGCGGACAGATGTACTGCTCCTGGCAGATGTGTTTGAAGTGTTCCACAAGACCTGTCTCAAGCAGTACGGTTAGATCCGGCCCACTACTATACCAGCCCCGGTTTGTCGTGGAATGCTTTGCTTAAGAGCACAGGCGTGGAACTCGAGCTACTCACCAACTATGACAAGCACCTGTTCATTGAGAAAGGTCTACGTGGTGGCATAAGCATGGTGTTGCTGTTGACCACGCCTAGGCCAATAACCCGCTTGTGGATGACTTTGACCAGGATAAACCAACGAGCTACATCCAGTACCTTGATGCTAACAATTTGTATGGGTGGGCTATGAGTCAGCCTTTGCCAACTGCGGGCATTGAGTGGGTAGCTCGGCCGGAGGATCTACAGATACCGGACCACCCAGATGATGCTGAGACTGGATACATACTTGAGATTGACTTGGAGTATCCTATTGCACTTCATGACGAGCACAATGACTACCCGCTGGCTCTGGAGCGGCTTCTTGTAGAGAACGACTGGTTGTCGCACTATCAGAAGAACCTCCTGGGCGAGTTGGGTGGCACCTTGGGCGAGGTTGAAAAGCTAGTGCCCAACCTGCGGTATAAGGAGAAGTATGAAGTGCACTACAGGAACCTCAAGCTGTATCTGTCTTTGGGGATGA
This sequence comes from Urechis unicinctus, assembly GCA_034190875.2. Classification (NCBI taxonomy): domain Eukaryota; kingdom Metazoa; phylum Annelida; class Polychaeta; order Xenopneusta; family Urechidae; genus Urechis; species Urechis unicinctus. The sequence continues at coordinate 66,455,165 of CM067350.1, forward strand.
GACTTACCAAGATCCATCGTGCACTTGTCTTTGACCAGAGCTCCTGGATGGAGCCTTACATTCGGATGAATACGGATCTGCGGAAGGTGGCCACCAGCGACTTTGAGAAGGACCTGTATAAGCTTATGAACAACTCTGTGCTCGGTAAGACCATGGAGAATCTCCGCAGGCGGGTCAATGTCAAGAGTGTGCACTCTACGGAAGAAGAAAGAATGCGTAGGCCTATGCGCGTCATCAGGTGTTTGATAATGACCTGGCCGCTCTGCACATGCACAAGACTCACCTGGTACTGAACCGCCCGGTGTATGTGGGCATGTGTATACTCGACCTCTCCAAGCACCTGATGTACGACTTTTATTACAATACCATGAAGCCCAGATATGGCAAGAACCTTGGCTTGTTGTACATGGATACGGATTCTCTGCTTATGGAGTAACGCACGCCTGACGTGTATGCTGACATGAAGAAAGATGCCCATCTCTTTGACACTAGTAACTTTCATCCCTCCCGTAGCCTCTACAGCAGTGTGAACAAGAAGGTTCTCAGGAAGATGAAGGATGAGTGCGCTGGCGTGCCCATCAAGGAGTATGTTGGTCTACGCCCTAAGATGTACTCGATCTTGATGTCGAGCCAGGATGAGATCAAAAAAGCAAAAGGTGTGAAGAAGGTGGTGGTGAAGAAGCATCTTCGGCACGCTCAGTACGTGGAGTCGCTGTTCGCCCAAAAGCAGTTTCGCCTCGGAATGAACATGCTCAGGAGTGACTGCCATAAAATATATGGCCTCCACATTAACAAGGTGTCTCTCTCCCTTTTTGACTCAAAGCGGTGGATAGCTCCAGGTGGTGTAGACACTCTTGCCTATGGGCTCGCGTCGATCAGTTTAACAGATGAGGGCTGAGGTATAGAATGAGCACCGATGAACATATGGTGGTGGCCGAGATGTGGAACATATATGGGAGGAGAAGGTGTTGAGTGCCAAATTCATAACAAACCTACCCTTCATCATAACGTACCCTCTCAGGCATCAGTTGATGGAGTAACCCCCAACAGCTTATATCAATTATACGCCCCAGTTTCCCAGATCCACAAGTGACCTACATGTCACCTGCCACTTCCCCCCTCTCCTCATACATACCCCATATTCCAGAGCCACATGACCTTCCTGCCCAGACAACACCCGTTAGCCCCAGCCCTCACAGACCTGGCTACAGCATGTCCCATGAGAATTGGGATGGCGTGCCTTAGTCGTTGAGGGAAGCAACTTATATTTCAAAATCAGTTCTCTCCTGGCCTCCGAGCTCAACACTTCTCTCTCTTAAGTTTAGGCTAAGTTACATCTGAAATTCGAAAGTTGAAAACAGTTAAATAAAGTTCAAGTTGTTGTTAACCCTACATCTGGAGTTCGATTCTTTTACTTACTACAAGTGCGTAGCGTGAGCATCTCTACACCACAGATCACGTTACGACAAAGGTGGACCCTTGAGATTGAGGTGAGGGATTTGGAATCAAAGTATGAGGACCTTGTGGAGCGCGTGAGTCGTTTAGAAGAGCTTATTCCGCAGGGTCTTGGTGTAGATTGTTGACATTGCTGTCGTCCTCTTTGGTGGCCCTGGACCATGGGGGGCTGGAATGGCTCCTGGTATGGAGGGGGGAGGTGTGAGCGGTTCGCTGGCTCATGTTAGTCCAGTTTGGTAGCTGTGCTCGTACCCCCAATCTCTATACTACTACAGTGGATCCCATTAGGTGATTCACAATAATTCAGATATATTTACTTTTCAGAACACTGCCTTTCATGTTAAATAACTGTACAATTCAAACTTTTTGTCTCAGGTTCCAAACCACATAAAGAGCTTGAGCTTATTGTCAGCAGTAAGATTCTCGTCAAGGATATTGGTCGGTTGTCACCAGCAGAGCAAACATCAAGTTTGGAAGCGTTCCATAAGTAGTCATTTTCTTCGCACCCAAGAGTGTCCACTTCCCGTTTGCAACTATGGAAGCAAGGTAAAGATTAAAAGTGGTGATAGTTTTAGATGCGCCTTTATGTGAAACTCCTTACGAGTTATAATGTTACTTGTATTATTCATTAACTGTAGGTTTTCTTGTTCTGTAGACTACTGCTAGCAGTCCTTCATTTTAACGAGAACTCTGATCGAGCTTAGGCTGACACCAAACAAGGAATGGCTCAGTGGGGCATTTCATTCCCCAAGGCCAGACACGGTGAACCAGTGCTGAAAGCTGTTAAAGTACCAATAACATTTAGTAAGTAGTGTTGTTGATTGAATTGCCTTAAAGCAAGTGAACATCGACCCACAGAAACTGAGTTATTTGCATAATTTATTCAATAAGATATATTTCAGTCAGTTATCATTTCATTCAACATGCTGATCACAACAACTTATATAATCATAATGACATGTACTTCAATATATTGACAGACTGATGACCCAGGTGCTACATCTTCGGGAGAAATATCCAAGCTACAGAAGAGCCAAAGTAATAGTCAGTGAAAGAGAAGTACCCCCTCCCGTTGCTGCTGCTCTTGAAAGACCCTCAAAAGAGTTGTTGGTTGGTTCTCACATGTGCAGGTTTAACCCCAGTTAGTCATAAAGCTTCTCTAAAGCCACGATAATGACCAGAGAGGTCAGGAAAGGTGTTTCGAATTTTGGTGACAACACATGAAGGGAGAACTTTCCTGTTTTTCTTGCCTAGTTTATGCCAAATCACATTTACAAATCTTCTGTACGCAAGAAAGCGGAAGACTCTGAAAGGACAAATCATTAATTTACTACGCTTATGATAATTTCTCACATATGAATATTTAACAGCCCGCATATTCAGTATATGATTGGAATGGTTTTTTTAAAATTTAATTCCTGTTGCAGACATTTTTTTTTTATATTTCATGTACACTTTGTATGCAACACATATACTGTATAAGGAGAGGGCAGCCTGGGAATTAATCACCAGTTTTGTTATCTTGATTTATAGTTACTATTTCTGTTTTTTGTTATGATATAACAAATAGCTTCTGCAAGAATAAAGTGAAAGAGATGTTGATCAACAATCATACTTTTGTTCATGTGTTATTTAATTGAAACAAATTAACAGATGGGTTTTACAGTGCCCAGAGATGACGACAGGCTTTGGGATGAAATAATGAGTCCAACCCCTTATGCCCATAGCCGATACCAATGTATGTTGTTATACAGTTTTTTTGAACATGAATGCCCATTATTCATAGCTGTTTGATTCAGTGCAACTTGGGAAGTATATAATTTGCTCCGTAAAATTACAATGAAGTACAGACTTACTCATTTGGGCAAATCTCGTCACCAATAGGGCCATCCATCTGTATAAATTCGTGTCTGGATGCCTCGAGAACATATTGGTTCATGCAGTTGGAAGCAAAGCTGGGATGCTGGGTGATACATTTGAAATAGTTCTGCATGTATTGAACGATTTTTGGGTACGATAAGCAACATTTGGACTCTTTTTCTGTTGCCATAGCAGAGCAGTTGTCACATAAACATTGCTGTTCATCGACTTTCTCGCTGCCATTAAGAACTAAGGAGCTCGCATCAGACTCGGAACCCGACTCAGATTCCGAATCTGTATCAATTCTTTGACAGCCTTCTGTGATCATCAGCGGTTCATATTGATAACCCATTGCTGGGCGTATGCTGACCTCGTTTAATGGCGTCTCACAGACTTCATCGGATGACGACATATTATAATAAAACGAATGGAAAGGATAATATGTGTTAGCGAGATTCATCCACGCGTGACAGCATCTTCTCGAGGAAAAATCCCAACTGCGTTTAGCCGAGATGACGTCACACGGTACGCCCCTAGCGACTGGACGGGGCAAAATGGCCTGGTGGATTTCAGCAGAGTTGCGACGAATTCCGGAAAGTTCGCGCCGATTTTCTCTTTAACTCGAATGCTCACCAATTCTATACAAGTCGGATTTTCTTTATTGCGTTTTTTAAAAACATTTTCGGTGGCGTTTGTTTATGTTCGCAAAAAATGTTAATTTTGACCTTTAAGAGTGTTGTTATCGGAGCATTGTTTGAGCATACAAAAAACAAGCGGTTTCACGAGTTAGGGGCGCTTGTCGGCATCCCGGAGCGATAATAAAATGGTTGAGTTGCGTATGCGTAGTTACTCTGTAGTAGTCTTACATACATATGTGCAAGGAATAATATTATCAAGTTTTAAATTAATTATGTTTCATTATCCTCTGTTTTAAAAAGTGTTAATGACATAATGAATTCCATGACTGACGTGTCTTTACCTATATTATTTATAATTATTATTTCTTTATTTCAGACACAACAACAAAGTATAACTTTATATGCGGTCCATAGCAACTAAAAATCTAAACTTATATTTACACATATATACAAACATACATAGAAAGAAAAAAAAGATGGCCTAGCATGAATTATTAGGTCACATGATTAAAGTGAACATAGAGTAATCTCATCCAGTGTGTTCTTATTCTTGAATTCCATTTGATATCAGATCTAAGAACTGATTGAACAATTGTGTTGGGTGATATATCAGCCCTTAGCATAGCATAGCTGGTGCTATATCATATTTCTTGCAAATAGCGCGAAGTCCTTATATGCCATACATTCACAAGCGCGTTTTACATGTAATTATACGTTTGCTTTATGGAATGCTTATTTGATTTGTTTTATGTATTGTGTGCTTTCTCTATGTGTGTGGAATCAAGGAGTTGTAACCAATAGCAGGAGTGGAAACGACGCCGAGATCAAAAAAATCTCGCGCGCAGTGCCTGCCTCGGTGAGATCGCCACGAGATCTGTGTCCCGTTCATATTTCAGTTCGGCAAGTTGAGGCGTTAGCTGCTGTGCGAGAAACTTTTCTTTTTCGAAAACTTTCACCAGTATCACCAAACCTGATGGATTTGCCCGACGAGGTAATTAATTATTCATTATTTCCTTTTTAGGTAATCAATATGTTTTATTCGATTAAAGTTTGCAAGTGTTTATTCCGCATCGAGACGCCATATTTTCGGCTTGGAACTTATATTTTTTAATCTCTTGAAATTTGTTAAATATTCACATAAATTCTTGATATTCGTTAAGTGAACAAAGACAAATCCGATGGTCACGTTTATTAAGCTGTTAAATGCATACCTTTTATTGTATTGAGCTAAATACGTGAGCGATAATACCTTGAATTCGAACAATTCGTCGAATCTCAAGCTTCTAGAATTTTTCAAATTAATTAAAAACTATGTTGTATTGTTTGAGCAGATAGCGGCACAAATGCCTTAACCAATAACGAAACACGATCCAGTATCAATAATTGTAAATTCCATTATAGTTTACCTCCTTATCGCATCCAAATACGACGTATATTTGTCAGTCCAATATGGCTGACAGTGGGCGATAATTTGGTGTTATTACTTACCGGTGGCATACTTATGCAATGTCAGAATACTTTTATGTAACTTACTATAACCTAGAATATTAGTCTAGCCCCAGCAAATTTGTACTTAGTGAATTTAATTTCGTTGAATGATTAATGGATAAATATTAGGTGTTGGTAACTGTGTCTGAGAACATATTTCTAATCTTTACATATCCAGTTCAATTATGTTTTTCCGGCAAAAACCTTTCCAGTTGGCAGGAAAAGGTCCAGGAAGGTTTTTAAATGTGAAACGTATCACTACAAGATATCAGCTGAATGTGAAGAGTTGCCTGACTTTGTTGTTTTTGGGATTAAAAAAAATCAGATTTTTGTACCACTTATCAACTAAAAAAGTTTAATTTATGAGCTCTATTTGTTAAATGATATAGATTGGTGTAGGCTTGTTCTGTATTTTATTTATGTTATTCTGTTTATGTGTTTGTCATATTGAAGTGCAAATAAATAGTTCTCAATTTATCTCATTGTTTATATAAACCTACAGCTACTTCTGTTTTAGCATGAAGAAACATGACATCAGTATGTGGTGGTGACATGAATATGCAATTTATTATACAACGTTAATATAAATTTAGCATATACAGGCAACCAGAAAATAACCCAGTTTATAAATATATTTGATAACAAAATATAACTGACTAGCTGACAATGTGTATGAAAAATTTAAAAGCTGGAAAACAATGTTTGGCCAACATTACATTACATCTCAATCACTCAACACAGTACAAAGAGTGGTACATTCATTTGAACCCTGCACACAAATCACAGTTAATAAGGTTCGAAATCTTTAAGTGTTTTTCTTAAACCCTTTGAACATTTCATGGACACTTTCTCCAGCCTTTCATGGCGTCTTTTTAACAGTTATATACACTATTAAGCGGTCCAGATGTGCTCCGAGTAAATAAAGATGAACTCTCCAAGAGCTGAAGTCGCGCGTCAGATTTGCATTGCGTGTCACCGAAACTCCTGGCATGCCAGCGCGTTTCAATTCTCGCGCAAGTACTGATATTTTACTTCAGACTCGGATAATGTGATGACAAGGCACGTACAGGACATAGTTAATGACATTTAGTAATCGATTACACCGCCTGCTGTTGTTAACTCGTCTATTGACACTTGCAAATGTATCCTTGCCATTTCGCCTAAGTTCCCCGCGAACTTGACCTCGGGTAAAACCCTCCGGTTTCCTCGCTGGCTCGCAATGATGTTGCAATTCGAAGTACACTTAGCGCCGCCAAGCGCGAGCTTGTGAAAACACTCGCTGCCGAGGCACACACGCGAGCGCCTCGGCGGTGACTTCAAAGGGCGTTGCCACTCCTTCTTTAGTTATGTAACTCCTTGGTAGAATGTACCTTGTGTGCGAAATAATAATAATTATTATTATTAGCCATTACATGCGTTATATGCGCTCTGTAAGGGCAGGCTGCACCAATTAGTAACTTTGTTCCTTTCAACATGATAATCACTTGCATGTTATTCAATGCGCATACGTGTTAATGTTATCAAGCTGAACTAACGTGACCAAGTTTTCAGTTTCCCCTCTAGTTCACCGCTACTAACAACGGCCTTCTTCAATACTTTACATACTCGTAAAAACCTATATTCTGAGGGGTCACACTTGTTATATTAGCGCTAGGTTAAATATTCTGTTAATCTATTGTTCACATTGTATCACACCCGTGAACTTAGGTGGCTTTATCTTGAAAGTTGTTCTCATGTATTGACACTGTGGGAGTTCGAGTATTTATTACCGGCGTATCTCCAGCACTAACTAGTACCCTGACAATTGAGCATTATCAGGTGGGAAATCAGCGGGATGTTCCATTGGTATATCGATGTGATGTGTTAAGACACGACTGTTAGTTAACATTTGATGAAGACAGAAATAAAACGACAACATTAAAGTGAGAGGATTCTCTTAGCGATTCACTTATGGTGCGAAATATCATCTGTTGAATGTCAGGTATTTTGATCAAAAAGCTACAAGCTATGCTAAGAGGGCTCACTCCGACTGGCTATGCTAGTGGAACTACCTTAATACCGATAAAAGCACATGGAACTGCTGATTCAATGTCTAGGGAGTCTGCCCCTTGAGTCATCTGATTTGTCGAGGCGACCACGCCCCCTAACTTTTCCGACACATCCATGCGATTTTAAAGAGGCTGTTCAGCCCCATAGCGGGCACTAAAGGATCATTTTGTAAATACACAACTACGTTTAAAGCAGATATGAATAATATTATCTTTTAATTTGTGCCACAATGTTTACTTGAAAATGATGTTGATACATTTTCAACTGGAAATATTCATGATGTACTGTGAAGATCTGTTTTATTTAGTTGTGTCGTTCCATCGATAACGGTGCCTCCCTAAAACCATGAACCATACGAATGTTAGCTGTAATTTGGTTACAAAATATAGATTTCATAAAATCTTCGCTCACTAAAGTTGTGGGCATCATTGTATCAAGTTAGACCGACAAGAAAGAAGGGTAATTTCCGACAACATAAATGGCGACTGCCGTAGTAAGGATCTTTTTTCTGAGCCCGCAGCGCCGCGTAGCGACTGAAAGTCTGAAAACTTGCTAGGCAACCTCATTACAAATATGGGGCTGAAGAGTCTCTTTAAGAGACGCTATGACCAAGCAGCGAGCTGGAGGCACGTGGCGTGTTCGCATGGATTATCGGGCGAATGTGCGATTCAGTCCTCTTTAGATGGCTGTAAGCTCTTTGTTATGACTTCAGTAGAGCCCTCTTACGCGCACCACTCGCTATGGAATCGTTAATCGAGGGTGTTATGACGACACACTAGGTAGGATCTCTCGTCATGTGGCATGAGAACTCACAATTGAATCGAGCTTAGATTTGTGTTTAGTTGGCACCGCGCTTCCCGGTTATTTTATTCAAGGTCCAACGAGTTACTAAATGCAATCGAGTAGGATATCGTTAAATAGATGCTATCATTTCTTACAACAGTCAAAACAAATCTTGAGTGACTGCGCATAAACATTCTGGGAACAGATCACTGAACAGTTATCTATGACAGGAGTTGAGCAGAGTGTTCGTCATTTAACAAGCTTTGAGAAATTCATGCCAAAACATACCAACATATCGACGACCTCCACAAAAAAAACGAGAGTGATTCCAGCATAGAGATTGAGAATACTTCCCAACTGAGATAGCAGTTCGGTGGAACTCAATCGTGGCTTGTCTTCCAAGATTACAATGGATGTATCATACGACTTGAGGGTGATTTTAGTGAGGTTTTCTTCAATCAGGGACAGATATTTTAATGCTGATATTGCCTTGGCCTTGTTGCTTCTGTTTCCCAGCCACAGCTCGTATAGGGGTTCGTACTCGCGAAACAGGCCACGCAGCGTGCTGTTGCGGATATATTTATTGTATATTTCTAGGATGCTAGTAGGTTTGGGCCAGCGCGAAGAAGACACTGTTGTTTTCTGTTGAACCTCGTAGCAAGGATGACTGCATATTTTCTTACACTTGTCTTGAGTAGATTGGAGTTCGGCACATTTTAAGTCCTGTATTGCTGCAGACAGGTTCGACAGTACATTTGACCCGCACACTCGGGGTAAATCTGTTGCCCATTGAAGCCTGGCCAAGGCGTTGGCGGGATCGAAACAGCCGCAACCGGTGAGTTTCTGCTCCTGAAAGCAAGCATGGACGCACGATTCCAATGAGTACGCGTAGGTCCTGTTGATATAATCGACATATGTTGCCTGTTCGTCAAAGCAGGTGCCATACGGAGAAGGCAAGCGACGCCTCACAGACGTCCTTACGCTTACCTCCGTATGCAAACCTGGTGCTACTGTAAAACTATTGTGATAAAAAACCCGATGGTTAGCCCCATGGACCGCCAGGTGGGCTCCCGTCTCCTCCCAATTTTCTTTGTATCCAAGATCCAACGTATCCAAAGTGCGGTCGTTTACAATGTTATCGAGATAGAGAATGAGAGTCAATTCAGTAAGGATTCTTTTTGACCGTTTGTTTCGGTCAATTTCGATTGCATAGCAGTTAAAGAATCGGTTTGAAGTAATAATTCGAATGTTGGCCAAGCTGGAACACGGCTCGCGATGAAGTCCCCTGCTGTCCAACACTAGATAGTAGCAGTCACGGACGAATATGTCATAGGAATGCCCGATGGTGGAAAGGTTGAATCTCGGTGTGTTGCGGTAGAATCCTTCTTGGCTAAATAGAAAATTAAAAACACTATCGGCATCAGACGAGGCAGTAGACAGCTTCTCTTTGACTGCAAGTAGATCTTGAAGGTAAGTTTCGAATAAATTGTAGTCCGGCCATATTGCTGGTGAAGGCATGGGATTCAGGTTACATACTGTGATAGCATCTAGAGGATGTGAGTCCAGTGGCACCTCGCTAAGCAGCGCTTCCTTCATCACTGTGTTTGACTGATAGGATAAATAATCACGGATCAGCGAATTGCAATTGATGGCAGCCAGAGTTAGGAAGACTAAAGTAGATACAACCCATAGTATGGTTAGCGCCACACTGGACGACTTGAAAATGCGCGGTAAACCTTTGATGGAGCTACGGGTCAAAAACTGCTTGACCTCCTTTTCAACACTCCACGATTCCTCCGATTGGGACATCCCTGAGAAATATTTGACTCCCAGCCACAGCCGCGGGTGAGTATGGGAGTATGTGACTCAGCTCAAAGTATGTCTTTCATGGAGTCGTCATGAAGGGTTTCGAAGGGAAAGCACAGCGCCATTGATTGACCGCCTCGGTCTCCTGGTTGCTATTCGTTATGTTGACATGACGTATGTATATCCACTCGCTGACGGAGACTGTGACCTATGCATCTATATGCCCTGTGCCCTCTGTTATGTACATATTTGTTGGAGATATAATGGGTCGCTTTCTACATTGATCTTATGACATTTTCATATCGTACCCTCACCTGCGTCGGGTAGACACATTAATGCAAATGAAACAAAGGGGCTGACTGTGGTGTTTGATAAGTACACACGATGTTGGTTATGGGCGATCCCGACTAGTTACACCCCCCCCCCCACACCACCACCACGATTTAGGCCTTGTAGCTTACTCAAATAGACACCAAACACGTATTGACTCGCGACAAGAACACATAGCTCAGATTTTCATGTTCATATGTATTATTAGTTTAGAGTGCTAATGTGGCTCTGGATGGCTTACCGTTATACTCCAGTCTTTTATATCGCTGTGTTTGTTTGTGTGAAACTAGAACTATTTATGTGAATAATTTAGCTATAGTTAATTGTTGTACTATGGAAATGTATGCCTTCTACTGGTAGACACGGGCTGCACTCCAGCTGGTTTGTTGCTTACATCGCGCTGTATGCGAGCTAAATAATTTCATATTCATGATGGATGACTTGTCAGGGACATCCGTAAATGTGTTGTAAATGCCATTGCGGTCCACGCCTTTAACGTCACACCACAAAAATGACGGCGACCGTGAAATCAGCCCTGAACCCAAACTATCCTATCAATAGCTCTCGTCGTCCTTAAAACCAAGGAAAATTATGATTTAATACTTAATATCATAATCTCATTCAATTTGCTTGAGTATCACTGCAAAAGTATGACGTCACATCCGTGATAACGGCGTTCACTTCTATTTGCTACAGCGTTCCAGTCATATCTTGGGGGCAACATCTCTGTGACCACGAAGAGGTAGATATGAAATTTACATGGTTATTTTAGAGAAGGACTGGGGCTATAATATATATTGTTATAATATCTACAAGTTAAAAACATCGTTTGGTTGTATTGCAATTTTATAGGGACGCAACTCTGTAATTGATCAAGTATGGTGGTTAACGCGCAGTCAAGTAGACAGACGGGATGATGATGTCAACACTTCGATGGCACACCAGCAGTGGTGTGTTATATGGTGCACACCAGCAGTGGTGTGTTATATGGTGCGATTGTACAAGGATGAGTGGTATGATCAATGTAGTGTTTAATGTTAAATTCAACATTTGCTGGAAACAATAGCACAAGCCAGTGTTGAAGATATATGGTAACAAACATGCAGTAGAAATCGATTTAAATTAAACAAATTCTCTT